>CM042877.1:75809-103309 GCA_023658055.1 Thaleichthys pacificus
TTCTCAAACTCCTAAACTCTTAATTCTTTGCATATCGGATTGAGAACTCTCCCTCGGGAAATAGAAAGATTCAAAACGGTGAAGAGCAACACAAATACTAGTTCTGATGGTGGCATTACTGAGATCCCCAGGTGGATCCAGTGGAGGCGGCGACAGGGAGAGTTCCCAGTGTGTTTGTGAATCCTGAGGCCTTTCTTCAGATTACCATCCAGCCTCATCTCCCATTTCCATCTTTCTGCTTGAGCTTTCTGGTGTCTCATCTTCCCCTCTGTCTTCCCATTCCTCCTCCCTCCTCCTCGCTGATATATATTCATAGAAAACAGGAAGGTTGGTTTTTGTCGCATCATTCCCCGGGCTGTGAGGGACGACAGATATGTCATCTGACAGGAGTCAGGTGGCTGAGCGGTTAGGGAGTCGGGCTAGTAATCAGAAGGTTGCCAGTTCGATTCCCAGCCGTGCCAAAGGACGTCGTGTCCTTGGGCAAGGCACTTCACCCTACTTGCCTCGGGGGGGAATGTCCCTGTACTTACTGTAAGTCGCTCTGGATAAGAGCGTCTGCTAAATGACTAAATGTAATCTTTCAGTCTGTGTTAAAATGCATGAGGCTTGTGGAAACTTGCCATGATGTGGTGATAGCTTTAGAGGTGAGGGGTTAGGGTAAGGTCAAGGGTTAGGGTGAGATGTCTTAGTTCTAGGACCTAGGTTGGAGGTGCTAGGTTCTAGATTCGAGTGGTCTAGGTGCCAGTAAAGGGACTAGACTGTAGGACTAGATTGTTTCCACTCCATTAACTTGCAGCTTCTGACCCTGCTGGGCAGCTGTGATTGGCTGAGTGCTGTTGAGGGGCTGTGATTGGTCAGGTGTTTTAAAGGGTCAGAGTGGGTTCATCCTTACCCCAGGCTGAGCCATCAAACAATCAGAGCAAGGAGAGCACACACACACGCACTGCGCACATACACACACACAACTTCAGTCTCTTTCTGTCTTTTTTTTTTCCTTCACAGGAAATGACATGTCACTCTTCACCAGGTGAAACAGTGCACACCTTTTATACTCACACACACACACACACCACACACTCTCGCTCACTCTTCCTATCACACATTAGGTTTCACATCCTGTCCTTTAAGAGGCGGGGAGAGGAGGGCACTGCACAGGGAAGGAGGAGGAGGAGGAGGAGGAGGAGGAGGAGAACAGAAAGGGGGAATCAATTCATTTCCCTGCGCTCAGATCCACTATGTACACAAGTTCATCAATCACCGTGGTAATCCCTTCCTGCCTCCCACTGCATACTAACATCTACCTGGCTCTCCTCCTCTCATCCCTCCATCCCTCATCCCTCCATCCCTCCTGTGGACTACACGTCTGATAGGGACAGCCTAACCTCCATCCTCCATCCCTCCATCCCTCCATCCCTCCTCCTCTCATCCTCCATCCCTCCATCCCTCCTCCTCTCATCCCTCCATCCCTCCATCCCTCCTGTGGCTACACGTCTGATAGGGACAGCCTAACCTCCATCCCTCCATCCCTCCATCCCTCCTCCTCTCATCCCTCCATCCCTCCATCCCTCCTGTGGCTACACGTCTGATAGGGACAGCCTGACCTCTGTCCTCCCTCACTCCTGTGGCTCGTGGTCTGTCAGAGCATACTGAATGTGTCACTGTGGGGCAGCAGAGTAGATCACAACGAAGAGCAGAACACACACACCTACACACACCTACACACACCTACACACACCTACACACACGTACACACACCTACACACACCTACCACACACGTACACACACCTACACACACCTACACATACCTACACACACCTACACACACGTACACACACCTACACACACGTACACACACCTACACACACCTACACACACCTACACATACCTACACACACCTACACACACCTACACACACGTACACACACCTACACACACCTACACACACGTACACACACCTACACACACGTACACACACCTACACACACCTACACACACCTACACACACCTACACACACGTACACACACCTACACACACCTACACACACCTACACATACCTACACACACCTACACACACCTACACACATGTACACACACCTACACACACCTACACACACGTACACACACCTACACACACGTACACACACCTACACACACCTACACACAAGCACACAATTCCCTCCATCCATATCTCATAGAGGAGGAGAGAGAGAGGAAGGAGGAGGGGAGAGAGAGGAGGAGAGAGAGGAGGATGGTTCTGTATACCTGTCACTTCTCAACCCTGGTTGCTATGGTGACCTGAACAAACACATGTATACACACACACACACACACACTCTCTTCTTCTACACACTCATTGCTATAGAGAGCTCAAACACACACAAACTTTCTCTCATTCATCCACACACACACACACACACCATTTTACAGATGGAGGGTAGATTCTAAGCCTCCAGTGACACCCCCTCCATTACTGGACCTAACGACACGGTACAGCACACTCTCCCTCCATCTCTCTCTCTCCCTCCCTCCACCTCTCTCTCTCTATCCCTCCATCTCTCTCTCTCCATCTCTCTATCCCTCCATCTCTCTCTCTCCATCTCTCTCTCCATCTCTCTCTCTCTCCATCTCTCTCCCTCCATCTCCCTCCCTCTCTTTCTCTCTCTCTCTCTCTCTCTCTCTCTCTCTCTCTCTCTCTCTCTCTCTATCTCCCCCCTCTCTCTCTCTCTCTCTCTCTCTATCCATCTCCCTCCCTCTCTCTCTCTCTCGCTCCCTCCGTCTCTCTCGCTCCATCTCTCTCGCTCCATCTCTCTCGCTCGCTCCCTCCCTCTGTCTCTCTCGCTCCCTCTCTCCTCCTCCAGTGCAGGATCAAAGCAGGCCTCATGCTGGCTCCAGCAGGTCAGACTGAGGGAGTTATCTCTCCTCTTCCCTCTCCTCTCCCACTGCCCCTCTACCTTCCTCTCTCTTCCCTCTCTCTCTCTCTCTCTCTCTCTCTCTCTCTCTCTCTCTCTCCCTCTCTCTCCCTCCCTCCATCTCTCCTCTCTCTCTCTCTCCATCTCTCCTTCTCCCTCCCTCCCTCTCCCTTCCTCTCCCTCCCTCCCTCTCCCTTCCTCTCTCTCCACCCTGGGTCAAGGACTGAGAGGGGAAGTGAGAGGAGGGATGTGTGACGTTTCCTTTATCACAATCTGACTGTTGACCTCCGACCCTCTAACCCCTTCCCCTGCCCCCCCCCCCTCCTCCTCCTCCTTGTCCCCAAAGTCTCCTCCACCCCCTCTGTCATGACTGGCTGTCCTGGGAGAGGTAAAGTCATTCACTCACACACACACACACACACTTTGATTAACCTTGGTTTGGTTGGAGGTGGAACAGAGGAAAGTGTCCCTGCAGTCTTGATGCTGAGTGTGTTTGTGTACTTGTTTGTGTACTTGTGTGTGTGTAGCATGAGTGAGTGTGTGTGTGTGTGTGTGTGTGTAGCATGAGTGAGTGAGTGTGTGTGTGTGTGTGTGTAGCATGAGTGAAAGTCAAAAGTGTCCTTTGAGCTGAAGTTCTCCATCCAAGACCTACTTCTGAAATCACCCACATTACACACACTTTGCAATGAATAAACAGTAATGTGTCATGTGCTTGTATGTGTATGTGTGCATGTGTGTGCATCGAAACTGCAGAGCTTGTGGTCTGTGTGTTGACTAGCAGGGTTTCCCGCAGAAAATGTGTTAGTTAGGGTGGGGTTTGCCATCAGACCGGGGGGGGGGGGGGTAGCTTGTGCGATAGACGTGTTGTGCAGAGCAGGGGGACTGGCGTTGGTCACGGTTTGGAAAGAAAGGGAGAAAACAGGCGGATATCGCTCTTAAAAAAAAAGCGTCTTTGACGACGTAGTTAAGGCGGCAGGCGGGTGTTGTTTAGGCGGCCGCCTTAACTGCAAAGTGCAGCGGGAAACCTTGACTAGCAGGTGAGCCTCGTTAAGTTAATGATAATGTTTGTGATTATGGTTCCTCCCTGCTGTTGACCTCCTCCTCCCTCAGGGAGGAGAGAGACACCTGCAGATCACCTCCACACACACACACACACATTGCAATGTCAGATACACTTCACTGCTCAAATGCCAATTACCAGTGTGTGATTCCAGATATCTTGTGAAGAGCCTGGTGATGTTGCCCAGGGTGTGACCACAGAGGGTAGACCAGACTGTTACACCTTAATAGGATAGCTGCTATCCTACAGAAAATGTGTTCCCCAAATTGCCCTCCTACACAAACCTTGATTAAAACCTGGGAGTTCTGGGTTTGGATCAGAGGTGAGAGTTGTAGCTGCAGGCCCTGCACTGCCCTCCAGTGGCCAAGACAGGATTTGCGGGCAGATTTGTATAGATAAGCCTGTAATGTGAGCAGACATGAATGTGTACAGAGGTCAGTGAAGCAGAAAAGAGAAGTTTATCTCTCGTTCATAAACATTCATCTGCACCTTTGAGACTCCCTTAGGCCTTGCTTTGAGTCTGTAAAAGCCTGATGTTATTTAGTCATGGTTCTTTTAGGATGAATTTGTACTGTAACTAACTGGGGCTGTGTGTGTGTGTGTGTGTGTGTGAGTGTGTGTGTGTGTGTGTGTGTGTGTGTGTGACCCTCCTTGCTGTCTCCTGCGGTCAGCCGTTATGGATTACAGCAGCAGGTCAAAGGTCATGATGACACTACTTCCTGGTAGAGTTCGGAGGTCATGAGGAGCAGCCAGACAGGGTCAGGTGACAGGGTCAGGTGACTGGTCCTGGGCGGAGTCTGCGGGATGTTCTTGGTTGTTCTGCTCCAGGGGTTTCTCTGTCATCACTCATAGACACACACACACACTCACACACACACACTTTCTGCAGTTTTATATCCATGACCTCTTCTTCCAGGCACAGACATCAAAGACACACTCACACACATGATCAGAGGACACGGTGCTCTGGGCTACAACTTGTTTGGAGGCTCCTTGCTTGGCCAACCGAACTTGATGTCAAGAGGTAAACCAGCAAACCAGACACACACAGTGCATGTATACTGTATATCCCGGCCAATGAGAGTGCCCCTTGAGCTTGTGGATGATTGCAGCTGCAGTGTGTGATGTGCGCAGCATGGATGTTAGTATTTCTACACACACATCTAGTTCACACACACATGTACATATACACACTCATCTAGAACACACACACACACAGCTAGCCTGTCTCCAGGTCTGTGATGTATAATTGACTCCCAGCGCAGTTTGAGAGGAATCATTTCCACCGGCCGCTACGTGGGTTTGGAGAACTCTCATGCGCTCTGTCCGAAACACGCTGCTCTTCTGAGATATTCCCTGTGAACTCCTCTGCCTCTGAACGAGATGTTTAACATGCCCGGCCTCGGGTCTCCTTCTGCAGCCCCCCCCCCCACCCACACGCACACGCACACACCCTCTCTGCTAATCACTTATCGATTAGGAACACACACAGAATAGAGTTGCAGCAAAGCAGAGAATCTAGAAAACCGATGTCGACTCACCAGTGTTTAACTTTTTATTATCGTCTAAATTCCTAACTGTAGACTTGTTTTTCAAAATATTCTGCTAAACATGAAGAGTCTAACACCACTGGTAAAAAAAAAGAAAAAAAAAATCTTAAAGACCATTTGAGCATTTCACTTTTAGTAAGAGACACAAGTTACACACACAGTAGGAGAAGTGTATCAATCAGATCAGAAGGTTGCAGGTTCAAGGTTTGGTTAACAGCATCTGCTAAACAAATACATCCATTGGCATTGTTATACTGTACTGCAGTTTATTTTAGGAAGGATTAGTGAGGATGAAGACAGAGCTGCCAAATCACACGCCAAGGTTTTTGGAAAAGTTGGCAGCCTTGTGAAGAGGAAGGAGGAAGGAGTTGGGGAGTAAAGAAAGAAAATATAGACTGTAAGGGTGGATGGAAGGGGTCAGAAATGAAACACTGATATTTTCACTTTGTCAAGCGATGTTTTTCAAAAAAACATTTAGCTGTCCAAACTGAGGACTCAGCTTGGCACGAGCTGTTATGTTCCCATAATGTAATTGGCTGAGCAAAGCGAGGGAGTTGATTGGATGGAGGGTCCCAACAGGGCATTGGTCAATAAACGTCCTTCAGTATGGGGCCAGCCATTTATCAGAGCTGCCAGGGAACATTCCAAACCAATCAATCTCAACCTCTTTTCTAACCCTTAGTTGACTGGGAGGCAACTTGTTCAAGGCTGCTTAAACAGACAAACTATGTTCTCATGTTTGACTGGAAACCAGGGAGAGGTGCAGTATCGGAGGTGTCCACTAGAGGGCATTGAGTAGTGCAATTCCTGGTGGTGCCACTAGTGGCCAGTGTTGAGGGATAGGAGGACCGGAGGGAGTGGATGGCAGGGGGAGAGAAGGTGATATAGAGAGAGAGAGAGAGAGGGGGGGGGGGGGTTACACTAAGCTGCAGACAGGTTTCCAAAATGGAGGATGTACATTAAAAACCGCACACAATAAACAGGCCGTGTGTGGATTACAGTCCTACCATATTTCCATACCGCATAAATATTTAACGATCAAATAAACCTGAAAACATCCCACTTTTACAGATTAGCTTGTAACCCATTTGATTGCGTTCTAGTCTGACACAACAAAACGAAACGCTGTAAACACATTTCTGGAAGCATCCGTGTGTGTAAACACGGCTCTCTGTCTGCCTGGGCGCCGGGTGGGTAGTCTGCTTGTAAAGCTTTTACCCACAATGCAGTGGGGTTGTTAGCGTGCTGTTAAAACAACACATTGCGCTTCTTTCCAGCACTGTGGTTTAGGTTCATCTGACTCGGAATGTTTCTGATCATGATTACGCAACACACACACACAGCATGGCTGAAGTACTACACATTCTGACACACACACTTAAACACACACGTACACACACACACTTGAACACGCACACATCTCACAGTGCATGTTTTCTGCATAGCCTTTATGAGCCAGAGGACCAGGAAGTACGTGGACCAATGAAAGCGCTGCGTTTCCTAGATGTCATAAAGGGTGCTATAGCGACAGCAGGGATGCAGCAGGAACCAGGAGCTTGTTAACTCTGCTCTACTCTCTGGCTTCTTAACAAGCCAGGGGCGAAATCACACCCTGCTGAGGAAGGGAATGGGACTGCTCTGAAGTAGAGTGTGTGTGTGTGTGTACGTGTTTGCTTTGTGTGTGTGTTGGCTTGCCCGAGCATGTGTGTGTGTGTGTGTGTGTGTGTGTGTGTGGTGTGTGTGCACATCTCGCTCCAAATTAACCTTTGTACAGTATGTGAGGGCTTGTTTGTGAAAGTTTCAAGTTCAAGTATTTTGTTGTTATTTGTAACAAGTACAGGTCTTTGGAAAAGTATGGGTTACTGAACAATTATCCTTACAACTGAGAATAACCAAAGAGAGTGTGTGTGTGTGTGTGTGTGTGGAGGAGGAGGAGACTTCAACAACAGGGAGGAACCATGATGACTAACTTCATCATTAGCTTAACAAGGTTCACACACACTTTACAAACACTCCTATAAACACAAGCCCATACACACACCTCAACAATGCCCTGATGAGCACAGCCCACACACACCAGAACACACACACCTCCACACGTTGTTTCCCTTCACATAATTTACATACTGTATTGTATAGAAATGAGAGAAGACATCTGTCAATTTAGCAACATCACAGCAGCAACTGTAATTATCTTTCCAACGGTTGATTTATGGGTTATTGTTTGTTGTTTGATGTAAGGATGTATGAATGCTGATATCGCTGCAACACGTTCCTCCAACCACTAAGGGGCAATGTACTGACACAACCATGTAACTCTCCTGACGACATGGCCACTGTTTACTTCCTGAGCAGGCTTTCCACTGATGTAGATGATAAACAAACCAAATACGTTAGGATGAGCACAGATCATGATTTGTAAACATATCGTTATTGTATCCTAGGTTTATCGGTAATATTTGGTTTCAGGGACGAACACATCTGTAGCGTTAGCGCTAGCTTTCCGAATACGAAGGCGTCCGGTATTTCTGCTCACCGTCACTGTTGTGCTGAGAATGCAGAGCGAGTTGCAGGTTGAATTATTTACGTCAGACTAGGTGTTGGCTCTCTCTTGTGGACAGTTGTGTGAACTTCCACTTAATTTATTCTTGACTGAAACGATGGGGATCGTCAGTGCTGGATGAACGAATGGCCAGTATAGAAGATGACAGACTTACTACAGATGAGTTTAAATATATTGTGTGTGATATACTTTTGGATGTCAGTCCACACAGTAATTTATTTTTTATAAGAAAAGGGAAAAACGTTTGTTTAGTGTTGAAGCAAAAACCTAAGTAGCTCAATGTGAACTCCTACTAAAGCAGTAGTTAGAATACTCTGTGGCCACCAGGAGGCAATATTAAGTCATTTTAGAGCTCAATAGGTGAGCTAACAGATTTTGACTCAGTGTCCCAATGTGATTTACACTAATCTAGCTAAGCATGGGTTAAGAGTATATAAGAACATAATAAATAGTAAACATTCAGACAGAAAATACATGAATTGACTACATCATGCACTGTTCAGCACATTTCTGTCACTGATACAACGAGTTAAAAACAACGTTTTAAAGTTGCAGTGTAAGGCAGGGGCGAATCTAGGTTCCCACTTTCGGGGGGGCTAAGCCCCTAGATAAAACCTATTATTTTTCCTGTGACCCAGCAAAACTAGGGGGGTCTGGGGGCGTGTTCCCCCAGAAGAAATTTTTGAAAATATAATTTTAAATAGTGTCCTCTAGTGGGTTTTAGGAAGAGAAATTAACACATTTAGATTAAAAATATGAAAAAAAAAATGTAAAACGTTTATTTTTAATTTTTTATAAAATAAATAAAATTTGGGGGGGGTAATGAAACTCCAGTCCCCCCAAAATAGGTCTAGATACGCCCATGGTGTAAGGTGAACCAGCCAATAGGAAACAAGGTTCCCCCTCGGTATGCTGTCAGGTGAGACAGGAGGAGATGAATCTCAGAGGCCTGCCCTTCCTCCTGTGCACATCCATCTGAATGAACGGGGAATAGTCGGGACTATTATTTCCTAGTCATTTGTTTGTCTCTTTTGTGTGTGGCAATGATCTATGCCTTCTGGGGCGTGATGTCACAAGTGGCCGAATGAGCGTCCAATTAAGATGGATGTTTGGGATCTCAGGGGGGATGGGTGATAATGAGGCAGTGGGGATGACAAACCGCTTGCATGTCGAGTCATGATTTGCCATTGTTGTTTCTGTGTGCTCCTCTGAACGGTATGCAGAATGAATAGCAGTTCTTTACAAATGTGCAGTTTCTAAGACATTCTTTCATCTCTGTACAGAGATGTGTGTTTTTCATAGACTGCGGGGAGGTTCTGCTCGTCTGCGGGTGTAGGAGAAGGTGTCAGGGTGTACAAAACATCGTACAGTTTTATTTCCCAAGCCTTCAGGCCAAGGTGAAAAGAGAGCTGCCATCAAGGTCCATCGTTGTTGGTTAAAGTGTTTCGTTTAGTGTTTCGTTTAGTGTTTCATTTAGTCCAGTGATGGCCTGCATGAGCAGATAATGTGAGGGAAACACGTCAGCGACCTTCGCTCCCAGACTCCATCAATACCGCTCACCTTGTTTACAGAGAGCTGGTCAATGAAAACAGATTCCCCACTCAGTGAGTAGTTTGTTCGCTCAAACAAACAAAAGTAGCCAACGACGACTGATTAGCTTTTAGACTGCAGTTAATTCTGTGTGTGTTCTCCTAAGTCTGTGTGTGTTCTCTGTGTAGTGTGTGTTCTCTAAGTGTGTGTGTGTGTTCTCTAAGTGTGTGTGTGTGTGTGTTCTCTAAGTGTGTGTGTGTGTGTTCTCTAAGTGTGTGTGTGTGTTCTCTAAGTGCAGTGAAGGGTTAGAAATGTGTAGATGTTACAGATCTTGTCAGGGACTTGACAAAGATTCAGAGGTCATTGTATTCCAGTGATTTTGTAGTGTTCTTGATGTAATTATCCTGGTGATTATATCAAGTGTTCGTCGGGGAGTCATACAAGACACTTCTTGACCTACATACCCTCTTAACTTGGTACACACACCAACCAGCTGATGTCTGAGCAAAAAATGACACTTAGTTGAATTAGCCAGTCTTCAGGCTGTGGTTTCCGCTTCCATGCAGAATGACACTGCCTTGAGGGTTTAGGTTGGTTGAGGGGCAGTTCTATGGGCGTATGTGAAGCCCTCTGTGACATGCTTGCGTGTAAAAAGGGCTATACAAATACATTTGATTTGACTAGTGGGTTTGAATCTGAATGAACGGGGAATAGTCGGACTATTATTTTCTAGTCATTTGTTTGTCTCTTTTGTGTGTGGCAATGATCTATGCCTTCTGGGGCGTGATGTCACAAGTGGCCGTCATCAGGCTGTGGTTTCTGCTTCATGCTGAATGACACTACTGGGTTTGCGGTACAAATATTTGTCCTTGAATGATGTTTCACCTCGGGTAGTGTTCAGGTTTTCCCCCATCCAGTGTGTTTCACAATGATGGGATTTAGAGAGTGACTGAAGTGGCATGTGTATAATTGTCTCCAGTAAGGCATGGTTACCTTCAGCATAGCCCGAAAAGATGAAATTGAAAAGTTTGGCATTATTGGAATTTTCGAATGGTTCCATTGCTATCTGCAGACATTCATACATATAAATGTGTTTTCAGAAGAGGGTTTAACACTGCGAGGCTTTGCTGTGAGACAGTATGAGGCAGGTTGGACGATGACATTTTCAGCCAGATAAAAGGAGATAGACACGTGGAGCCTTTTACACATCAAACCCACGACAGCAGGCGCTTTAATGATTAAGTGTGTGTGTGTGTGTGTGTGTGTGTTCGAAGTACACAAGTCTTTGACAGCGGTAACTAAATTTCCCTTGTGTTTCACATCCACTTTTTCTTTACTATCGCTTTTTATTCAAGATAATCTCTTATAAACATTTTCCTTATCTGTCTGTTGTTGAAGATCTCATTCGCTGTTGGCTTGAGCTTCTCTATCTCTGCCTCCATGACAACCACAGTGATGATGCAGCCCCCCCCCCCCCTCCACTAACGAGTCTTGTGTTTCACTTCTTCTCCACCAGGGGGTGCTGTCGCACCGAAACCGGCTCAAGTAATCACAAGCTATGTCCTTACTAACTCCTCGCTATCTGCTTATTCATTTACTAGGATGACAAAATACATCCCGGGTCCTTCTCAGTCCTGCTCATCTGTAGATATAAAGCTTTGCTTAAAAGCAAAGCGTTTAAGCTTTGTGTAAAAACTCCAGAGAAGACCAACCTCATCCACAGACACCAGATCTGCTCCAAGCACTACAGGGAGAGATTTGTTTACCCTTAATTGCTTGCATATTCATCCTGTGCATCAAATGCAAACACAGGTTCAAAACATCCAATCCAATCGTATTGTTTAAGTACTAAACTGAACAAGTCCCTCACCTCTAACTGATGCAGATGAGAGATTGACGGTCTCCCCTCATCCATAATGAATGTTAATCTCCCAAGCTTGCGGCCCTTCAAACACAGATGTCATAATAATGTCAGTAAGTGCATAGCCTTCATTTACATTTTTACAGTTTGTATACTAATTCAGTCATGTACGGTTTGGGTTCAGATGAGTCGCGTTTAGTCACGGCATTGGAAATGAGATTGGGTGACTCTTCATTACAGTTTAAGGGGCGATTACATGACACACTTGGTGTAAGAGAGGCTTTCCAGGGAGAAGTATCTGTTAACGTGCATCTTGTTTTAGTGTTAAAACCTTCCTCCACCTGTTTACAACATCCACCTCACACCATTCCCTCAAGCTGTGCCTTCTGACAAGACAGACAAACCTTTACCGTAACCTCTTAAAACTCTTTACTTACTCTTCAACTCTTACTTAGCATAGCAAGTGATGTACCTGTGCTGTGTGTTCTGTATTAGTGTGTGTGTGTGTGTGTGTGTGTGTGTGTGTGTGTGTGTGTGTGTGTGTGTGTGTGTGTGTGTGTGTGTGTGTGTGTGTGTGTGTGTGTGTGTGTGTGTGTGTGTGTGTGTGTGTGTGTGTGTGCATGGTGGGTAATGTAGCCCTGATGTAAGTTGTTGCTGGTGCATTTTCTTATTCCTGAATTACTGATTCAGCTTATTAAGAAAAAAGCTTATAATTAGACGAAAGAAAAAGAAATAGTGCAGAACAAGGGTGGCTACAGTATATTAATTAAATAGTAAAAGGCTCACTTAAAAAAACAAAAAAACTTTTGTTTTTAATAAATAATGGTCTATAGACCCATGATAAATACTATGTAGTCATTAGTCCCATAGCCCAGGGGTAGTAAAGTAATAGATTTTTCAAATGATCCATTACCACATGACATGGGTTATTGTTTCAAAGCTCATTGTAGAAAGCCTAAGCATTCATCTTAATCTATAGACTTTTGCATCTGTGTATTTTAACAGCACATAAACACATTTCTACTTCTTCATGTTAGAACCATGTTAGCACTGTTGCTAAGGAACTATCGTTCAGAACCTTGCGCCACTTTTCCAAATCTGTTAACGAAACCATTTTGCGTTGACAGTCTGACATAATTACCTTTCCAAAAGCTATTCAAATGAAGATCTTTTTATCCATTGATCTGATCCCATCCATAGACAAGGGTGGGATTCAGGGATTCAGATTCCACATATAAAGTACTTCTGTCTGTTATCTCTCACCAAGCTTCTTTCTGAATGGATACAACTCGTTTGTGACGGAGATTCATGTCGACAGCGTTGGCTGTGATAGGAATATTTACAAAACATCAGTGTGCTTTTTATTTCCTCAAATTTCCATCGACTCCTTTTGTGAGCTGTTTACAGGCACTCACTTCTAGAACTAATTCTTTCAACCCCCCCGCGCCCCCCCACCCCCACCCCCAGCAAAAAATACTTTTGTGTGCTATAATGCAATTTGCCATTTCCAGGAGGAGCCAGTTTGGTGAGGCAGCGACGACTGGCAGCTATGGTACATTAGCCTCAGCATAGCAGGAGGCGTATACACATCACTGGGTGAAAAATCTATTAGCAATGCTGATTTATACCACAGGAACTCTGGTGTGAACAAATAACAGCTTTTTCCTGTCAGCTATTCTGCATAGACAGAAAGATACAGTCACCCAGTACAATCAGGAACATCTGCCAACATCTTCTTTTTGTATATTTAATTATAGGTATTACACTCTATTTAAGTCCTCAGTACGATATGTTTTGAGCGTGTTTGGTCTCTAACATGCCTTGTACACAAAGCTGGCAAAGTATTTGTCTTGTTTAAGTGGTAAGTTTGCGCTCCAAAATGGTGCACAGAATTTGCTAATCTCTGGAACAGGAAAACTTCTGAGAAGTGAATGGTGCCTCTTCAATTTTCATGCTTTGGAATCCCATTGTGTTCTAAATGGAATTGCCTAATAAGGGCTATTGAAATGCAGAGCCAACATTTCTTATTCCTTGCATGTAATTCATTTTCTACTTTTATATTTAAAATGACATGGTTACCCCTATGCCACTTCCTGCCATAGTAAATTCCTTGTTTGTGCAAACTTACTTGGCGAATAAAGCTGTTTCTGATTCTGATACATTTCACATTTACATTTAGCAGACGCTCTTATCCAGAGCGACTTACAGTAAGTACAGGGATATATGTACCAGAAATACACCATTCAAATAAAAAACCACAGCAGATCATTTGTACACAGGAAGAGATATTCTTAGTGTTATCTGGGGAGCCAAGGAGTCAGTCTCTCTTCCTCTCCTGAGTAAAACTTGTAATAATGTCTGTTCCTGCCTGAAGGTCAGTTGTCCCCATTGAGAAATGATTGTTGAATTCCACTCTCTCTGGAGCGGACACTTATCAGGTTTGTTAGTGGGAGTGTCAGTGTGCTCCATAGGCTGCTGCGAGACCCAGAGTCCTGAATCCAAGCTCCTGGGAAACCTATTCTAGGAACAGTGGCTGTAGAAGTGATTAGATAACATTCACTGGGCCGAGCTTGGTATTGAGAAGGGCTCGCTGTCATCTGAGTCTGTCAGTGTTTGTGATGTTAGGTGTTTGCGATGTTAGGTGGTGTGGGGATGTTAGGTGGTGTGGGGGATGGTAAAGGTGTGTTACGGAGCGTCCTGGAACAGGACGGACTTTTGCATCAGATATGTTTTTCACCCTTTTTCGATAGTGTTGATTTATGATTAACTGGGAATCCTATGTTTGCCTCATTTTCAGTATGTTGTATTAATTTTAAAATGTAAGATTAGATTTATTCCAAAATGTCTGTTGGACTCATTATGGCAATGTTTAATCAGATTACATTTTAATTATACATTTCCTAATTATTCAATATATAAAACGCAATTAGCATATCTAATCACAGATAATACCTCTTTTTAATATGGTTGAAATGGATGCGTGACTCAATTCTAAATGGGGAGGAGGAAGGAGGCAGAATTACACAACAACAACAAATATTTAAAAACCCCTCCCTCCATAAGTAGTCTAGAACCAGGAGTGATAAAAACGAATTAAAACTGAGAACCTCTCACCAACACCACTGTTGATGGAGGGGGGGGTGTTTAGCCTACAAAATGGCAGCGATTTGCAAATGTTTGTCACACTTGTTGACAATGATTAGTGGAGCAATATTTGTGTCAGGCTTGCTACCACTATAAATGCTGCCAGCTTTTAGCTACACAGCCCTGGTCAGTGTTTGTGGGGAATTATAAATGGTCTAGTTGGCAGTTGGAACAGCTTGGGCAAGCACTCAGCTAGAAGGTGCCTTTTAAACTGAACCCTTGTAATCAATCTAACTGGATTCAGGTCATATCGTCTTGGAACCTTTGATGAAATCAGATGCATGTACAGGACGGGCATCTGTATAGGCGGGACCTATAGATGCTAAAATAAAAAATATAGATGCGTAAACACATTTAAATCCACTTTAAATAATGTGGTTGCTTCTTGGTTTGGTTGTCAGTTATGTGTAGCATTGTGCAGAAAGGTCGCTATATTCAGTGTAAAACAGCTGTGTTTTAGAAAGGCAAAGGCTTCTGGGTAATGTAGTTACTGTACTGTAGGACTACTGTCGTGTTAGAAATGGCTGTGGCAAAATGGAAGGAAATGAGTGTCTTCCTGGTGCGATTTATCTAGGAAGTGAGTAGTACACCTTCAAGTGGGTGGGATAAATGAAGTTATTTCCTTGGGTTCAACCACTCCGGTAAACTTATAAGTGACTGTAGAAAGACAAATACAAGGTCCTTCTCTCCATTCACCTGGTGCAGCTGTCATCGTGAAATTTAACCACACTGACGCATTGCACCTTCACTAAGGTCTTCAAAAGGTTAGACATGTTGATATCACCACAGATAGATGGTATTAAGTATACTGTAGATACCTGTGGTTAGGGTTAGGGTTCCTGCTACTAACCAGTCCTGTGCAACTCATTTTCCCTATGTGGAAGCCCCACATGGAGATTCCTTTGATTTCAAGACCGTGCCAATATAAGAGTAACAAAGGCACATTGTTCAGAAACAATATCGCTAATCTAGACAGCTAATCGTGGCCTTCAGATTGTGATGAACTATTTTAAAGTAAAAGGTTTCAGCCCCCCCCCCCCCCCCCCTCTAATTAAGTTAAATCCTTAAGCCAGTGATGCAGTGCAGAGAAAGAGAGGAGATAAAATATTTTCATTTAGATTTTCAGTCGTCGTCGAGGATGAAGGCCATGCAAATGAACCAGAGTCTTTGTGCTACAGCTAACGTGGCCTGAATGTTTGAGATGGCAGATTCACGGTGCCCGCGTCGGTGCATGTGTCAACAAGCTGCCCTTGAGTGCCCCAAGGAGACCGTTCTCTCCATAGAGAGAGAGAGAGAGAGAGAGAGAGAGAGAGAGAGAGAGAGAGAGAGAGAGAGAGAGAGAGAGAGAGAGAGAGAGAGAGAGAGAGAAAAACCAGCATGAGAACGGGTGTCTCTCCACCTTTCCCCCTGAGAGGAGGCTGTATTCAAAGCAGTCTAAGTATCTGCTAATGACCTTTATGTCCTCGATACGGAAAAGACAAATGGGCATATTCGTCACATTCATAATGTAGAACACTTAGTAGCTTCTTTTCTTTTTTTTTTTAAATGGGGGTTCTGTGCTTGTGAGCAATTGCGCATCAATACTTTATAGGAATGAGCCACCGTATCAAAGTAGTATTGGTGATTGGGATTTGGAACTGAAAACAGCATCGACCACTTTGAAGGGAATTGTCCCTAGTTGAAGCCAATGGATGAGGAATTGCATTGCTTTGGACAAAGAGAGGCACGGTTTCAAAGATGGCTCTGTTGAGACTGGCCCTCCTCCGACGGGGACTAATTGTCCCCAGTCGGTCAGTCTGGACCACAGTAGGGACCCTTGCCTCGGAGAGAGAGTGATTAGAGACAATCTGTCATCCCATACGCCTTCTAATTACTGAGCCCAGATGACAGATGAATGACATGTGCTTTGAGAGGATGGTCACATTAACACAGGCACCTCATGTGCTGTCTGGAGGGCTGTCTGGAGGGCTGTCAGTCCGGCAAGTTCCTTTTTCGCCCCTGCCTGGTTTCTTCCTGTATTTTCTGTCATCTGTCTCAATTTGGGAGCTTGAAGCATTTGTGGATTGAAGCGTTTGGGAGTGGTTGCAGATGCATAAAATAAATGGGTCATATCCTCCCTGTCTCGTATAATTAGTAGAATGTTGTACAAGGGGCTGTTGTGCATCTTAATTAACTAAGAATTTCACAGAGTCCCTTTTATCTATCATAAAAGCCGGCGTAATTAGCTTTGTTGCCTTTTTGTTCGTCGTGTGGCCGTAACAACCGTTATTTCCCCTCTTCAAAGAGAAAATATCTTATCACGGTATTTGTCGATGCAGTTGAGTGTTGGTTTTTGAAGACATCTAGAATCAGGTCGCTAATCAGGAGTGCCACTTGGTTGAGAGAGTTTCCTGCCTTGCTGGCTTAGTTAGCTAGGACACAGACTTCGTTTCGGTTGTGTGTTTGTGTCAAACAACAAACCAAGTGTATGTTTATCCTCCTCTCTGAGAGTGCAACAACTTTTGGTTAAAAATAAATAAATAAATAATAATACAGAAAAAGAAGCTTCTGATGTTTATCCTCCATCAGTGTTTCATTTCAATTGACATCACATCCATCCTGGGGCGATGTGACAGCGCTCTAGGTAGAGGCAGGATCGTCTTTTTCATGGTAAATCCCTTTAATTTGTGTGGATTTGACTGAGAATGAAACTGCTGAATATAATTACACGTGCAGCTCATTCTAAAACCCCCCCGGGAGAGATCTGGATGCTGAAACGCACAAGTCAAACGTAAACCTGAAAACTGCAGTGCTGCATTATAGTCTAATGGAAAGTTAGTTTTCAAAACGAACATGAAACATACAAACATTTCAGGGGAAGTAGATTAGTGTTACCATGAGTGGGGCGTTAGTTTAGTAATTAATTGCAAAATGTAAACAAACAGTGATGTGTAGAAGACTTTGGCACCCAAGATTTTGTGAATATTGTCTTATATATTTATTTTTGTCTTCTTTGAGCGGCAGTATAAAAGAGCAATTTTAGCAAAAACATTTGTTTAGACTTCATTTTTTTTTGTTGTAATTGTGCCTAGACTACATTTACATTTAGTCATTTAGCAGACGCTCTTATCCAGAGCGACTTACAGTAAGTACAGGGACATTCCCCCCGAGGCAAGTAGGGTGAAGTGCCTTGCCCAAGGACACAATATAATTTTTCACTGCCAGGAATCGAACCAGCAACTTTCTGATTACTAGCCCGACTCCCGGCCGGTCCACATTGTTCGAACCTCAAGGCCATAAGATGATTCTTCTAGGTGTAGAAAGATGAGGTTTGCAGTTGAGGGTGAGTTTTTCGAGAACTCCATGCCCAAACAGGAAAACCATGCAGGCCCTTAAACTTTTGTGGATCAGGGAGTTCTCAGGAAGAGAGGGTTTGACGTTGAATGTGCAGTGTTTCTTGTGCATGTGCAATATTTCTCGTACACGCATGTTTTCAACCTTGTGTAAACATCCCTGGGTTGTTTTGGTGCGGCCCTAGCAGTGACCATGCATTCAAATTGAATGCATTGGCTCCTGTAGGGGACGAAGATTTATTGACTGTGAGGGGGAAATTATAATTCCTTAAACATTCTATTGAGTCTGCCAAGTGACTGCTTTTACAATTTCTCGCTCCATCTGCCTCTTTTGCGGGCCAGATTAATTATGGCTAGTTGTGCCTTTGCATAATATTCATTGACCAAAGTGGCTTTTACAAATTACGTAAGGATTCCCTCAAAGGCAAGCTGGCGTGCAGGGTGTGGAATATTTTGTGTTGTTTACCATAAAGATTGTGATTTATAGGTGTACTGCGCTGTAAATTCCATTACATGGTGCAGTAAATACGAAACTATAGTAATGTGTTTCAACAGTGCTAAAAGTTTATATGAATAGAGGTTGTTTTGCGTACAATAGAGCATCGTTACCGCGACGTTAACAGATGGCTAATTTTACCTGGACCTAATGTCGTGTCAAATTCAAGCAAAGATTATGTCCCCTATAAACAATAGTTTGAGTGTTCAGGCTACTAAACCACGTTGATGCAGGTCTCTCATAGTCTGCGGTTAATAAGACGGGTTTTGGACAAGCATCAACGTCAGACTTCCAATTAAGAGTCTGGCTACACTTCTATAATTCAGGCACTGCATGACTTGGAAAAGAGACATAAATCGTTACTCCTCATGGATTGCGGGAGGTCAAGGAATGTAGGCTATTTTCAAAGTGCTCCTTAACTAACTTGCCCACGCCACGTCGGCTATTCGCTGTGAGTTCGCCATTAAATGCTTTACTGCTCATTAGCCGTCAATCACAACCGTCCATTTTAATGATAAGAACTAGTTTTTCCCTGGTTTTCCACTGAGGCATTGAAACCTCTGAGTTTTTCATGACAACCTGTGGATTTTCACGCTGAGTTCCTAATGGCGGAATGTGACATTTACTGTTATTCTGAGCATGTTTCGCAGGTCTGACAGCAAGGCAGAATACAGGGATCAGAATGACATGAAATATGTAATTGCTGACGTAAATGGCAAAAACGCAACTTTGTTGAAAAGTGAGGAAGAAGATCAGTAAAAAATCTGACATTTGACACATTTTCAAGTCATGCTGAAGTTAAAATGACTTGACAGTTGTTAAAATAATTATTTATTAGTAATGTATTATTCATCTGTTTATCATAAATCATTCAAATACATAATTCAGAACCTCTGGCGATTGAGTGGGACCATTCTGGGTAACCTACCTATGTTGGCATGGAAACACTTAACACGTTCTTAATGCCTGAAATAAAGACTATCTAACACATAGCCTACCTACATTAATGTTGTCAGGTTTCTTTAGAAATGTGTTAAATAAACACTTTTCCTTATGGATGCTTCTCTTTCAGTGGATCGACAGACCCAAACGTTCCACAACGTAGTCTACCCAGAGGCAGAGAGAAACAGTTGGCCATGGCTCTGAACATACCTTACCGCAACATGACGTAAACATTTAAACTTTTATCTTTTTTTGCGTAGTGTGTGCGGAAGTGTACCTTCACATTTCAACCTTTAGGGGGGAGTAAAGCAGTCTTTCCGTGTTCTACGTTTACCAAGTCAGGTGTACATCATGTGCCTTTTGGTTTGTTTCCACATGTTACAATTGCAAAATATTCTAATTAGAGATCTTTATTATTCATTGTATTGGTGGAAAATGAATACATTTCATGAGCCTACTGTGTAAACATTCAGAAAATTTACATTTCTCATTAGCAAAGGGAACATTTACATGACAATTGTTCTCATGCAGATGTATACCTGATATGGTGAAAGTGTTAGATATACCTGTGTATACCTGTGGACCCTCACCCTGAAGCCTACCTGTAAGGATTCAAAATTGTACCTGTTGAAAATCCAAACAGACGTTTCGATCCGTTGTGTCGAACCGTACCAGAGACTCTGGCTGTTTCTAATTTTGAGTGGACCTTTTGTCAGATTGTACTGGTTCTCTCCGCGGGGCCGAACGATAATGAAATGCTAGCTGCCATCTGTGCAGCTTGGGCAGAATCGAGCTAACAGCTCCGCGATGGATCAAGAGCTCATCACTTTTAACCCCGTGGGGAGATTGACAGTACAGTGCTGCCCTTTCAGTCTATCTGAGGACGAACTCCCGTTGTGTTGGTTTTCCGAGTACAGCAATAAAGCTGCCGTAAAGTGAATATTGCGAGAGGGATTTTAAAGAAGACTAAATGAGATTACAGGAAGTCTGCCTCTTTTTGATTAGAAACACCCTCCTAGGTGTTTTTGTTGTTGTTGTTGTTGCTGGAATCAAGAATTGCTAATTTTGATGTCTTCAATGTTTTAATGTTGTTTTACTAACCTTTAAGCAATAAGCGCTTAAAGATTTCAGGTCTTCGGAGATTTTAGCATTGCTCATTAAATGACAGAGTTATTAGCTTGCGACCTCTCTCTCTCTGAACTGGCATATGGCTGCCTGGAAGGACTATTTCATTTAAAAAAAAATATTATTAGGTGTCAGGTATATTTTGCCTCAGGTATCTCTCCCAGTAAATACTGACGCGACCCCGACAGCAACAGGGGGGAACGTTGAAACCAGGCCATCTCTTCCCCTCTGGAGTCAACATCAGACAAGACTCTTACGAGCATGCAGGGGAGAGATAGTGGAGAGGGAGCGAGAGAGCGAGAGAGGGAGAGAGGGAGAGAGGGGGAGCGAGAGAGAGAGAGGGAGCGAGAGAGAGGGAGTGAGAGAGGGAGCGAGAGAGAGAGAGGGAGCGAGAGAGGGAGGGAGAGAGAGGGAGAAAGGGGGAGAGACCGAGAGAGAAAGAGAGACAGACAAAGAGAGAGACAGACATAGAGAGAGAGAGAGAGAGAGAGAGAGAGAGAGAGAGAGAGAGGTCGACCGAGAGAGAGAGACCGAGATCCGAGCACCCCTGCTTTAGGGCCCCGTGTCAAATCACAGAGCAGGAGATCCTCAGGAGGGAATGAGGCAACTGTGTGTCACCCAGATGAGTTCAACCCCGATTAATTGAAGAGCTCTTCTCAGTAGTTTTGGCATGGCGTTATTTACCTTCTATCCTTGGTTAAACGTCTCAGTGTTTTCGTAGCTAGAGAGAACCATTATCAACAGTTCAAAAGCTTTGAAACTTTGATTTCTTCAAGGACAATTCACAGATAACAGATTTAACAATGCAAGATGAATCAATTATAGGCTTCATTTAATGCGTTCTGATTGAATTGAAAAGGGCTCTCCTTTTATGAATTAACATTAATCATACGTAAAGGCTTGTCTCATGTCCCTGAGGGGCTTGTTCTTGTCATGGATTTGCAATATGAATATTAATTTCATTATTTCAGAGGCAGTGTTTCTATCTAACCATCTAATGAATTACTACTTCATTGTATCACTGTCTCAATATAATTTACCGCAGACAGGAAGACTTGTTGTGTGTGTCTTACTGTGACTCACTAGGCTTGCTGTTGTCTTGCCAGTAAGCCACCAAAATCAGTTAATTATTTTAATGCATGCCCTTCATGGTTATGGTCAATTATTGAATGAGACTATTTAGAGATTAAATAATGACAGGAGACAGTATGTTATTGATGTTTTTGAGATGCCTTTTAAGAGTATTAAATCGACACCTGTCCACATTAGCCTGAAGTCACGGTTTAAAGGGGTCATTGACTGGGTTTTTGGGGTATTTCACACTCAAGGTAAAATAGGTTTCGCGATCAATGACCCCTTTAAGTAAACCATGTCTACAGTTTTTCAAAATGCAGTGTCTAATGCTGTTTCTAATTAAACGTATATTGCAAATTCCAATTATAAATGGGGACTTTTTACTGGGTAATAGTTAATACCCAATCTGGCCATACATGAACTGCAGTGTCCAAATGGATCAAAGCATCTGAACTCGAGGTCAGCTTGCAATTATCCCCAAGGCAGCCCCCTCGTGTGTTCCTCTGTCTGGGTCTTTGCTCTTCCTGTCTTCCTGTCTTCCCAGTATACCTGGGACCCAAGTCCCTCCTTTTCTGCAGTCGACTCTATAAATTAAATTACTTGACTGAAGTGAGATATGCCGTCCCTTCGAAACTCTTTCAGACCGTGTTTCTTTGTCCGTGTTCAGACTTAATTGAAAAGGAAATCGAATGTATTGTGATTTTCCGTTGACCTCTAATGTATATATTTATTCCCGTCAACCTACATGAACCAACATTCTCCTTCTAGTTTTGTGAATTTATGAAACAAATATAAATATAAAATTTTTATGACCTATGTAGAATCGTGGGGGCCGAAATGTGGAAAAGTGATCTGAATACTTTCCAACTGTGTTACTTTTTGTCCATTTAATGGTAACTGTGAAGAATGTGACACAAACATGTTAAAAACACACATGTACACGCACAGCAAACTCATCCTACACATACATGTTAAACCGTGCACATGTGACGGGTGTGTAACAGCTGTAGCCACGCTCCGTCACGACAAGGCTCGTTCGCCACTCACCGGGCTCGAACGCACGACCTCCGACTTGCCAAGCGTGACCACTACCAGCTACGCCAAAGAAAAGCTAGCTATTCGTTGACGCGGGTGGCCTGCTACATACCTGAGGAGTGAGTTTCACAGGTTCACACCCGTTAGACACACACACACACACACACTTCAACCATCCTCAGGTACTCTCAGTCTCCAGACGGACATCATCTCCACCGCCTCTTGCTTCAGGGGAGAGCACAGACACTGTCCACTGTAATCTTAAAGGTCAAAGGTCAACTTTACCACTTACCACTTTCACGTTTTTCATTAATGTTTAAATTTATCGAAAGTGAGATTGTCTGACTGCCCTTGAAAACGTGTTTTCTACCATGAACAAAGTCGGCTATTTAGATATCCAGTTTTATATAGCAGCGTGCTGGAATGCCTTTTCCTATGAACTTGAAAGTAGACAGTAGTGTTATATTGTTGGTCACCAGTTTGTGTGTGTCCAGGGTTAGGCGGTCTATGTGTGTGTGTGTGTGGTAAACCTTCCTGATTATGAAGTGAGAATACAACCATCCCTTCCTGGTTTGAGGCAGAACGTGTCCTGTTCATTCTTCTCCCAAAAACCAGAATATTAATTTGATCCTTAGTGTTAGGCCCTCCTTGTGTAAATAATTGTTTGGAGCGTGAAAAATATGCCTGGCAGATGGACAGTTCTGCCTCTGGCCTATTTATGACTGTAATTTTCTTTCAACTAGTTCTCTTTACACTGTATCCACAGAGGAAAACTCACATCCCTCAGAGAAAAAATATTTCCCAAGGTGCACCTCTTCTCTTTCTTTCCCTTGGGGCGTAAACCGAGTTTGAAAGCGCTTTCAACAAACTTTGTTTCACATCATCTTAACCCGAGTTCTTCTGGACTGTGTAATTGGGTTTGAAGAGTTTTGCAAGCCCCATGGCACGTACGTAATGGCCTTGTTTCAAAACGGCCCGGTCCAATTCTAGCACCATTTGGATGAATTTGTGTTGACTCAGTTGTAGTGCCACCTGTGATAGACACAGATGATTGCTTTGATGACGTTTTCTCTCGTTAGTTGTGCCGCAGGGAAAGTGACTGAAATTATGTTTAGAATAATCAGGTTGTTTGATACATTTTAGGCTTCTGGATACAAATTTTGTGATTCCACATCTTTCAAATTAACAACTTAACTACCTAAATGACTGACCTAAGTGACTTACACAGTACAGAGGGGTTGATTCTCAAGAATTAAATTGTTCCAGTATAATTCAATAATGCAGTACAAGGCTGAATGGTAAAGAATATATTTACCATATTTATATTAAAAGGCTGATTGGATAACATAATGACGTTGTCTAAAAGTAGGTTTCACAAAGAAACTTCTCCCTAGATGATCTTCTGTTTCTGAAATGGAGTGAAAACAAAAAAATAACGATGCAATTGAACTAGCCTGACTGAGATCGACAAGACAAAATGAAAGAAGTTTCTGATTGACAAGAAGGAAAGACTCTGGCAAATAACCCCTGAGCCTTTCACTATGAGCCTTTCAAGACCCCAAATTGCAGCATGTCCAACTCGTGAAAACAGATTACTTTCCTTTTGTCCGCAATATTTTAAATGACCCCAAAGCTAACTTTACAAGTTGATTATACTGACCCAGAATGTAATCAGAGAATAAACGCTATGCAAATAACTATATACAAAATTGATTGGAGAATTGCTTTTTAAAATGTGTAATCAGTTTTCCATTATAATTGCTTCATCAGTTTCTCCAAACAGTCCTGTAATCACTTCTTTCTGTGTTTTGTTTGTCTGAGCCAATGCTGTATTAAAGACTAAAAAGGTTAATTAAGGTGTGTTTAAACATCAACTATGTTTATATTCACATCAGTGCTATCGACTTGACTATTGATTTTGTCTGGATGAAGAACGATGCCATAAACATAAACGTCATAATGTGTAGCTCTGGAATTACAGTCTCCACTCTCAAGTAGTGGAATGCATGTTTTACTTATAATCAAAAACTTCTGACCTTTTACTGATTTATGAAATAAGAACTGTTTGAGTTTGTGTAGACAAATAACCAGCCTATGTTATTTTCAGTAAAAGTCAATTGAAACAACATGTTAAAACACTAACTGCAGTCCAGTACATAATACTTAAAGCGTCAATATGTTTTCCATATCAGTATTGGTTGTCCCCAAAAGACCACATATAGTCAAGCGCTTTAAGTGTTATTCCAATCATATACATGGTACAGTACACAATTAAAGAAACAACCTTACTTACATTTACATTTAGTCATTTGGAGTAATGGAGTCAGGTGGCTGAGCGGTGAGGGAGTCGGGCTAGTAATCTGAAGGTTGCCAGTTAGATTCCCAGGCATGCCAAATGACGTTGTGTCCTTGGGCAAGGCACTTCACCCTACTTGCCTCGGGGGAATGTCCCTGTACTTACTGTAAGTCGCTCTGGATAAGAGCGTCTGCTAAATGACATTTACATTTAGTCATTTAGCAGACGCTCTTATCCAGAGCGACTTACAGTAAGTACAGGGACATTCCCCCGAGGCAAGTAGGCAGATAAGCTTAGACTGCTATGTTAAAGACATAGCAGTTAGTGAGGTAGCAGCCAGGTATTGAGGTAGCAGACAGTCTTAGCAGATATTCATACATAGTATAAAGTGAAGAATTGAAACAACCAAATGAATTGGAGGAATATTTACTTTCAACTGGCATCTACAATAAGGGTTTATACACATTGTACCGAACGCACAGATGGTGTCATGTTGCGTCCAACGATTTTATAAGAAGGAATTTATAATTAAGTTAAATGTTTACAAGAAGCCAGAAGCAGTGTGATTTTTTAAGTATTCATAACAGCTTTGGTTGTTTTGTTACATTAATTACCGTTTTCAAATATTTTCCCACATAAGAACTACAATGATATATTTGTAGCATATGCGAAGGAGGTTGAAAATCTTGCAATCCTCCAGATTGTTTTATAACTTGTCAACAGGTTCCTATACTGTGGTTTTAACCCTTGCTCATCCATTACCAAACATCCACAATCTCACAAAGAAAATGCTCTGAACAGTTGAATAATGCATTTACAAGTATTCGTCTCCCGTAAAACGTAGTCAAACATTCAACAGTGACCTTTTGGTTGCTAGATATAGACCTTGGCCTACACATCAAAGACTGCAATACAAGATAAACCTTCAGGGATTAAAGTCAGAAAGTTATTCAAGTTCTGCACCTCGCGGGTCCTGCCTCTTCGAATCTTCATCGCCGTGACGGGTTCTGAGTGTTTCCTACAGCCCTCATGAATAACTGATCAACGCCTAAAACGCAGTCTCTCCGAAAGAGCATAATGTGTTGTTGAACACAACGATCCTTCCTGTTCGAGGACTGGCTAGCTATGCTTACATTAGAGCTCCAGCCTAAATCATCCAAATGATTTCCCTTCCACCTCTTTTTATTGTTCAAAATGCTGATTGAATCACTGACTGTATATCGTTTACAAATGTTTTTCCAATGTGACTATAAAACCAAAAGACGCTATCTCTTTATCTAAGACTGACCAGACTTGATTAGTAACAGGGCTGTCACAGTTAGTGTAGACATGAAAATACGCAGCGTATCGTACAAGTGACAGAGACGGTTTGGACAAGATGGGAAGGTGAACAAACCTTTCTTCTTGTGATCAGGAGTTTATGGCTCAGTAAAAAACCCAACCTAATAGTTTTACCTTTCAGTTCACCTTCTATTTAACTTCACGTAACCTTGGTTTTCACGTCTACAGTTAAGCATTCAGTTTCCATGTACAAAAGGTCACTGTGTTTCATTTTAAAGTTTGAGTATTGATGTTTTAAATGGTAAAGTGAGATGTGAGGCATTAAATACAAAGGTAATACGTCTGGATGAAGAGAGCAAAGGTTTTATAGAGTGACTTTTCACTTTGACCCAACCTAGCCTCAACAAAAAGCTATTTGTTTTTGTCACATTGAGCAGCTAAATATACTGTCTGTTAAATGTACACTCTTGTACAGATCCACAACACATCCAACATGAGCGATGTTTCAGACTTGAGTAACATCTAAGAACACATTTAGACACATTTACACATTTGTTTAACATTCTCACAGAAGTCTAATAAAAGGATTGCATCTCAACGATTACCGTATCTCGCTGGATTTAAATACATCGTAACCTTTTTATTGCAAGGTCGCTCACTCAATTATCTCAAAATGACTCATTGGATTACATTCTCATAATGTCCCCAAGCATTCAGAAATCAAACGTAAGGATTTTATGGTAATTTCTACATCAGTCATATCATCTTGGTTTGAAGGGGCTAGTGAAGACTGAACATGACTCTTTCAAGAAAACACAGTTGGAAACACGGATGTGACTGCAATGTCACCTTGTAATTTATCCATTGAGCAATACATCTCATTCACCAGTGGGGCCCTCTGCTACTGTTCAACGGAATAATCTGTCAAACTTGTCAAATTACCAATGTGTGTATCTTGAGCCGGTGGCTTCCTGCTCCATGTTCTCGAGTCTGCTCATTAAAAGGCACATCGAGAGAATGTCACGGCACAACCAAAATTCCATTCTGGAAGGTGTTCTGAAGTTGCCTGCACACAATACAATACCCCCCCCCCCACACACACACACACACACACACACACAAGCTCACACACCCACACACTGAACAGAATTCTTGACCAATGGCCGGCAGCCTCCGCCAATGGGAACAGGGACAAGGCGGGTCCTCCCTCCCTCTCTCTTCCTCTCCTCTCTCTCTCCCTCTCTCTTCCTCCCCTCTCTCACTCCCTCTCTCTCCCTCTCTCTCCCTCCCCTCCCCTCCC
>CM042877.1:110809-543309 GCA_023658055.1 Thaleichthys pacificus
ACACAATCATAATATACATCCCAATGTGCTATTTTGGAATTGAATTTTTGCATGAGTGGCTTTTCAAATTTATATTATATATTTTTTTCAAATATAGTATACATCTTACACTCCCCTGTATTACATGCTTATAGAATCATCTCTGGCATCTAACATTTTATCTACACTATAGGATAATTTCTAGTTGAATATCTATAATTTTACACAATGGACTAAGAATTAGCTTCAGACTGAGACGATCCGCTTAGGCTGCCTAACTGATAAAGACGGCTGACTTGTGTGATTGGTCATCCTCGTAGGATTACAACGTCTTATTGTCTGCTAACGGCAAGAGTCGACTGTCTCGAAGAGGGGTCTTCCGCACGTACAGATGATGCTGTTAATAACCAGCAGAAGCAGCTCTTGACAAGAGGTCAACATTTGCGGAACAGAGTTCTTTATTTTCTGTATTTCTTTATTGAGGATGATTCAACTGTGTGGAATCAAGCACACGACATCCCAGCAGAGACTTCCACATCGTCTGACAGGCCAGAATCCCATCTCAGCAGGTCACTGCGAGTGGTTGAGATCACTGGTTCCTTAATGAATTAGATGTTCAAGGTGCTGTGAAGCGTTTACTCTGTGCTCTGGAGAATTGCAGCCTCTTCCTTGTGATTTGTCTTTTTTTTCTTTCTCTTTTCTTGACTTGACTCACACTTCAAACTCTTGTCTACAAAAACTCTCTCACACACTCTCTCTCTCACACACACACACACACACACCCAGCAGAGAGATGGTTAATGTTGATGATATGGTAATGTCATCAGCTCGTTTGGAAATAAAAAAGGGAATGTGCAAGTGGGAGTGGGAATGTACAAGGGAGTCAGATGGCTGAGCGGTGAGGGAGTCGGGCTAGTAATCTGAAGGTTGCCAGTTCGATTCCCAGCCATGCCAAATGACGTTGTGTCCTTGGGCAAGGCACTTCACCCTACTTCCTTCGGGGGGAATGTCCCTGTACTTACTGTAAGTCGCTCTGGATAAGAGCGTCTGCTAAATGTAAATGTATAAATGTAATGTACAAGTAGCTTGTGTGAACAGCACCACTTTCTGTGCAAGTTTTAATGAATATCTTTTGTTGCAGTAGGTTAGGATTTTTCAACTCTGTGTTTTCAAAGATGCACCATCCGTGGGCCCCAACTGGGAATTGTTCTAATCAGCTGGTAGAACACATATACTGAGTTTGGTACAAACTGGCGTCGGAGCCAAAAACCTACAGGGCTTTTGCATTAACGGGATTAGTGAACACTGCTCTAACTATCAAGGGACCAGTAGAATAAGATATGGATTTAATAATACCCTTTTTTGCTTATACTAGATACCAACTCTTTTTCAAATCAATTTTAACTTTCTCTTGTGTACCAGCTTTTTTTAGCTGGAGACTTTTGACTGGAGATGTTTTGCTATCTACACTCCAGACAGCCAGTATATTAAATGCAGTATTTCATAGTTTTTACTCCAATACACCAAACTACAAGACAGTTTCATGTTGAGATTTCTAACTAAAATGTGATGTTTTTTCCGTAGGTATTTTGTCTGTCTTTAAGAAACTGCTGATTTTAAGATAAATGTTTCATGTTTTTGTGTGTGTACCTGGGAGTCAGATGGCTGAGCGGTGAGGGAGTCGGGCTAGTAATCTGAAGGTTGCCGGTTTGATTCCCGGCCGTGCAAAATGCCGTTGTGTCCTTGGGCAAGGCACTTCACCCTACTTGCCTCGGGGGGAATGTCCCTGTACTTACTGTAAGTCGCTCTGGATAAGAGCGTCTGCTAAATGACTAAATGTACCTTTTTTAATTCGGCTGACAAATTGGAAACGTGGATTATTCTCTCCCCTGCTACATCCTTGCTTATCTTATTAGTAACTGGCAAAGCGTCCCTTGTCTCAGAATAATATTGCTAGAGCAATCCCAAAGTACTTTAGTAGGAAGTGGGGTAATTACATTCCAACACGAGGTTATTCGCACTGATCTGACGTGGCATAAAGGATGGCTATGATGAGAGTAAACTGATTGTTTGAATCCCTTCAGAGAAACGGCTCGGTTTGACTGGAAGCGAAGCTGCTGTTTGTTTGACCCAGCCCCAAGTGTGGTGTGTCCTCAACAAATTGTTTGCTAAAGATACTTACCGAGTCAACTCTCTCACAGATTTACAGTTTTTGCCTGCAGATGCGTTCTATTAGAACATGTGGGTGTGTGTGTGGGTAAGTGTGTGTGTGGGTAAGTGTGTGTGTGTGTGTGTGTGGGGGGGGGGGGGGGGGGGGGGGTAAGTGTGTGTGTGAGGGTAAGTGAGTGTGTGTGGGGGTGAGTGTGTGTGGGTAAGTGAGTGTGTGTGGGTAAGTGAGTGTGTGTGGGTGTGTGTGTGTGTGTGTGTGTGTGGGTAAGTGAGTGTGTGTGGGGGTAAGTGTGTGTGTTCGTGCGTGCACTAGCATGCATGCACAGCTGAGGGCTCTCATCCTGCCAGGGAGAGCAGGCAGCCCTCGTGTATTGTGCTTATCGAATCGAAGCTGTGAGACAAACGCGAGTGTCTGCACACTGCGTTTCCAGCGTCCCATATCTACAGCACCTTCCACTCGCAGCATCTGCACCATGTCTGTGTCCCCCCCCCAGCCTCGAGAGGTCCCGAGGCTGGGTGACTGAGGGGGGAGGAGGACCCCGATGCCAGACACGCTAGCCCAGTGCCAGCCCCATCTGCCTGCCTGCATGATGCTCAGCACACCATGCTCCCTTCCAGACGACCTCTCTGAAGCAGAGGACACCAGGAAGGGGGATGTGGGCAAGGAGAAGCTACGATGCTTCTCAAAGGACTTTAGGAAGTTGTTGTTGGCCGTACAAAGCTACAATGATTTTTGAGAGGCCACTGGGAGGTTGAGGTGGTCTAGGAGAAGCGACAGAGCTTTCTCCAGACCACAGAGCTTCTGGGATTCATGGGTTTTACCTCCGTAGAGGGTAAAAGGGGGATTGGGTGTGTAGTGGGCTTGTTTAGTCATATTTCAGAGATTATTTCCCTTCTGATTTGTCAGGTTCAGAATTATGTTTTTCCCACAACCCAGAATGTTGTTACTGGGCAAGTATGAAGTATATTTAACAGGTACCAGAATCATATTTTATAGAAGTCTGTTATGTGACACATTAAATGATTTATTACATTTCCCTTTCCCCTATTCTATCCAACTTGCAAGCTTAATCATGTACCTTTATATTTATAGCAAGCGGGATGTATGTGGAAGTGATGGCAGGGGCAGACAAGGTTGGCATCCTGCCTGAAGGATCAAGGGTCTCAAGCACTCCTCCAAGACTCACACACACACACCCCCACCCACACACACACACACATACCCACCCACACACACCCACACACTAACAGACACACAGACAGAAATCGAATTCTTTTCACAAACAAGCACAGACAGACTGGCACATTGAAATGAATTAAGTATGTATTCGCTGTTCTTTGACAAGTAGTCTATTTAACAGTGAAGACATTATTTTTTCCAAATATTTTGTACATTAGTTTTCACAGTAAGATGGTGTTTGCTCATCATAATGTTCTTGAATCTTTTGCAGTTAAAGTTGTCAAGGCAACAGTGTGTGGAACAGAACCTGCTGTGTATTGTACAAAATGTAATCTATACACAAGTGCGGAGTAATTTAACGTAAAAAATCTGAGCACAGTAATCATGAACTAGTTACTCAGATAAAGATAGGGAAAAAAACATACATACATTATGAAGAGCACAGTTTTAAAAACGGAATAATTCATTTGAAGTTTTTTAGTTTGTTTACTTCACCAGGTCAAATGTGGTTGTGCCACAAGCAGCCTTTCAGCTCCTCTTTTAGGCTGTTTAGTGTGTGATGTTGTCATGTCCTCCAGGTGACGTCATCCCTCGGGTCACGTGCAGGCAGGGCTCATGAGAAAAGACTTCCTGCTAAAATAACTGTCTTTATTCCAGGAATAGGCTATTTGTTCAAAATCCAATCTTGACATCTGCTGCCTTAAAGCAGCCTTCAAGGACAGCGGGAACGAGGCCAACTTCAGAAGTGAGCGTTTGACGTTGGAACTGAACTTGTCGTCAGTTTGCAGGTTTTTTCGAGCAACGTTAATCATAGAGGAAGACATGGTCAAGCCTGCCCGGCGATCTTTCAGAGAGGGGAGAGGGGAGAGGGGAGGGGAGGGGGGAGAGAGGGGACAGGGGACAGGGGACAGGGGAGAGGGGGACAGGGGACAGGGGACTGGGGTTAACAGTCGACTAACACTAAAGAGTAGTCCACCTTTGTTGCGTTTTTCAAAGACTGTTGTAGTCCTTGTTGTCGTGGTTAATAACAGTCTGCTTAGACAGCAAGCTGAGTGTTGCTAATGCAGGCAGGGTGTGATACCTGGACGAGGAGATGAAAAGGAAAAAAGTTAACGCGACATCGACATCACCTTCACCAAGTTTGAGGGGAAATTCAAAGGATAATTATTTTTCTCACAAGGTGTGAAACGGAGTGAGAGAATAAGTGGACATTCTTGGGTTGAAACGAAAGTGACGAAAGTGGATCTTTGAAAAGCCCCTTGTGGACGGTTTGTTATCAGCCACCTTGAGAAACAGAATCAAATCAAAGACGCTCTGGTGAGTACCAATAGTGAAGCATCGACATGCTTTCAACTTACCATGTTTGTGGTCCCCCAACAACACGTAATAAACCATCTGTCAAGAACCTATGTGTTGACACACAAGAACTACTAAACATCTATGCTTCCAGTAGAACATATGCGTGTGCTTGTATTCAGTAAGGATTCCTCCTTATGCTCACTGGACATGTCTCTACCACATGGGTCTTTACCATATTCCCTTGAGGGTCTAGAGAGGCACTTCAGAGGCTAGCACTGGCCATTAATGCTCTCTCTATCTGTCTCTGTCTATCTCTCTATCTGTCTCTGTCTATCTCTGTCTCTATGGTTCTCTGTCTGGCATCCCTCTGTCTCTCTCTGTCTTTCACTCTCTTTCTTTCTCTGTCTCTCTCTCTCTCTCTCTCTCTCTCTCTCTCTCTCTCTCTCTCTCTCTCTCTCTCTCTCTGTCTCTCTCTCTCTCTGTCTCTCTCTCTCTCTCTCTCTCTCTCTCTCTGTCTCTCTCTCTCTCTGTCTCTCTCTGTCTCTCTCTCTCTGTCTCTTTCACTCTTAATATTTATTGATGAGTCAACAACCTCTTGGTCTGCTACAACGAGATGACTCTCCTATTTGCTGACACACGATCCTTTATGTTACACATGGGTATCATTCAGCTATCCCACAGTGCAAGGTCATTCATGGAAGCCATCAAAGAACACAACATCTACTCTGCATATTGCTGCAACTGCACTTCTGGCTAGTGCACCAATTATCTCTCAGATATCTAAAAGCATGTAAAAACACAACCTTAATTTGAATCGAGAAAAACTGATAAATCTGCCTTATCTACAAAACCCAAGTCATTTTTTGGACCAATAATAGTTGTCAGTTTGCTGCCTAACAACTTCACGTCGAGAGAAACGAGCGAATCCCATTTCAGCCCAATCAGCCGGTCCTTTTATTTTCAGCTGTCAGGATGCATTTGGTGCTGTGTGACCACTGGCTACGCTGTGACAGGGCTCTACGCAGCGAGGCTCTCTGATTGGCCGAGCTTGCACTCCTTCAGGGTGGTGATGTCATCGGCGTCTAAAAAAAGGAACATGGACTCTTGGGCAAAGTCGAGCAGGGTTAGGGCTGTGGTGAGCTGATGTTGTGTGGTTGTAGTGAGGCCTGACCTTCAACTCCACGGACTGAAGTAGGACTATTACGATTCATAAATGTTTGTTTATGGATATGAGTCCAATTGTTTTTGTTCGGCACAAGGAAAATGTACAGTGTGTGGGAGTTTTTAGTGATCCTTAATTTAGTGTATCAAGGAGCGACCTGACTCAGAAAGGTCAAACCTGAACACTCCTGGCAAAGTTTGCAAATCAACAACTTTTCATGCTCATTAGAATGTGCATATATAGAATGTGCATATGTAGAATGTGCATATGTAGAATGTGCATATGTAGAATGTGCATATATAGAATGTGCATAAGTGACTGGTATGTAACAGACGTGGTCTTGCAAGTTCCGTCAGAGTTTTCCGGACCGTGTTCATCCTTCACCGAGGATCGAACACGCCATCTGTGACTTCCCAAGCGCCACCACTACCAGCTACGCCAAGGAAAAGCTAGCTATTCAATGACGCGGGTGGCCTGTTACATACCTGAGGAGTGAGTTTCACCGATTCACACCGGCTACACATATATAGAATGTGCATATATTGTATGGCGGAATGCAATCTGAGCTGTTTACACTGAGGCAATTGGTATGCAGAGTTCACAAATTTCTCACTTCAGAAAGTGCACTTCCAAATTGGAGTACGTGGATTTTATTTTTGATTTTTCTCCCCTCCCACCCCCCCCCCCCCCCCCCCTCATCTCCAGCAATCATATTCTTGGGGAAACTAGCCTTGTCCATTAACTGTCCTCCTCCAAGGAACAATACAGTATGTTATTCAACGTGGATGCAGATCTGTTCAATCATATCAACTATTCATATTCACAACCCTGCTATGGCATTTTGGCATACTGCAGATGATGTATTTAGAAATCCTGCATCGCTTCTAGAACAATGGAAGAACTATCTCTCCTTCCACTTTCATGGTCTCCTAGAGAATGAAGTGTAGATGACCGTAGAGTTACTGGTTCTGTACTGGTGTGTATTATAAATTGCACAAAATATTCTAGCTTTTCTGATGGGTCTTTACATTGTGCCACAGTGATTCAGAAACATGAAGTGATATAGTAAGTCATTCCTGATCATTTCACGACAGAACACAGCACTAATAAGTCACAGAACATGTTATTGTAACTGTGGCTGTCCGAGCAATATTTCCCGATGTTAGACATTCTTTTTTCAACATCTGTTGACATCTATGTTCTAAGTAGATTGAAGTGTCAGCTATAATGAAAATACCTCGATTTAACGGTTCCACGGTTATCCCTAGTCCTCTATAGGAATCCCACATTCCAAACACAAGCCTGCTTTATTTATTTTTCATATCACCTGTGAATATTTGGACTACACTTGTGAACAGCTTTGTGTGTGTGTGTGTGTGGTAGAATCTATTCCTTACGTCACCAGAGGCCTTCATGAATGAAGTCAACCTCCTGTTAACCTCAGGAACACTGCTGAGTAATGTGTCCAGCTGTTCACAAGTGCTGACTACTCATTCACAGGTGATATTTAAAGTCACATGCTCCAGCGTGACACTCGTCTGTGAGATGGGATGATGTCCGTATCGAGGGTCCCTCAGCTCTGGTGCTTACAGGGAGCATGGGCAGAGTAGGAGAGCTATTGCAGAACGCCTTCTTTTTGTCATCGTTGTCATTCTCAAGCACTGCAACAGTGACACGCAAAGCCGTGAAATGCCTGTGGGCATGTGTGTATAATGATGTGTCGATATATTCATTAATGTTGTTGTCTTCCTTTTGGGGTAAAACATGTTTTTCCCAGAGTATGAAAGGTTTCTGGAACAAGCCAAATGACTATGCAACTAGATTACATTCAGATGAATTCTATAACGGGTGCAATCCTTTAACCAGTGATTCTTCTGGATGCAGTCAGATGCTCATTTCCTCGAGCCTCTGGTGTCTCTTCGGATGACACAGTCCGCTGCTCTGTGCTGAAGCTGTGTTGTGACTTGATTGTGGTAAAGGGAAGAGAAGCTGTTAGCGTCGGTTAATCCTGTAACCGTGAATCATCAAAACGACCGTGGTATGCACTGCAAAAATGCTCTATCGAATCTAAGTGAATAAATATTAATTATGAGATTGATTATGCTTCAAACAAGGACATTTGGCTACCAGTGCAGGACAATAGTAGCATTTCTTAAAACAATGTGTCGTTTACATAAACTAGATTTAAAATCGAGAAACAAGATTAGATTGAGTTAGATGTAGAGTTTTTGCAGCGTGGCTTCGGTTCAGTTTGTTTGTGTTGTCGAGGGCGGCGACAAAGATCTGCGACAGATTTCCACGTGAGATCAGCTTCGAGGTTTGCAGTCATAAAAGGGATAGCTCAAGATAACTTTGTGGAATATTTCCTTGTGTTGTCAAGGGAGCACTGTGAATGTTACAAAAAACATATCACCAGGGAACTCAGGATGTATCTGATATTTCGATTTATATATGCAGGGACGCCATCAAAGCACATCAGGAATATCCTCCATTTTCATCAGACTCATCTAGTCCCTTTCCAACTAGCCTCATAAGAAAGACACCCCTTATTCACCGCAATATCAAGTCTTTCATTGCACGCTATTCAATGAATTATCGTGGGTTCTATACCTCAGTTTGAAAGTATTTTGTGCTTGAATGCCCTTGATACTTTCATTATGAGACTCTAGAATGAGGTTAGTGGCTGGGGAACTGTAAAAGCTCAAAAGGATAAGAGTTTCACAACGGGGGAGAAGGTGCATGGACTGAGTCAGGTGCAGAAGAATGAAGAAGGGTCAGGAGCTGTGCTCCAGCACAACCTGTCTGTCAGGAGCTGTGCTCCAGCACAACCTGTCTGTCAGGAGCTGTGCTCCAGCACAACCTGTCTGTCAGGAGCTGTGCTCCAGCACAACCTGTCTGTCAGGAGCTGTGCTCCAGCACAACCTGTCTGTCAGGAGCTGTGCTCCAGCACAACCTGTCTGTCAGGAGCTGTGCTGCAGCACAGTATGTCTGTCAGGAGCTGTGCTTCAGCACAACCTGTCTGTCAGGAGCTGTGCTCCAGCACAACCTGTCTGTCAGGAGCTGTGCTGCAGCACAACCTGTCTGTCAGGAGCTGTGCTGCAGCACAGTATGTCTGTCAGGAGCTGTGCTCCAGCACAACCTGTCTGTCAGCAGATGGTCAATTCTGTGGATTTGTGTCACAACACTCCAGCATGTCAAGACCAAAGTGATGTCTGATCCCGTAATCACATCCCTTTTCCCCCTGGCTCTGTCAAATGACACCGCATTATCCAGCAGGGATAACAACCTCAGCAGGGGTGAACTTGGATGACCTTGTCAAAGGGCCACGCCTACATACGAACCTAAAGTCACCTCTCTCTGTCGACGGTGTCAGGGGTACAGATCGATTCATCATGTTTAACTTCAGCACAGCAGAGCGTCCTTTGAAGCTGAGGTCCTCAGCATCTGTGGCACACGGCCAAGTGCTCAAACTGAAGTCAGAGAAGCATCTGGAAGCTTTTTATGTCAAGCGTATTTTGAGATCAACACATAACTGCCAGAGCTGACTGTAACCTTGTCAGTAAAAGCTGCTTTTGTTCTAAGGCGACTAGCATAAAAGTATATTACAATTACAGCCATCAAAATAACGTTCTCTTCAGTAACCTCCCTACGGAGCTCTACTAAAAACCATGACAACACATCATTTTTAGGACCCAGTATAATTTCACTATTCAAGGCGGCAACAACCTCAATATGCTTTGTCAAGGAGATCTCGGTTCACGTGCATAAAAGTCCCTGGGAATGGCTGTCATGTGAAACCCGACTGACCTTGTCACAAACTGCTGCAGTTTCTGACACCCCATCCGTGTCTCAGGAGAGAGCACAGCCCTTAGTGTGCGAGGGTGTGAATAGTCCTGACTTTCAGTGTCAAGTGAGAGAGCACTCCGGCTGAAGGAAGTCAATAGCGAAGCGACACAGAAGTGGAGATGGAGGCGGAGAGGCGGGAGCCAGGTCAGGGATACGACGACACCGGGAGAACGGCTTCGTTAATATTCGGGCTTCGAACACGACCTCGTTTCAACTATCTGGCTCAGATTGGTTATGATTCATTTTTTTCTGTGTTATACCCTGTATGCTGTACGACTGCACCTGTTGCACTAATAGTAGCTTATGTTGTTTTATGGCTTGTTTATTATAGGTTTAGATAGTTTCCTATCGAAAGAAGCAGGACCAAACCATTTTTAAGATTACCTTTACTTGCTACAACCGTCAAATAAACTTGTAACTTGAAACCAGGAATGCTTAGCGTATTTCCCTCTCATCTTGATAAAGATCGAGATGCTTCAGAAATTCAGTGTCCTTCAGCAGAGCAGGGTAGCAGTGTGAAAAAGCTGGAAAGATTTTGATGTGGTTTACAGAACGGACTGTTTTGTGGCTGTACAGCCACTCTGGTTTCATTCTCCAGAGACCCTCAATGTGTTGCAGTTGCGTAAGTGTGTATTTGTATCGTCTTTGGATGAGGGCGAGCCTCAGCAGAAATGGTTTTCCATGTGAACCGTGTCTGCTACTGCAAGGTTCAGAGCCCCACACAGGGAGTGTGACTTGGAGAAAGGAAGGGTCTAGAATCCTCCGCGCACCAGCTGCACACCGGGAGTCTGATGCTGCAGTCGTAGCGAGATCTCAAGATGATTTATGCTGAGGGAGTCACGGGAAGGGGTGCATATGTCGTGTGTGTGTGTGTGTGTGTCGTGAGCATGTGTTTGTGTGTGTGTGTGTGTGTGTGTGTGAGTGTGTGTGTCGTGAGCATGTGTTTGTGTGTGTGTGTGTGTGTGTGGATTCCATGGATGTGAGTGAGGTTCTACTCGAGGTACCAGTGGGAGATGTAGTGTATTACTCAAGGGGCTGTGAACCAATTTAACAGGTTACATAATATGACTCCAGGGAAATCAGCGCTGTCAGACACTGTGTAACAGATATCAGACTGGATACATTTGCAAGTGGAAGAAATTCAGCAAAAACTGACTTTATGGAAATGAATGACCAGTTGGAAATGTATATCTGGGCACATTCTTATTAAAATAAAAGTAAAAATTCCTGAAGTGGGAGCAGTAAATAGAATCTATTTTCCCAATCCAATGAATATTTAGATCATATTTTCCCCAAGACAACCTAAAGAATTAGGACACTCAATTGTGAACTTTCCCCCGAAAATGAAAGTTTCGATTGGTCTACATGGCTATCCATACCTAGTGACTTTACAGCATGAACTAGAAATGCAAAACATTGCTGTGGGAAATAAATTCATGAGTAACACGACTTACACAGCCTGACAAACAGAACAGTTCAGTCTCTGAATTTTTTTTTTCCAGTTTTTGCTTTCTTTGAGAAACAGCACTGATTCATCCACCCTCTTTGCTCTCAACTAAAAAATGATGTCACTCTTTTCTTTCGTCTGACAATCCCATTTCTTCAGTTGCCTCCTTTCCCACAGAAAAGTCTTCCCGAAAACACGATTTTTACATTCTCAAAAACTTCTCACCAAGCACTTACCTCACACACTGGTTAATTCAAGTTCTCTTTACAACTAATATCAAGATGTGCCTTTTCGTCATAGACACAATGGACCGTAATCCAGTAATCAGATTAGTTTGACCCCCTCCTAGTTCTTCTGTAGACAGGCATTGTCCAGCTGCAGATGCTGCAGTCTCTTGATGTAATGAAAAACCTTTGTGAACAGAAAGTAATACGATTGTCAATGCTTTTTGGATAAAGTAAGTGGAATTACATGTATTAGCTACTTGATGTAGCATTATTTGATGTAGCAAACAACTGTGGCCTGGCATGTTTTGGTCTGGCCCTGTGTCTGTGTCTGCTGGGCTGGGGGCAGCTGGGCTGGGGGCAGCTGGGCATGGGGCAGCTGGGCATGGGGCAGCCAGGGGGGGGGGTATTTATGTCCTCTGAGAGGCGCCAGCATGAACCCAGATTACAGCCACTAATTAGACAGCAGGCCAGCGTGCTGGCTGTAGCAGCCCTGTGTTTCCAGACCGTCAGCCAGGACCTCCACACAGGTGAGGCAGCATAATCTGCTGTGCGGAGGCACATCAACACACAGGCTATAAGAGTCAGGTGGCTGAGCGGTGAGGGAGTCGGGCTAGTAATCTGAAGGTTGCCAGTTCGATTCCCGGCCGTGTCAAATGACGTTGTGTCCTTGGGCAAGGCACTTCACCCTACTTGCTTCGGGGGGAATGTCCCTGTACTTACTGTAAGTCGCTCTGGATAAGAGCGTCTGCTAAAATGACTAAATGTAAATGTAATGTAAATGTATAAGAGGCGTGGGTGTGGATGGAGGTGGGTTCAACCAGCAATCTCGAACATCTACCATCGTCGAGGAATCGGAAGGGATGTTTAGACAGGTTAAACTGTTGATTCAGATCTGTTGCAGTGTCTTGGTTAGACTACTAGGTTTCTGACAGGAGAGATCAAAGGGATGTTCTGTAACCTCATATCTTGGTTGCCACATCTACTGTATACATTTTACATAAACCTGAAGAGACATTTGCAGGCGGTAGATTACTTGGTGATGTCAGAACCTCACCATTTCAAGATGAACCACAACAGAAGTGGGCATTGTGTTAGAGCTGTCCCTTCCGTCGCTAGCCTTATGTTTTCAGGGACAAATGTCCCAGTATTACATATTACTGCAGCTGTTACATACAGTAAATGGGAGGTAGCCTAATACAAGCTTGTGTCTGCAGCGTGTTTTCAATGCTCTGCAACCTTGTAAATATGGAAATAAACAAGGCACATTGTGGACACAATACCTGAAAATGTGTGGGAGAGGGAGGGCCAATGGAAGGGAGATAGGGAGGGAGGGAGGGCCAATGGAAGGGAGATAGGGAGGGAGGGAGGGCCAATGGAAGGGAGATAGGGAGGGAGGGAGGGCCAATGGAAGGGAGATAGGGACGGAGGTGAGCATTTGTAGTATTCTAACAGATGCAGTTTTAAAGGGGTGGCATGCCAACACTATCTTGCCCCAATGTGTCAGAATAAAATACTGTTGCTCAGTTTCCACCTATACAGGAAGGATAACATGAGTAGCTACTTTAATACTGCATGGGTTACAGTCTCCATAATGTTGGATAAAAACACCTCTTTGACTGACCTCTGTAAAGTTGGTACATTTCACATTCACAGGATTTGTTGCTGGTGATGTTTCTGATTGGCTGGTAGGTGACGTTTAACTCTGTATGACTCGAGACAGCTATCAACTTGGCTCCCCATCAGCTTCCCTCAGTGTGCCTGCGCCCCGTTCATTAATGTACAGGCCGAGTTCTCCCTTCTCAGCGTGAGAAATACAAGGTGTTGCGTGAGAAATGGTTGAAATGAGTGAATCTCACGGCGAATGCGTGAGACTTGAGAGCTTCATCTCTGACGCCATGACTCACATCCACGGATCCCTTGAGAAAGGAAGAACACTGCCATCCACAATTAAATATGGCGTCAGCGAAGTCGAGGAACCGCAGAGTCAATCTTTTAGTGGTGGAAATCTCATAAGGCATCACAGATGGTCTTGCTGTGCCGCCGCTAAATCAGGGGAGCAGGTATTATTTACTGAACAGTCTGGTGACAGCTGGGGGCTGCACGTGTTTAGGCTGGCAAGACGACTCTCCTGCTTCTTACCTGACTAGAAACACTCATCCTGGCCGGGGGAAAATAGGCGATGTGTTGTAGTGGGAAATTGAAGCGCCCATCCTTAATGCCAAGCTTTCTTTTCTAGTAGTTTGTCATAATATTGACGTTGGGATGACTTATTTGTAGGCGATGGGTATTTATTCGGCGTTGGTTTTCATTTCCGTATACAGGCGATAGCATCGCTCGACATGTCCTCCCACATCAGTTAGTATTTTACTGTTCAGCATGTTTAAAAATATATAGGCTATATAATATTATGATTTGATGATGGGGTATTATGATTTAAATCAATGAAACATTTATCCAACCTGTAAAGAGATCATAACGGCTGAGGGGCTCAGTGCTAGTGGAAACTTTATTACATCTCTGCATGGCTCGTCTCTACGCAAGTCTGACGCCTTTAGTCTCTTATCGTTGGCTAAGAGGCGCATGCGAGGTCACCATGCTGGGTTGTCGAGTAAGAGGCTTGACAGAACCCATTATGAAGTCACTCAAATGCAGAAAACTCCTGATCCGTACGATGGACTCAGACAACCACGAGATGAGAGCAGGCGATTCTCAGAGGACAGAATTGAACCGGTTTGGCAAGATATGTCTTATCGGCTGACATTGCAACTTTTGAGGCGATGGAAGACCTTCCAGCTGTCTCAATGTTTGAAGTAAATATTAACACTAGAACTAGGCAAATGTAATATTAATCTATCCATGACTGTTAGCACTTAACTTAATTGACAGAGTGCTATACAGTGCTATTACTTTTAATTTAAGCATTTGATAATTTGCACTGTTAAATCGTGGTCTTCAGCTATGTTCTATGTTTTGGTCTCTCCTGGTAAAACCATCCATTCTGGGTATTGACTGTTTCTGTCATTTTTAATTATTGTGTTCCAATACAAAGGTTTCGACTTCCCATGGTGACAGGGGGAGATAGCCACCGGACGCTTGGAGATTGACACATTGATTTGCAGAAAAGTCTGCAGAAAGGTCAGAATGAGCTATAGGCGTGTTTTCCACACAAAAGTTTAATGGCTTGAGATATTGCAGTATTCAATATTCGCTATTTTCATCATCTTAAACTCTGTGAGAACATAATGTAGTCATTATGTTAAGATACATTTATAGATCTGTGACACCTCTTAAAAAAGTGACTACTGATTTCAGCCTTCTCGTTTAGTAAGAAAAATGCTTTATTCAAAGGTTTCTAACCACTAGGGCCAAAAAGAGCTGGGATTTACCACCAAATAATCAAAACGCACAACTATAATTCCTTCTGTGTGAGATACTTTCTTCCTATTTACATTTAGTCATTTAGCAGACGCTCTTATCCAGAGTGACTTACAGTAAGTACAGGGACATTCCCCCCCCCAGGCAAGTAGGGTGAAGTGCCTTGCCCAAGGACACAACGTCATTTGGCACGGCCGGGAAGCGAACCAACAACCTTCTGATTAATAACCCGACTCCCTAACTGCTCAGCCATCTGAACCCCAGGTTCCTCTAAGCTCGTCAACTACAGATTCCGAGTCGACGATTGACTTTCCATTTCTTCCTTGGACATTAAAAGCACTTGAACCGAGCTCGTCGTGGGAATATAAATGAATGGACGATTCAGCTTCTTGCAGGGCTGCACTTTCAAATCTGATGTTGCGATTGACTCATACATTCTTAATGGTATTAATATTCTATACACATTGAATGGATCTATTAAATTGCATGGAGGGGCCTATTGAACCATGGCTCTCAGATTTTAATAAATGTATTGGCTGTGGATGCCTTGTGTTTATTGAAGATGAAGCTCTGTTTAATTAGCCCGGTTCTTGCGCCTGTGCCCTTAATACACAGCACACATTTTGTTCAAGCTTCTGGCTGGTACCAAAACCCTACTTCTCATTTCTTGTCTTTAAAGACTGGCCGTATATTTCAAACAGGTCAGGATTAAAATGATTTTAAATACGAAACGATCATAGTTAGAAATACTTCTATTGCTTTTTTCTTCTATAACTGAACAATACGAATGAAAATTATCATTCTGGCCTATTTTTCTTTTATTCTTTATGTAGGATTTCATGTATTTAATGAATTTTATGAATAATAATTGGGCTTTCATTTGGTTTCCACAGACATTCAGTAGATAATACCCCATGTCATCCAATTACGCATAGTATAAAACAATAATTATAACTATCATCCGGTTATCCAATACCTTTGAACACGTTCTTGCACAAAACTGTATACAGTTAAAAGTTTAAGATTTAGATAAGATTATCGTAATAATTTACATCCTAGAGTTTAACTAACTGTGAATCTGTTTCTTCCCTGAAGCTACAGGGGGTAAATCGGTGAGATTGCACAACGCACGACCCTTTATCACATCAGAGAGGAGACACCTGCAAAAGTGCACCGTCGGGAGTAAAAAATAATAAAAGTATATCCCAGGTCTGAGATAAAGAAATGAAATATTAACTTGTATGATGACATGATCATGTCCTCACCAGCCTTTGAGGGTCCAATCTAAGACAGCCGAATGGTTAGGATGGATGTCTATTACTCACTGCTTTGCAAACTTCATTATATTTACTGTCAGTACTGATACAAAGGGCTGCCACCACTTCCCTTCCAGAGGTTTATCCAGCCCTGGTGTTGATTAACCCTCCGGAGGAACCGACGAGGAGACTGAGAACAGCTTCCAGTCGAGGAGTTGATTTCGTTTAAGACTTCCGATCCTCTGACGGTGAATCACAAGGCCATTTACCTTCACGTAGCGATTGAAATAAGAAATTGCTTTGTGCGTCTGAGACCTTAGATTATCTTAATTGCATCTCATCAAAGTGTGTTTTTGGATACGTAAGGGACACGTAGGTGCGGAGACTCTCGGGCCGCAGTGGTAGTTGTTGGATTTCCCTTGATTGAGTCTGTTTCTTCTGCTAATCTTAGTCTCATCCTAGTTGGTTATGCCGAACCCGCGGCCTCTGCTGGTTCATTCCACTCGACATTATTATTATTAACGTTTGTAACATTGATTGGAGGCATAGGAACAGGTTGGCATCATAGAGATGCAATTAATGTACCATTGTAATAGTTTTTTTCCCTGATAACTTAAAATTAAATAATTCTTCTTGATTTTGAAAAGCCTGTGGTGTGTGTGTGAGGTGAATGTTGTTGCCTACCTGGAATAGCCTTCGCATTCCCTGAAAACATGGTGTGGAATGATCGTGCATGCCTCAGAAGAATAAAGAACTCGGACACGTGGGCAGTCTTAGTCAAGCTTAGTGCCTGCCTGTATAATTATCCACAAAACAATGAACTGACTGCAATCAGCAATAATTGCCGTAAAGATTGCAAGTTGCTTCCAATTGCTGCCCCTTGCTGCAGACAGGAGGGACACGCCTGTGAATTTACATTTCTCAGAGTAGGTTTCCTAGATTGTGGCCTTTTCATAATTCAGTTTGGACGGAGAGCGAGGATCTAATCAAGGATCCACACAGCTGTGTAGGGTCCGCTGGCTTCGTCTTGGGATGTTCAGCTGAAACATTCAGCCGCAGTCCAGGTTCTGCACATCCCAAGAGGGGAAAGGCAGTACAGTTGATGTAGTTTGGAAATATCGGATTATTCCATTCAAACGAAGCAATTTGAACAACCTTCATCCATGTTTATTCACATAGGTGCATTCCTACACTAATTCACCCATAAATGTAATGATTGTATAGTTCCCTGGAATTGTGTCCCTGCCCACTCCATAAGGACTGCTCAGGTTCAAATCCCCCCCTGTATTCTAGCAAACACAGCAACAGTGCTTTTGTTAGGGATTCTGTAGCCTCTCTAAAGTACGACTCATGCTTCCTGCTGTCGACAGACATCAGACCCTGGCTCGCCCCCAGCGAGCACCCACGCAGCGAGGAAGCCAGGTCACTGAGATGCTGTCAGATAGGGGGACACGGGGTGAAGCTGGAGCAGGAGATAGTCATGTTTTAAACTTTGTGATCCGGACGTCACTTCCCTGCCGCGTGTGAAAAACTGCCCGTTTCAGAACCATGTTCATTACTTTCCCCCTCGAGAGAAACAAAATTATTGAGAGAGAACCTTAGAACAATCCGTATGCTGAGTCAATGTCTATGGGTCAATATTAGTGGAATTTGCAAACCCTTTATGCACACCAAAGTAGAATTCACACTTTGGAAAAACAAACTATTGACGCAGATTTTTCTCTTTTGAAAAGTTTCACCTACTGCAGACGTGATTGAGAAATTCGGCGTTGATTCGCAGAAAACTCTCCGGCTCACGGTAGCAGATGAGAAAGGACCGGTGCTGCTGAATCCTTCTTTTTTACGCTTCAGCACTCTGATTTAATTAAAAGGATTGATCGCGCAAAAACAGTATCTCACCTGCCTCTGCCTCTGGCGAGAGTCAATAGTCCACTGGAGAGTCAGACACATTCAAATAGAGGCGGCACCGAGCGATGCAGGCCTTCGGCATTCCTCAGTTGTTACTGACAAACCACAGAGCTAGACAGACACCCTTCTAACCACTGACAACAACACTTTGGCCAGCTTTCAAACCGTTTGTTCATGCTTTGAAGAAGTTGTTTGCACTGATCTAAATTGGCTAATACAACTTTTGTGTGCCCTGAATGTTTCATACGCTTTCGCGAACAAGATGCTTTGTCCTTAATTGAGTAGCACTCTGTTTCTCTCAAGCACGCTCCTTTAATTAACCACTCCTTCATTTCTCTCTCACGCTCGGATGGTAATTACCTTAATTTCTACCCATAAATTAATTACATTGCCAATTTAGCTGGCAAGGTACTACTCGATTTAATACAATTTCCCAGCATAGGATTGATGGGACCTGGAGGAAATGCCAGGCAGTGCTGCTTCCATACCCACCCCTGGAGTGGCAGGAGAGGAGAGGATGGGGGAGGAGAGAATGGGGGAAGGAGGTGGAAGGAAGGAAGGAGGGGGTAAGATGGAGGATGGGGGGAAGAGAGAGGGAGAAGAAGAATGGGAGGGGGGATGAAAGAGGGGGATAGAGGAGGGGGGGTAGGAGGAAGTGGGGAGGACAGAAGGGGAGGGGAGGAGGTGGAAGGAAGGAAGGAATGAAGGAGGGGGTGAGGGGGTAAGAGGGAGGATGGGGGGAAGAGAGAGGGAGAAGAAGACTGGGAGGGGGGATGAAGGAGGGGGGGGAGGAAGTGGGGAGGAGAGAGGGGGAGGGGAGGGAGAAGAGAGACGGAAGGGGGAGGAAGGGCATGGGAGTGGGGGGAAGGGCATGGGAGTGGGGGTTGGCACAATTGCATTCTGGCTGTTGTCCATGTCCAGGGTCTTGACTGGTGCATGTTGTGGTGCTGGAAGAGAGGAGGTAAAACGACCATGAAGCTCATGAGGCTCAGGCGGCTCGCCACATGCTCTCTCTCCGTAGAGCTGGACCTTAAACCACGACGGGGTTCTCCACTTTACAGAGAGCTGCAGACACTCGAGGGATTACATTTGTTGGTGTTTTACGAAATGTAGAAAATGCACGTTCTTGTTCTCCCTTTATTCCTCGATTGTGTCGTGGCTTCAATCATGGTCTCAATGGGTTCCAGATGGAGAGCTGCTGCCTAAAGCTATGTTTGATTTTAGAGCACACAGTTTAATCATTACATGTGAGGTTTATTAATTCAACTTGATTTGTGTGTTCAGTAATTGCTCATTTTAAGGTAGGTTATCTTTATCCGGCACTATAATAGATTATAGCTATAACAGATTATAGCTATTCAGGGTAAAAACAATATGGTAATACTCCTCAAAGGTTATCAGAAATGACTTCCCTGTTCCAACCCCTCGCATATTCACTACCAGACACATACTAGCGATGAACGAACCAATATCTCTGCCTGCTGTCTCTCCCATTTGTCTCTGAACAAATGATGGCTTTTCTTCTATGGCAAGGCGCCCTTGGCAGTTAATCACCTCTTCCGTCAGTGAAAAGATGACTGAAATAAATCAATGATTAGTTCCATCAAATCATACAGTTCACCAGACCTTTTGGAAGGACAGGACACTGTCGTGAGTAATATGATTGAGTTACCCTATGTTGGTTACCTAAATCAAGTTATGTTTTCTTAAATTCTCATTCAAGTGTAGCATAGCAGTGTACCTAAAGTATGATGTGAAATAAGTCACGTAAAAGATCATTAAAAATCTTGGCTGAGCGACTTGGAGTTTAAAGGCATTGTTCCTTGTTGCCAAGAGTCAGGTTATTTGCTGAATTCTAATTTACATGATGTTGCAGTGACATCTGCTGGAAACAAATGTGGTTGATACCATGTCAAGTGTTAGATTGACTGTACATTTTCGATAAGTATAATGTTTTAGGGGAAGGAAAAAAGATCTTCGTTGACCATGAGAGGTCAATGTCTGCAAATGAGTTAAATGAGTTAGGGAGTCAGGTAGCTGAGCGGTTAGGGAATCGGGCTAGTAATCAGAAGGTTGCCTGGTTCGATTCCCGGCAGTGAAAAATGACGTTGTGTCCTTGGGCAAGGCACTTCACCCTACTTGCCTCGGGGGGGAATGTCCCTGTACTTACTGTAAAGTCGCTCTGGATAAGAGCGTCTGCTAAATGACTAACTGTAAACCCAGTAGATGTTGTTTCCACTGCCTCTTTCTTCCTTATTGGTGAGAAAGTAAGGAAACAGGTGGCGTCCTCAACAGCTAAGGGTGCCATTAGTCTCCAAAGGGTACTGTCAGATCGGAGTCACTTCTCTGCAGCATTTTAATCAGAGTCATTTACACACAGGAAATCATTAAGGTGAATGAATCCATATCTGCCTTATTCAGAGAGGGCCAAGGCCAGCCTTGGGCGTTCCCTCCGGCTTTTTATTTTAAAGTCACTTTTGTTTCTCTCTTGCTTGATATTCATCTCTGTCATTTAGTATTCATTCACAAACTGAGACCCAGTTCTGGTTATAACCTCAGTAGTTTCTCAAAGACTTTGACAGAATTAGGTTATTAATACTATGAGGCCTCCGGAGAGTGTGTGTGTGTGTTATCAAGTGCTATTAAGACCTCATTAGGTTTAAATTGTTTCCTTAATGTTTGTCACCATTTGGAATACTAATGCTCTTGCCAACACACTGTTGTGCAACACCTCTGCCTCTCTAGAAATTCCGTCCTCGTTCTTGATTAGCCCTGAGTCATTACACAGGTCATCTAATGGAACAGAAAGATCACAGTAGATCGTTGTTTTGCGGTTCACTTTAGAATATTCAGAACTCCTGTTGATGCTCGCGATAGACAAAGCAGTAAAAATAAATGCGTAGCTTCGAAAACAAATGGGTTTCGCAACAGAAGCAGAGGGCCCTGTTTGCTTGCGGGATGGATCTTGTAATATGTTGCAGCATGTTGCTGCAGTAGTCTTAGTCTCATTAAGTGCAATCTCCGACTGTTCTGTTATCTGAATCTAATGCAGAAAAAAAACATCAGGACCTTAGGCAAAATGAAAAAAGAAATAAAAAAAAGACTGTGCTATTTTACAGAAAACTTTCATCCTGCATATTTGTACTGCATCGATGTGGTGCTACTTGCATTCACACATTGTGTGAACATCAATTTAGTGGTATTATTGCTAAAGTAGGCCCTACTCTTCAGAAAAAAAGATATGGAAGACCCATCGTTTGTTTTGAAGCTAGCATTAGCTCTCTTGGTCACAGCCTTCCAGTCTGTGTGCTCAGAAACTGTCAACAAATAAATCATTGACATCTCACATGGTTGTAATACAGCGTCTAGACTGGAGAATAGGATTGGTGAGATGAGATATTGGATGTGTACAAGAAGATCAATCTTGCCAACGAAAAACACACGAGCCATCACGACAGTTTAAAATACAGTTATGTTTTTATAACTGTTGAAAGGAACAATGTTTCTAAAAGAATTGTGTCGGGAAATGTCAGTTGAAGTTGTTTACTTGGAGACTTGTTATCGTCGGACTATAGCTACAGGTTGGTTTTTTAAAGGTGAATCTACAATAAATATTAGATTATGGTTGTGAGTGAAGCCATGTAAAAGATTAATAATCTTGGTGTGCTTTTGTAGGCGTAGTGTAGGCCTACACTTTTATTTCAACAAATATTTTTAACTGGGAGCTCCAACTAGAGCAACAAATAACAGTAAAGCGGAGCTGTGTGCAGTCTGGGAGATATAATAGTCTAGCTCTTTTCAACAAAGCAATTCATTTTTTCCCTCTTCCTCGGCCGAATCTTACCAGCTGAGCCTGCCTGTCAGAGATGGTATTTTGATTTTGGTTCCCCATTTCCACTTTATCACTGTTTGATAAGGTCACCGCACGTCGTCACCCACGGTAACCAACTCCATTTGCTGCAGCTCTGCAATGCTGTTATCAATATGAAATGTTGTCCAGATCAACACATCACTTACAGGAGAAAAACACCTGTGTTTACTGTTCAGAATTCAAGTCCCCCCCCCACCCCCACCCCCACCCCCCCCCCCCCCCCCAACGGTTACAGACGGAATAAGCGGACCCCTTCACTACCAAATTTGATAATCCCCTTACGTTTTTGTACTTTTTTCCCATTAATCTTTGGTATAGGAATAAAATGGACATGTCAAATAGTTTGTATGGTCGTGTTTTGTCCGTGTATTTTAGAGAGCAAAGAATGGTGGTTCAACTCCAAGGTTAAGCAGTCGCCTATTGCAAAATGTTAGACAGGTTAGCGATTTCAATACGGACTACAATTTGAGGTCCGTAAGACTACTCTCTCTCTCTATCGTCTAATAAACGGATCACGTGGTGTGTTCCGACTCAAAACACGAAATGCTGGCACAATACCGCCATAAACAAATCAATTCCCTCATGCCTCGGAGGTAGCGCCACTCACGGATCTCCTCGTCTGACCTCCCATCTGGGAGATAATGCGATGGAAATCAGGGAGCCCAAGATTGCAGCCTTCCTCCTCTAATGAGGAACCCGACCCTCTGGAGCTTCACACCTATCATTTCCACGCACTTTCATCAGCCGGGTAATGACAGTGTGGAAACAGCCTAGTTGTCTCAAAGGAAGCCCAGGTTGGATACAATCGCCCACTTAAGAATAAAACACATCACAGGGGGGTCATCTAACGCGGACAGGCAAGGGTATTAATCCACAGTTATTTGGGTGGACTCCTGACAAGGAAGTCAAAAGATTAAGGGTTATTGAAGAAATTGAAGAGTATAGTGATGTAGCCTAGAAAATACCGGAATAAACTTTTGTATGAATTGTTTGTCATTAGAAAGACATGGCACAATGTTTTTTTATTTTTTATATATGCATCACTTGTTGGATGATTGCGCATTAGATAGAGATCTGGGTCTACTTAGACGTGTTATCGAGCCACCGAACGGCTTGCTAATTAGTTTTCTGTGCTCGTGCATTGCGTTGTTCTGTCTATTGGACTGTGTATCTCAACATTGTCTCGAAGGCTTGTTAGTACAGAAACTGTTAACATTTTAGTCAAGGAGAAAATACATCTACAAGGTCACTAGTGACACAGCTTCACATAATGAACGTAATTTTCCAGTTTTTTTCTGCGTAGCCTAGGCCTACTTGCTTGGTCAAACAGTAGGTAGGCATATTAGAACAGCAAGCTAGCTTCAGTGCCTTACCTTAACTCTACTGCACATAAGAACAGATAGGGACTGTACTAACTTTCTCATAATGAAGTCTGTCAGTTTGTCGATACTTGGCAGAGATGCTGACACAAATAAGATAGGTGGGATCTTTGGTCAAAGTTTGGCCCGTATCATCACGTTTTCTGATGGTTAGCAGCTATTGTGCTTGTAGGTTGCAAGCTGTCTAGAGTCTCTTTGTCAATGCAGTATCAAGGTACTCCATCAGACAGGAGAAATATAGCGATGATTACAATAGGTTACCCAGGATGACTTGTGCGCTTGTGTCAAAACAACCAAACTGCTGTCGCAGATCACGCAGACACGGCGGTGATGAACGTCCACCTGACTCTGCCGACGCGCTTATCTACAGGACGAGATCGGCTCGTCCCTGACGACGGGCCCGCGGTCGCCTTCTGTGGAGGTCGCCAGACATGTCGTAGATGAGACTCTGTGTGTCTTCTAACAGGCAGTGGGTGTGATATGACAGCACCACTGGATAGACATGACAGTCACACAGTCTGTGTGTGAATGGGGGGGTGGGGGGCTTAGGAGACGGCTTAGGAGAGAGAGAGAGAAAGAGAGAGAGGGGGGGGGGGGGGGGGGGGAGGAAAAGGGAGAGGGGGAGAAAGGGGGGGGAGAGGGGGAGATGGGGAGAGTGGGAGAGAGAGAGAGAGGGGGAGAGTGGGAGAGAGAGAGAGAGAGGGGGAGAGAGAGGGGGGGGGGAGGAAAAGGGAGAGGGGGAGGAAAAGGGAGAGGGGGAGAAAGGGGGGGGAGAGAGAGAGAGAGGGAGAGAGAGGGGGAGAGTGGGAGAGAGAGAGAGGGAGAGAGAGGGGGAGATGGGGAGAGTGGGAGAGAGAGAGAGAGAGAGAGAGAGAGAGAGAGAGAGAGAGAGAGAGAGAGAGAGAGAGAGAGAGATAGGGGGAGGAAAAGGGGGAGGGAGATAGAGGGAGGAAAAGAGAAAAGGAGAGAGGGGTAGAGGAGATCTTGTCCTTTTTCCCTTGTGTCAACATTCATAGAGAGGATCAGAGCTGCCAGCCCCATGTGAGAGGAAGACTAGACAGCAGAACTGGAAAGCTTCGATAGGGATTTTTATATCTCTCAGGATGTATTTAATTTGACGCCTGCACAATCGTACAGTCACCCTTTTGCACGGGCCTTTACATACATCATGCAATTCTTCATGTGGAATCCGAACACTGCAAATACGAATATCCTTCAGATTAACAACCGTGAATGCCAAGAGTAGACTTCCAAGGTCATCCGTTTTGTAATCACATGCCGTGGTGGTGATGATGAAGTGACTGCAGTAAAACCAAACCAGTCATGAAACCTTTTGTGTGCCATAAAAAAAGAAGTGTGTAAATATGTGTCGGGCTTGGCCAGTTGTTTAAACACTGTAATCCTTGAGAGATGTGGTGATCTTCCTGAGGCTTGGGTCTGTAATTAGTTCTGGGATTGGTCGTATAGAAACGACAAGCTTTGGGCCTTATTGAGAAACCAGGCATGGAGGGTACAGTCATCTTAATCAGATAGATATGAAATGATCCCAAAGAAATAGTAGCTGATTCAAATCTAGTAAAACAGAGATTCATGGCTCACTAGATCCTGCCTGTATCCTAACAAGACTCTTTACAACCGGAAAGAAGTAAACATTTGATCTGATCAGGCAGTTATCTGTTTTCTTGACTGACCAACCTTTTTCAAAGCATGATCTTGATACCTGACAATTCATTGATAAGATCCACCATGCGCCCTAGCATAAACCAGGAAATTCAAGGCAACCTACATATGTAACTTATCTGATTCCCCATGGCTACATTATGTACAGTAGTTGTACATCACAACGCTGTGCTGTAATCACCAGTGTTTGTTGACAAGTAGCAGCACATCTATATGTGCTGCACATATCGAGTCTGTATTGTCTAAACTCCATGAGCCCTGGAAAGGAAATACTTCTGCTGCAATGAGAGCGTAGACCACTAGGGGGCATGACAGCACCATCGACTCTCTGAGAAGCCCAGTCCATGACAGCACCATCGACTCTTTGAGAAGCCTGGTCCATGACCTATTTTCCAAATGTTGTTCTCAGTACAGGCATTTGTTGTTTGTCTTTGAAAATGTGTATCCTTACGCAGACGCACAATGCCTTGCCATGCCCGGCGCTCTAGAGCAGAATGCAGTGTCATGTAGGGCCTGGCATGTCATTAATGAGCCGTGAGCATCAAACGACGGCGGGAACAAGCAGATTTCATTATGACTCGTCATTAAGGAAATACGAAAGAGAACACAAGGGTAGGAGATGCTTTCAGAAGTTTGCCCTGTCTGATGATTAGGCATTGACAATCTGGCACCATTGTGCCAAAGCAACACGACATCAAAACGCAGGCCACATCAGTTGTTTTTTTGTTTTTTTTGCGACTAACATGCTGTCGGTCTGGTCCACGGAGGGCAGTTTGGTGGTGCTTGACTGGGTTTAGAATCCTGCAACATGACCACAAATAAACCACCTCAAGTATCCTCTTAGACTTCAAAGAGATGCCGGCTACAGATTAGCATTTTCTTTCACTGAGAGAGAAAGAATAGCTATAAATACTTGGTGGAGAAGGAGTCTCTGTTTAGGACTCTCTCCCTCCCTCTCTCTCTCTCTCTCCCTCTCTCTCTCTCTCTCTCTCTCTCTCTCTCTCTCTCTCTCTCTCTCTCTCTCTCTCTCATCCCTCTCTCCCCCTATCACCCTTCCTCTCTCTCTCCCCTCTCCCCCCCCCTCTCTATCTGTCTGTTTGCTCAGAGAGAGTGAGAGTACAAGCTTCTCTTTTTACTGCTTGTAGTTAATTGTTTGCGTCCTCAGCGAAATCATGATGAAGCCACCCCAAACCCTGATGAAAGGCAAATTGAAATGCGTTCCAGGGTTTCTGGGGGGGGGGTTGGTGAGTGCAACCAGAGGGCCGAGGGGAGAGGAAGATGTGAGAGTTAAACTAGTGCAGGAAGAGACCGCCCACTGGCAGTTTGGGATTAGACAGAGGAAAACTGAAGGTGTCGAGGGCATGTCGGAAATTAGCTGGGGGTTGGAAGTCGAGGGTGGCTCAGAGGGACGGCTTGGGGACAGAGACAGGGGTCTCGCTGGCATGCTGGGAGCTAGACAGTGATTAGTGACAGGAAGGGTCCAACACACAATGTCCCCTAATCCCTCTCTCTGCGGAAACACATCGTAACGATATGACGGTTTGCTTGGGGTGCCAGTGAGGTCAGTGCCCTGGTTATGAGGGGGGGTGTCTGGTGCAGGGATGGGTATGGGTAGGATGTTGGTGGTAGTGATAGCAGATCGCTATAACATAATAACAGGCGTGCATAAGAGGATTGGGTTCATGATAATCTACCTATTAGAGATCTAATTATTTTAAACACCCTTAATCTCTGACACTCCAACTATACCTACTGTCATAAAAAAACACAAATATTATTAAAACGCTGTCTGGAAAGAGCAGATTAGGAAATAAGATCATTTTAAATGATGTGGTACTTAAAGTTGTTTAGATAATGGATGTGTGGAAAACCTTTTACAGGACAAAACAGGATCAGTTGTGCTCCTTGGTAACGGATCATAAAACAGCTGCGAGCGATTTATAATTTAGCTTTGCAGTGGGTAGCACTGTACCAAGAAACAGTATCTTTGTAACTTTTCACACGCTCAGCAGGTCATTGAAAAAAAAAAAAAAAAAAAAAGTACATTAAAACTGAAGTCCACAAGGGATGGGGCATTTTCATGTGCAGCCATACTGCTGAGATAAGTAAGTTGGGGGACTTTTCAAGGCCTTAGCCTACTTCATGTGTGAGGCAGGAGCTGCGGAGGACTGTACTGTACGTTTGATTCTGCTGCTGAGGGGAGACGGCCTTAGAAACAGGGCCTTGGAGACGGTGAGCTCACCACTGCTGTTAAAGAAAGGAAAAGCTTTCAGCTAAGCTTCTTTGTTTGTCGACGCTTGTCTGCTGTATGGAAATATTGTAGTTTTAAAATGATATCTGGAATGATAGGTAGGATTGGAGCATGTCTGTCTTACTGAGGTTAACAGACACAGTGTTTTATTTGCATGCACAGCCTTGGAAAGAGGTGGAACATGTTAATACAGCAATACTGAAATGAGATAACAGATTACGAATGTGTTTTAGAAAGAGAGGCCCATCTTTTTTGATTGTTAAAATGAAAGATAAATCGGTCTTTAATACGCTGCTTTCAATATGGGCTACCAGTTTTCAGTGGTGTTAAGACAGTGGATCTTCGTGAAGGAAACATTTTTTCGATTAGCACTTTACTTTTACACTTTTAAATTGGAGTTGTCAGATCTCCTTTGTGTTTTCAAAGTGTTGGACTGAAAATACAAGTTGTAAGGATAGAGAAGACTTGGTTCCCACAGCTTTCCTAAAGCGAAGCTTTCCTGAAACTGTACCTATGTAAACACTGTCCCTAATTAAAATACCTGTAGCAACATTATAGTTGCGGTGGATTTAATCATCATGCAAGTTTGTTTGAAACATATAAGATTGTTTTTGTGCTAGTGATTCTAGCTAACCCTGAGCAGACAAACAAGGGACAAGATATGTCTTGCCTCAATTTAATCATAACCGGTGTAGCAAAAACTCTTCACTCTAAACAAACCCGTTTTTTTCCAACAGTAAAACATTGGGGATTTAATCCTTGCTTGTTTTTTTTTTTCTTGTTTTTTTCTTTGATTGACATGTTTATTTACTCACTTGAATAGATAAACAACAATTCCTGTCCCTAGCCGAGCAGGTGTGTGCCACTCTCTCATACTTGAGGGAACATACTAAATAAAGATATGCGTTGTCATTGTGTACCGACGGTTTAACAGTAAATAATGCCATCCGCCATCACTCAGTGCCTCGAAACCAAGGAAGCCGCTGTGCCAGCGTATTTCTACTGCAACGCTTCTACTACCTGCCCAGAGAATCAAAATGGCCGACAACTTCTTCATCTAAACAACATACGGGTGACCCCACTGTAGTGCCACATACTACACGCTATGTGGGCTTAGGCTGAAAAGGGTTGTGCCTCATGTCCAATTACATTATTCGGGCGGTTGCAGACTGGTATTCACCTGTCAAAGCAGGCTTAACCATTTGAGTCGTAGGCAGACGGCAGATAATATGAAAGTTCAGAGACCAAATTATTCCAGAGGATTAACTTTCCAACTGTCATCTTCTCCTCTGTGAGCCCCAGATCCAGACCCCGCTGACTCCACGGACAAACATCCGCCTCAGAAAGCGTTTTATTAATCGACGCATCTCTTTGCCTCCTTTTCCCCGTTCTCCTCTTTGCTTCACAAATACAATTCCGACAAGGATAAACACGCCATTGATCGGGCAGTTTGAATTCATTCGATTGAATCTTGACTGCTTCGTGTCTTTTTCTATCTTTTTTTCCCTTTTTCTTTTTTTCTTTTACAGCCAGAGAGAACAATTAGAGTATTCCCTATTGTTAAACCCTCCGAGAAACAATACACAGTAAACAAAATGTTGAGTTTGCTTATCACAACTGGGGAAATAGCCCTTGTTCAAACAAGAGACAGCAGTGACGTCCCGCAGGGTGTATTAACAATAGAACCATAAACAAAGGCACTATCAGCCTCAGTCTTATTTTGGTCTGTGCTGTTCAGCGTGAAGGAACGAAAGTAGGCTACACCATTCAGCGGGTGTTGTTCCGCGTCCTCCAGATGTACGCGGTCGTCATAGAGAAGTTCTGAGAAGTGAAAATTAAATAAGAAACTAATTACACGATCCTTACATGAATAGTCACAGAGGTTGTGTAATCACTGCTTGTTTGATATTGTTATTGTTCACCAGGACTGCTAGCTGAGATGAGGGTTTGCCGCACTGTGTCTGCTGAATACACACTGTTCCTTGACTCTGACCACCGGAACACTGTTAGAATTCGGAACACTGATCCTAGATCTTCTGTTGTACATTCTTTCTAAAATGCAGCTTTTGCATGGATAAAAGTGTCTGCTAAATGACAAAAATGTACATTTCCTTTGCAAGAAACAACTGTGATGGAGACGTTGTTTAGCTCAGAAGGTTAGGAAGATAGTTCTCGTGTGGAGCTGTCAAACTCGATACAAGCCAGGGAACTCCCAGAATGAAGGTTTACCCCCTCTTACAACACAATATTTGACATAACGTAAAAAAAAATCATGCTTCTCCTCTCCGCTAGAAGTGACGGTGTCAGCCGACAGAACGAAAATTGGTTGATAGTCACCCAATTTGCCCCCTTCATTCTCAAAGCTCCTTCAAAAGACCAGAGCGGCTTGGAATATTCGCTTGAAATCTCATGGAACATGACAGGCTGTTTATAATCCCTCGAGGGATCAGAAAGGTAAGGTTCCAGAATGATTCAGTCTAATGAAAGTGAGCATGTGACATGAAGACACCTACAAGTTCTCACCTACGCCCGATTAATATTCAGATTTCTGGCAGTCCTCAATTCAGATGTCAATCACCCCCCACTGAGCAATTAGAACCAAGAGGCAGACCCAGCTGCACCTAATCTGATGGGAAAGGATGAGTTAGGGTGGAAGACAGGGAGGGAGAGAGAGAGAGAGAGAGAGAGAGAGAGAGAGAGAGGGAGGGAGAGGGAGGTGGGAGGAAGGGAGCACTAAGGGAGAAGGAGAGAGAGGAGGGAGAAAGAGCGTGCTGGGGGCAAGAGAGAGAGGAGGGAGCGAGAGAGAGAGGAGAGAGCGAGAGAGAGAGAGGAGGGAACGAGAGAGAGAGAGGAGGGAGGGAGCACTAAGGGAGGAGAGAGAGAAGGAGGGAGAAATAGTGTGCTGGGGGGGAGAGGGAGAGGAGGGAGCGAGAGAGAGAGATGGAGCACTGAGGGAGAGGGAGACTGAAGGAGGGTGAAAGAGCGTACTGGGGGGGAGAGGGAGAGGAGGGAGCGAGAGAGAGAGATGGAGCACTGAGGGAGAGGGAGACTGAAGGAGGGTGAAAGAGCGTGCTGGGGGGGGGGGGGAGAGGGAGAGAGGTGGGAGTTCCATGGCAAACCGGTGAGTGACAGAGAAAGGACTAACGAACAGGGGAGTAAGGGAGAGAGAGAGGGAGGGAAGGGGCCGGGGGTGGTAGGAATGGTATGGGAGAACATGCAGCAGTAATCATATAGAATGCAGGGACAATGCACACCCATCATCCAGTCTCCTGTGGGAGGCAGTGTTTAAAGAGCTCGCTTCAGGGAGATCAGTGTCACTGAGATAATTGAGCTCCTGCACTGTAGTATTGGGCTAATTAGTCCTTTTACAAACAATGTTCTCCCACTTAACATTTGTGCTCCTCCTGTCCCAGGTTTGAAATTCCGTGGATACTTTTGCGGATCGTATCATGGCTGTTGTTGGTTTTATTTTCCGTAGAGTGCAAGTTGCAATTACGTTGCAACATTATTGCAGCTGAGTTGTTTACGCCTTAAGATACACTCAAGAAAACACATAGTTGTCTCACTCAACAAATATGAGCCTAAATAATTTCTCTGGGAATGTAATTAATTGTTGTTTTTCTGTTTTCTTTGTGGACTGTTGTGATAAACACAGAGAGTCTCTTAGTCTCTTTATTTTGTCTAATATAATATTTAACTATAACTAACAACTACTTTGTTTGTGTACTAGTTGTGACGAGCAGGACAAAAAGGTGTACTGCATGTGTTGTCTTACATTTGGCTTGTACTCTAGATTATAACATTTGCCATTCTGACTTGACCTATTGTTAAGCATTTGTGTATTGATAACTTATTTAAAAAACACATCTCATTCAGATAAGCGATGACCTTTGCACGTGGTGATTATTATCTCATATCTCACTGCAGCTGTGAATTGGTCATTTTTACTCTGCTGCAACACAGCTTTAATATTTTCTTGTTTACGTCATTTACATAAATATAAATATATTGGATGTCACCGTACTGTTGATCTATAATTAACATTTAGGATGGCTCACGTAATGGAAATATCCGGGGTGTATTTCAGACCTTTTCCTTCCATATCCCCAGATAATGTTCTTGCCCTCAAATGTGATATGAAATTGCCAGAGAGAGAGGGAGAGAGAGAGAGGGGGGAGAGAGAGAGAGGAGGGAGAGAGAGAGAGAGAGAGAGAGGGGGGGGAGAGAGAGAGAGAGAGAGAGAGGGAGAGAGAGAGGAGGGAGAGATAAATATGTATTCTCTTGGCAGAGTATTAACACCATGGAGATTATCTTTAAGGCACCATCCTGGTGCGTATGTGCTGATAGGCACCAGGCTCTATGGGCAGGTGTTATCTTGGTGAGTTATGTGTCTTTTTTTAGTTGTGAATGAAGACCAGGAGCTGGCTCCGGAGTGGCTGGGAGGCGGTTTGACCCCAACTGCTCCAGTCATTACAGGAAAGAGGCCATCCTCTTAAAGTTAGCGCCTTCCACTCCCACTTGTAGCTGCCGAGGTTAATCGACTTGCCAGAGAGAAGGACTGCCGTTGCAGTGCATCATGGGCAGCTGTACTTAAATAAACAATGCCCTTGAGTGGATCGTAAATTAGCTATCTCCCTAAATGATGGGATCCTCTGCGACAGGCCAGGTGGTGAATCAGCTCTGAATCTGATCTTTATAAATCATTGTGAGAACCGGACATTCAAGCTGTTCACGGCAAGGACCTTTTTGGAGTCGTTTTTTTTTGTCCTCTCCCCAGTGTGGGAATTTCTGGTTTGAGGTACATGATATTCTAGACTGAAGCAGAATCTGACAGCCCAGCCAATGAGTCTCTCTTGTGTTACTAAGCCATTAAGTCTCGCGTGACGGATGTGAAAGGAGTCTGTTTTCTGTGTTAAAGAAGGCGAGGTCCCCAAACCCAGAGCAGAAAGACAAAGGAGACGATCGCATTTACATTTAGTCATTTAGCAGACGCTCTTATCCAGAGCGACTTACAGTAAGTACAGGGACATTCCCCCCCCTGAGGCAAGTAGGGTGAAAATGTATGAATTTATGAAAATGTATGTTTTCATACCAGTCTCGTGTTCCGCTTTGCCAGGCGTCAGATTAAATCAACATAGGCCCCAGCTGTGACTGTGTGCGATATGAAACTTAGCATGTGACGACTTAACATGTTGAACTCTGTGCTCATGTTGATTCATGTCCCTTTAAATAAAAAAAATTAAAAAATGTATGCATATTTTCTATCAACAAAGAAAGCTTGGTAACATTATTCCGAGTTGATATCAAGTTGGGTGTAATCTATTCAATAGTATAGTAATACAGTACCATAACGTCTACTCTGGAGCCTATACGAGAGGAGCCAGGCGTAGCATCAAAGTGTAAATCCTAACCCTATAATCAGTGAGGTACGGGGGGGTCAGATGGCTGAGCGGTTAGGGAGTCGGGCTATTAATCAGAAGGTTGTTGGTTCGATTCCCGGCCGTGCCAAATGACGTTGTGTCCTTGGGCAAGGCACTTCACCCTACTTGCCTCGGGGGGGGGAATGTCCCTGTACTTACTGTAAGTCGCTCTGGATAAGAGCGTCTGCTAAATGACTAAATGTAAATGTACGGGACTTATCTCCCTGCACGTTCGTGTTCCCCATCAGCCTGCTGGTGAGGACAGAGCAGGCCTGGACGAGGCTTAGAGACGGAGGGATGAGTCACGTTCTCACATCTCTCCTCCTCCTCCTAGAGAGACCCAACTGACAGGTTTTCAGACCGAGCGGCGCACACTCGCATCAAACGGTGATTCACGACTGAATCACCCCTCAAAACAATCCGTTCCCACGATCACAACAGGGACTGTGTGAGTGTGATACCAAGACAACCACAAATCACACCGTACTGTACGGTACATCGTTTATTAGTGTAAGACTTCATACTAGACTACCCTCCTCCTTCAAGTCTTTTCATCAAATTGGCTCCTTCCTAACAACCTAATGAGTCATAACGAGTAGTTGTTGAGTTTCAACCCCAGGATCTTCCACTGTAAGTGTTCGTAAGTGGGGAGGGTGAAGGTGTGTCTTGTGTAATGTACTACATGGTGCCAGTGGCCAGGATCATGATCTTCTACATCTACCACATCCCATAATACGCTTGAACTGGATAACGACCGATGGTAGATACACATGCATGTTTGAGTATCACAAGTGGGCCGCAGTTATTTGTAATGTTTTGAGTGAGGTAAAACTGACAATGGAGGATGTATTCAGTATTCAGTATTCACCCTTAGTTTACATTTCTTTTATCACAGGGCACCGTTTTCTAGAAATACTTTGGCTGTTGTTTTGATTTGTCAAATGACCATTTACTGTGAGAGCAATTCTGCCTCAGCGGGGAATGACACATCTTTGCAGATTCTTTGCGTCTGAAAACTCACACAAACGACGTGATTCAGCGAGGAAATTTAAAAACAAGTTGAAACTTCCTCTGATGCAGATCTAGGGAACAGAGAAGAATCACTTTCCGTCAGAGGGATTTGGATACAGGTACCAAAAAGAGAGAGAGAGAGAGAGAGAGCAGTAATTTGGTTTTCCTTGGTTTTTCTTTTCAGAGAAAGGCTATTCCTCTCATCATTCTACTCTTCCATTCTTCACCCTCTCCCTCCTGGTCCCGCTTATCAAAAGTGTATTCAGGGTACCGCACAAAAGGATTTACTGAATTAAAAAAAAACCTTTGTGATTTACATGTCATAATGACATCAGATCAAAACACACATGAGCATGATTAATTGAATAGATATATGCTAATATACACTTTCCTTGTGAGAAGAAGGATATACAAATATATATATATATATATATTGCTGTGTTTTAGAGGGGAAGATTTGGAACATTAAACCTGTTTTTGCATTTTCTGGGACTGAGGCCAAACTGTGCAGATGGCCTCAGTCCAGTCTCTTGATTATGGTGAAGATGCTGTATCTTGTCTAGATAGCTCATGCGTAGGTTAACCAAACAGTTATATCAGTTAGGCTATATCAGAATATAACCTAAGGTTATCCGGAGTCCGAAAACAAACTATTGTTATAAGTATAGTGTGTGGCCTAAAAAAAGTTGCAGTAAGTCTGTTTCACTTACGACCGTCACGCAATGTGGGGGACAAAACCTTCAAAATGGGTGAGCCATGACAGAAACCTGTAGATGTGAAACTATTATTAGTGATCTATTCAAAGCAACTGGAGTGAAAATGTCAGCTCAAAAAACGAAGCGAAAATGAGGTAACCTTTATACGAGTATTGTCTTTCTAATTTTGTACTCAAACCCTTCAGCGAGTAATAAAACCGCTCGTGACATTCTTAACTTTGCGTCACCTTAAAGATGTCCACTCTTTTTTTCTTTCTTTTTATTTTTTTGTATCGCAGAGATGTCGAAAGTTCAGTTTGTTGGTCGCGTCTTATAGGTCAAGGCTGATTTGTGATAAACACCATCAGTCATCTCTGACATCATTTTGACACTTCGTAAGCGCCCGGCAGATGGGCGCAGGGAACGCAGTGACAACGTGGGACTGTCATGGAGACGGTCGGAGTCGCTTCATACGGCCCAGAGCCTTAACCGTTTCTCCTGTGTTTTCCCTCACGTGTCTTATTCAACCAAGCAGATGCTGGTTAAAACTGTGCTGGGTCCTAAACATTCCTTTTCATGTATAATATCATTCTTAGTCATTGTCATTAGTTGACAGAATTACTTGTATAAACTGCTATATTAAGTAGACATTTGGCTAATTCATGTAACTACATTCAGTGTTACCACACACTACACTTACTACGTAGGTAATATGCAGTGACACCCCCACACACACACACACACACACACAAACACAAAAACATAAAAACGATGTTGCTGTACAGGGGATTCGTTAATACCAGTCTCAGATCGAGCTTCCCTAAAGAGCCAGGCAGTTTCCTGTCAGGTTCAACGCTGATCCACCTCCCATGCACAGCTAAGAGAGGAGACCTTCACTCTGTTCCAGGGAGTGAGAAGTCGATCCAAACCAAATCCCTCTTTTAGGGAGCATATGCAGAGAGCCCCAGGACTTCATTAAGAAACCGGACTTGCAAAGGCTTCACTTTGCATAATCCTGTTGTCTGTATGATTATGGCAGTTGGAAACAGACTGAGCGTCTCTCAAACGGCAGTTAATTGTTAAGTTGTTCTGCTCTGTTAAGGAAGAAGAAGAAAGGGAGAGAGAGAGGGCAAAAAAACTAAACATGACCTCCTTTTTTCTGGCCTGCAAGTAGTAAAGCCTATCATTCCATGCTCTACTTAGTAAATCTTTCAGTGTGCTGGGTAGATCTCCACAAGTCTAGTGCGGTGATTTATGGAATACCATATTGTGTTCGTTATTTCAGACTTTCTCTAATGGTCAACATTACTTCCAGAAGACGGTGGAGTGATTACTGTCCAGCGCTAGTCTATTGCAAACAGAGAGAAAAATGGCGGCAAAATCTCAGCCGATGGGTAATCAATACAGTATTTATGCCTAGCGGGGAAACATCATCCCTCACTCTTGAGCACAACAGTGCTTTTATCAATACACCACTCGCGCATTTCTAAGGGTGGATAATGAACATTTCTCTATTTAGAGCAAACAAAATATTGCCATCAGTATTTACAGTATAGTGCTTTGAATGTGACTGTGTGTGTGTTTTAACAAACATCCCTCTGTAAACTCTGGAATCTTCCTCCTCCATTGTGGCTCAGAACACTCCTACCTGGAAGCTGCTTTTCACACCTCCTTCCCAGAACGCCTTTATTAATCTGACAACAACTACAATTATTTCCAAACCCATCGATACGGAGCATCCATTCTGCTCCTGCGAGCTCTCCGGGCGTTTCAGACGGGGGGTGATTCGCATGCGTTCAATAGGAGAATCACGGCGATCTCAGCCCTCGCGTGTGTGAGGTGAAGTGAACCACCAAGCTCGTGCCCTCCAGCGCCACACGATTCTGAACAAGTGTAGCCGTAAAATGGAAGGAAGTCTCTCTGTGTTCTAAGCCATGACTAATTTAACACCAAAGCCCTAAAAACACTCTGAAGTAATCCTTTCAATCTTCCTATGCAGTCCACAACCTTTGATGAAAGTCAATGAAGATCAAGAGGATCTGTCAAGTGCTTTCCAATTTCCCCAACCTAATATAACAGAGAGCCCATCCTTCAAAGCAGCTCCCAGTGTCACCCAGCCTTCTAAGATCTCCTCCACAGGTCCACGCATCAGACTACTAGCCACATGGCCATGATGTTATGTCTGTTCCATTACAGATTCCTTGATTTGGGTGTATTTCCTGTGTGGTGGGAGGTGGCATCATCTATTTTCACCGAGCTTTGCATGGGGGAAGTGTATATTCTGAAGTGCATAAAGCCATGTCATCATGTGAAAACAGCTTTATTTGTGGACTTGTTTACGCCGTCCATCTTTACATGTGACGCTAGGTCACATGGTGGAGTCAGATGGCTGAGCGGTGAGGGAGTCAGGCTAGTAATCTGAAGGTTGCCAGTTCGATTCCCAGCCGTGCCAAATGACGTTGTGTCCTTGGGCAAGGCACTTTCACCCTTGCTTCGGGGGGAATGTCCCTGTACTTACTGTATGTCGCTCTGGATAAGAGCGTCTGCTAAATGACTAAATGTAAATGGTACCTGTGTGAAATGGTTGAAATGGCGTCAAGTGTGAACCGTCTTTTTTGTTAAATTGTTTGTCTTTGTCTTTTTATTATTAATATGTTATATTTGTGTTATGCTGATACATGCTTCTACCTCGACTGTCTAAATGTTAACAGTGGGTTAAAAATCAATAAAGATATTTGGGAGAGAAAAAAAAGTTTGAACCATCCTAAAACATCTCTACTGCTATCAAAAGGCACGTGTATATATACAGTATATACTCATATATACAGTATATATACTCATATATACAGTATATGCATTTTCCACATAGTTGTTCGCTATACTGCAGAGAACCAGTGAAAGAATCATAGACATAATTTAGTTGCATGAATTGAGTAAATTGAGTCTTCATTGTCTATGCAGCTGGAGTAGAAGACTTTTTAACAGACAGGAAACTAGGAGAAGGAGACAACCGGAGGCATTTCTCTCTTTCTCTTTCTTTTTCTCTCTCTCTCTCTCTCTCTCTCTCTCTCTCTCTCTCTCTCTCTCTCTCTCTCTCTCTCTCTCTCTCTCTCTCTCTCTCTCTCTCTCTCTTGCTCACTCACTCTTTTCCTCTGTCTCTCTCTCTCCCCATCTCTCTCGCGCTCGCTCTCTAGCTCTCAGAATCATAAATTCTCCGCTAGGTCTCCCAGAGCTTGTCTGAAATCTTCACGAATAATCTGAGTGTTCTTGCATCTTTTACTGTCTCTGCCCTGCAGTATGAAAGGAGATTTAGGGGGACTACATAGTACTACCCAGAGTTTAACCCTTGCTAATCGACTCAAATGTAAGAAAATATTAAACACAACTGCATCTTTTCTACAAAGAAAGGGCATAGTTGGACCACAGTCTAACTGAATGAAATAATATTCATGTTATAATTTTTGCTGTGTTCAAATAAGTGTCCAACCTAGGGTTCTATTTTCTAAGAATCTTGGGGGTTAACATCCAAACAGATTTCCTCCGTGTCTCATTCAGTAGATGATAGTAGTTGTACATTAGTTGGTTTTTCCCTATCACCCCTGTTTTATTTACTGATCCTTTATAAACACAACAGTTGTGAAATCAGCTGGATAAGGATATAAACTTGATCTTTAAAGCGAGACGAGGTGAATCCGTTCAAATCTGAGAAACAGTGCCTACTGTTCTTGCATGAACCTTGGGACTTCCAGGATTGCTGGAGAAGATATGTTTAGATGTTAATCTTAACTGCCATTTATTTAATAAAGCATAAACCTGTCCTTACCTTTTGGGTGTTTGTTTTTTCATAAAGCCTCTTTTAAATCTACCTGTGAATTTCAACGGCAGATAGAAGCGCAACAGAAAACACACACCTGAAAACCATCACAAGTCTGATCAGCAAAGGTCAGCAGTGTGCTGGGGTTCCTCACAGCATTGTCACAAGATAATGGAAAACAAACCCTGCTGTTGTGTGTGTGTGTGTGTGTGGGTGTGTGTGTGTGTAACAGGAAGAGGAAATCTGAAATCAAATCTTGTGATAACATCTCACATCTTCTTGACAAAGATATTTCCAGAACTGGGGTCGGTTATCTGTATTTTCTGATGTTGTCTCTCTGTATGCCTGTAAATCACTCCCTGTAAACAAGTAATTGGCAGTTGGAGTGCCTGGGAGACAGAGCGGTGGTCGTGCCTTTGCTGTCCTGGGCTGATAAGAAACTTAAGGTCAATTCTGTCTACCCTCGTCGGTGTGGTGGTCTTACAAGGTGCTGAAGTAAATACATTAAAAAATTACTGAACTGATCATTCCAAACTGTCGTTTGCTAACATCAAGTATGCCAACACATGGAGGTTCTTTGTTTACAGTGTTAAATCCTTTTGCGATACCATCATATTTTTTCTTCTTTCAATATTGCACTTCAAACTAATACCCATGTCTAACCATCATATAGAAGTCATTGTATGTGGTAATTGGGTATTTGGCTCATCAGAAACATACAAAGCAAATGATTGCAAATGCATTAGTCCTACGTAGATATGCATTTCTACTGTAGTGCATTTGTGGCAGAAGAAACTGTGGTTTACTGGAACAGGAAGTGAAATACTAGCCCATTATTTCTTGTAAGATGTTGATTGGATCGGACATTCTTTGGCAACCAGTTTAGTCCTGTTCCCTGTCTATTCAAGGTCACAGCACTAGAGACATGCTCGTGTTAGTCGGAGGATTCCAGCGCTGTGTATTGTTTGTTTATTTGAATGAAGTGCAAGGCCACATCACTTTTGTCCTGCAAATGTGCAGTGTCATTCCATTCCAGAATGTTATTCAGGTTTGTGTTTTACAGTTCAGTTTAAAGTACTGTGTTGCTAACTTCAACGGCGCACATGGAAAGATGGGCCACTGAAATAGGGACGGTTTTAATTCCCTACACTGCTACTGTGCAATTAAGGTAATGCGTTTATGATGAATGTGATGGTATGTTAGGTACTTCCGAATGGACAGCAGGTTTTTAGAGCTTTTTGCACTTACAGTACGAATGTTTGCAGGGTATTTTTCTGGAACAGCTAGGGGGTTATAAACACAGCATGAAGGTACTTCATCAGTATTGCTTTTATGTTATTATCTATAATATGTCATGAGATGCAGCCCCACTAATCCTGTAATTGACAATGGCGATTCACGAGTCCTGTTTTCATACATTTTCATTGATTTCAACATGGGCTCATTCAGTGTAATACCAATATAACGAGAGCTACGCTACTGTCAGATGGGATGTGAGATGAATAGACCTTAGAGTCTTGTACGGTACATGAAGCCACTGCATGAGGAACAAACGCTTTGGGAGCTACAACACGAAGCTGCTGTCTGTGTTCAGGTCTGCTGTTGGCCTGTGTTCAGGTCTGCTGTTGGCCTGTGTTCAGGTCTGCTGTTGGCCTGTGTTCAGGTCTGCTGTTGGCCTGTGTCCAGGTCTGCTGTCAGCCTGTGTCCAGGTCGGCCTGTGTCCAGGCCTGCTGTCGGCCTGTGTCCAGGTTGGCCTGTGTCCAGGTCGGCCTGTGTTCAGGCCTGCTGTCGGCCTGTGTCCAGGTCGGCCTGTGTCCAGGTCGGCCTGTGTCCAGGCCTGCTGTCAGCCTGTGTCCAGGCCTGCTGTCGGCCTGTGTCCAGGCCTGCTGTCAGCCTGTGTCCAGGCCTGCTGTCAGCCTGTGTCCAGGCCTGCTGTCAGCCTGTGTCCAGGCCTGCTGTCGGCCTGTGTCGTGGCCTGCTGTCGGCCTGTGTCCAGGCCTGCTGTCGGCCTGTGTCCAGGCCTGCTGTCGGCCTGTGTCGTGGCCTGCTGTCGGCCTGTGTCCAGGCCTGCTGTCGGCCTGTGTCCAGGCCTGCTGTCGGCCTGTGTCCAGGCCTGCTGTCTGTGTCCAGGCCTGCTGTCAGCCTGTGTCGTGGCCTGCTGTCGGCCTGTGTCCAGGCCTGCTGTCAGCCTGTGTCCAGGCCTGCTGTCTGTGTCCAGGCCTGCTGTCTGTGTCCAGGCCTGCTGTCTGTGTCCAGGCCTGCTGTCGGCCTGTGTCCAGGCCTGCTGTCTGTGTCCAGGCCTGCTGTCTGTGTCCAGGCCTGCTGTCTGTGTCCAGGCCTGCTGTCTGTGTCCAGGCCTGCTGTCTGTGTCCAGGCCTGCTGTCTGTGTCCAGGTCTGCTGTCTGTGTCCAGGCCTGCTGTCGGCCTGTGTCCAGGCCTGCTGTCTGTGTCCAGGTCTTGGTAACAGGCAGGGGGATACCTCCTCTCCTATAACACAAGCATCGTGTTGTGTTTCCGCTGAGCTTTGCAAACTGTCACTAGATAACAGGATTTCAAATGACATCTGCTTATCCCAGCAAGCCCTGGTCTGTTTGTGAAGGCGAACTGAACATACCCCGTAACCCTGGAGTTTAGCTTTCTCTGGTGTGGGTCTTTGTTTAAAAAAAAGGAAAGTATAGTTAACCATACTATAGTATAGTTGTCAGGAAAGTATAGTTGATGTTTATAGGCAACTGTAAAGCAAGAAAGATTTTCAGTGACAATTAAGACCAACATATCTCCAAAGACCAAATTAGTCTGTATCTTCAGACACCTTTGCATAACTCTTAAATAATAATTAGTGCTGGCTGGGTACAGTGTATGCAATTAATGTCAGCCAGGACTAATTTGACATGTCAGTTTGACAAGGATTCTTTCTGTAATTATTTACCTGAAGCATGAAGAATTCATTATTCATTACAGGTGATTCATCGTTTTTATTATAAGTGGCATAACCTTTTGAAAGAATTCTTATCACCACTCTAACTCTACTTGACTGTATTTTCAATACACCATATTTTCTCCTTCATGCTATAATGAAGCATCTTGACATTGACCTCAGCACATTGCTGTTCAACTGCCCTGCAGACATAGCCATGTTTATGTTTATATTCAAAAGATTGCGGCTCTCTTATAGCAAATGGAGGGAGGAATTATTACAACTACGTCCAGAGCCTTGAAAGAAAATACTCAACTGAGGGGACATTATCCGGAGATAATTCTGTGATTTCTTAATATGAGAAAAAGACCCTTTACCACTCCCTCATGAGCAGGTATGGCTAAAAATCTAATTAAGTCTGTAATAAAAAAACGAATTTTCTACATATTTTACAAAATTATGTGCTGTAAAAAAGAAAAACTCAGGCGGAACCTTCTTCAATCTTTGCGGCTGGACCTGAAGGGTCAGTTTCAAATTGGTCAGCGAGGGATGGTTCTACTGGGCAGAGCAAAACTTTGTGACAGTGAAGGATTGGAAAGGCTGAAGTCCTTCCCTGTGACATCAGTCACCATTCCCCGTTCAGATTTCAGGGTTAGGCCTGATATTAATCTTGGTGTGGCTTCACAGACTCTCATTGACTGACGGAAGCTTCAAGTATTTTATAAACGACCAAGACCAATGTCCGGGTTGCAGCAGTTGAAGATTCTGTTGTTGAGGCAGTTTACCAAGATCGTTTTGAAGCTGATGGTGTCATGAAATACACATTTACCGCCAAAGTAATTAAAGTAATTGTCAGTTTATAGACGATATGTCTTTCAAATTATTTTATGGCTTCAGCCATTTTGAAAAAACGCCAACGATGAATCGATCATTTGTTGAAGTGGCAGTAAGAATTTCAAGTGCCAGTTCATACAGTTAAAAAATCTTGAAGTGAAATGGTGTACTCTTCTGTCAGAGACAATTACAGAAAGGACTTTAAACGGAGAATAAAAGATGATATTGTGCCATTCACACCCTCACACACACTTATACACACACACTCTTACACACACACACACACACACTGTGTAAAACTGAAGTTAAAGTCAATGCAGAATTATAACCAGTGATTTACAGTACACATGAGGCCTCTCACAGAGATTGTTCTGTTTTATGCTGGAGCAGCTATTTCATTTCATGTCCATAAATGTCTAGTGTCGTGTTGTAATCCAGCGCTGAAAGGTTTTTGGCGTACCTGGACCTGACATTCAAAGGGACATGACGTCATCACATCTTATTTGGAGATCCCTGAAGCTTTTGAAGTCTTTGATTTCTCCCCCAACATGTTATCTTCCTACATGTGTTGTAACAGCTGTATAGGCAAACCTACACACTGTTGTACCAATCCAGGATATTATGATGCAGGGAAGAAAATGCATGATGGTTTCTTACAAACACATTGTATCTTTAGTTGGCAACCACAAGACTGCTTATCAACCAGATAAGATATGCAAGCCATAATTAGTCTCCTTTTGTGTTGGTGGTAAACAGATTTGTTCAAAGATTCATGTCAAATGAATCTTTGAATATGTTGAATCGACTCTGATCCCCCGAACCTACTGTCTCTGTACACAATATTTAAGTCATAAAACATATTTATTTGTGTGTGTGTGGCTACATTTAACTCAGTCTTTTTCTTAATTAATGTTTCCCCTTGAAAGTGTCAAGGCAAGCACCTTTCAAGAACATACATTACCTGCACAGCAAGCTAATCCCACTGGGAAGCAAATCCCACTGGGAAACAATTAACAAGCAGGATGGCTTGTTTTAAAATGACGTTTGTTATTATTGATCAATTCATTACCATTGGTGATGCATCTATAATCACGTCTGAAGCCAATGTTGATGGTACCTTTTGATCGGACTCTTACAGGTTTTTAAGACTCCCAGTTTGGGGGGGAACGTAATAGCATCTGACAATATTGGTGTTTGAAAATTGCAAGCAAGTATTGTTTACGAAGCTCAGAGTTTATGGAAATGGATCATTGTTAGCTTCTAGAAGAGAGACTGCAGTGTACTCTCTCTTAGACCTCTCTGACCTTTCTGGAGATAAGAAAAATGGGAATTCTTGAGCCTCGTTTTTCTTCTCAATGCCAACGCTTTCCTTCCCAGTGCAGTCGTAATTGTGCCCCCCAGACTTTTTCATAACAGCACTTTACATTTGGCTGGCCACGGCAAACAAACGCTGGCACGATCGCAAAGCCCCAGTGAGCCATTTACCAGCGTTATCCTGAAGTATGCTGAAAGCAATCATCTTCATTGAGTTAAGATAATCGAATATGTAAATAGGAGAGAAAAGAGGGCTTTCGCTTCAAAGCAAGTGCTTACAACTCAGGCAAATGACTTAATCCACTTTCACGTAATGTTACATTCCATGTGATGATCCAAATAAGACAATATAGCACAGGTACCGTGTGGACAGGGCTGTTTTTCTATAAAGTTAACAGTCCACAATAGGCCTATCATGCTCTCGGCTGTTCAATGATACATGTATAAACGTTGCCGTTTGCTTTCATTCGTACCAATGTTTACAACATTGTCTGGCTCCTTTCTTCTCCCTCTGTGATTGGAAACTTTGCCCCATATATGATATAACTGTATTGGTGCCCTGAGGAGGTCTGTATGGCTGAAACACATCGCTGTTTTCAACAGTTTTAGAGATGCACAGATACTAAAGGTTTTGAGATTGCAATTTCATGTCCAGGGGCCAAGTAGGTTGGTGGTTTAATCCACATCTTGATGTGTGTGTGGTTCTGTGAATATAAGTGGTTCAAACCGACATTAGTTCATCTGTGTTTCACTCATGTTATGAAGGGTAACCACAACCTTACTCGTGTATTACTTGATTTATAATTTGTACAAGCCTACTATTCAGTTATTTATGCCCTGTGAATGAAATCACCCCACTGACTTCCAAGGAAATTGTGCCATTAAGATACCACATTATTTCCATCTTGTTCCTTTTGTTTGCCGTTTGTCGTTTTTAGACGATACCCAGGTGCCCATGAGGGTCCAAAATATCGGCATTTACCACGGCAAAGTTCAGATTCGAGTATTGGATTCCAGAATTCATCAATTATTTAGGAAAGCTTGTGATTGGTTCTCGCAGTAACTGTAATCTCTTGAAATTGAACGATTAACGATGTGAAAATGTGCATGACCTTTTCTACTGCAGCTCCAATTTTTTATCTTGTACCTGTCATTGATATGCCAGTGCCAAATTTGATCCGAGAAGCTGATTCATTTTAAATTAAGGAATGAGTTCCATCTGAGAAATGTTTTAATAAAAAAAACTCTTAACTAGGATGCATTAACCTTGCAGTGAGAGAATCCACACAGGTGGATCATTTTACCTCAAGCTTGTATCCTCAGTTTTAAATTAGACACACAGTTGTCCTCAAAAGGATACAAACTGATTTTGGCCTGGAGCATAGAAAAGGCTCACTTTGCATATATGCCAAACTGAATACTAACAATTTAAATGCATGAAAGACTATGTACCATGGACAAATATGGACGATTACAGCAAAATGGAAAATGCTAATAAATGCAGTTCTGTAAATCTAACTCAGGATCCTCCTACATAACTTTAAGTACAGTAACTGGCTGTGTTTGCTTTGAGGGGTGACAGAAAAGTAACTGATTACTAGCAACAACAACAACAAATACGATACCAATCCCTAATTAGGAAGTGATTGAAGATGTGTAATCTCATTGAAAATGATCTACCAGTTAATCACTCTCATTAGTGTGACTCAGCAGTGTGCAAAGTTGATTTTTGTGCATTTAGGATCGTTGTGCTGCTGGAAAATGAATCATCAGCAACTTTAGCCTTCTATCATAGCCAGGCTGTTGACAACAGGAAATATCTATTAAAGAAATAATATATTTCACGTTGTTCACGTGCCCTTTGTATTTTGGTGAGATTGGAGAATCGTTGATATTTTTAGTTAAAACTCTGAGGTCTTTGAGGATCTTTTATTGACTCGGTTCAGTATCGATTACTAGCGTCTATGAGTTCAGTTCCGCTCAGAGAAAGTCATAAAGAAGATGTCCCAGATCAGCAGAGCTGTGTGTTACATCTCTCCTGGGACCAAAACTTCCATTCATCATTCCTATCGAGGACGTCGGCACACTCGATACGTTTAAACACGGATGAAAATGTTCCATCACGTATTGGAGCAGTAGGCTTTTTATTCCAGAAATTGAATTAGTCTACAATCAACAATCAGGACCTATACATTGTTCGTTTCTGTCTTTGAGCACAATGTTCAGCCACTCTCAGCAGGTTTGTTTTGAAGGATCAGCGAGGGGCGGGGAACGCTCAGACAAACAGTGTGTTTGACTTCTGATGAAGAGGATGCAGGTTGCAGGTTGACTGAATTAAGATCCAGTTTGTCTGTGTGATAAACTGGTGCAGTATAAGGCAGCCCTGTGACTAAATGCCCTCCCCTTAATCAGCTGGACAGGTTGCCAACAAATGTTTCACCTATAACGCCTCCCCCCTCCTCCCCTCATAATTAAGTCTACACATCTTAACATTTGCTGAGGTCAGAAGGAGGTTTTAATTAAAGCCATTGAGATGTGTAGCTAGTAGAGTCAGGTTGCTTTCCAGGCAGATGTATTTTTTTAATTAACTCTTATCTTTGCCCAATTTTTCAGCCCATGGGTCATCATCATAACTCCCTACCAACAACCTCAGAATAAATTGAACTGCATCTGTAAATTAAGGGGTATCTATGGGCAAGTACCAATACTAACCCCTATATCATAGGCTCTTTCCAACCAATCATCAAGGAAATGCATTAACAATACCGACCTTAGAATATTCAAACTCGTCATCAGCATCCGAACAAGTCTCAAGGACGATGATAGTCGACTGTGTGTGTTCGTTTTCTAAGAGCGTAGCGGTTGCCATGATGCGCTATCTGATTCAGTGATTCAGAGAGGTTTATAACCCGAGCGCGCAGAGCATTGCAGACTGGCTGTGCGAGATAGGCCACTCATATGAAGTGATCACTCTTGATTCCATCGAAGCTGCATGGCGGAGAAGTTTAAGTACTCAGGTTAACAAATAAGGATCCGAAACTGATTTGAGGACACTCGTACTTGTTTCTAGAGCCACTGCTGTGCTGGGTGATACGAGAACTCTCCAAGAGGATACTCGGCTGCTGCATTTATGCGTGTGCATTCATCTGACGGCGATTACAAACAGCCTAACATACACGGAACAGAGGAGACCGTCAGCATCTCTTCGAAAACGCACACAGTTGGTTTTGTACGGAGCCGATAGTGATTGTACTTGGAATTTCCCGACACAGAATATGCGCTTTTGTCATCAGGCGTAGGAGAGATACTTTTGGTTTTCGGGATTAAACACTGTTTGTTCGTTTTTTTCCATTGAGGCAATCGAATAGAGGTCGTCTACCCCAACAGCATCAGCGACAGTTTCGAGTCGCAGAAGGAATATTTGACGTTTTTAAGTTTTTTCATTTTTTTTTGGTGGTGGAACTTCCGCAGTGACGGAAAATGGGCATTTGTGGTTATTTTGTGGTACCCTGGAAATGCCTTGTTGTCGTCGGGTTAAGACTGTTGTTCCTTGTACCTGCAGGAGTGCCGGCGAGAAGCGGGGATTCTATATCAAAGGACAACGTCACGGTCCGACAGGGGGACAGCGCTGTGTTAAAGTAAGTCATTACATTTATAATCTTACGGTCTGCTCAGAATCGGTTGACTTTTCTACCGCTGGGTAAAAACACACCTCGATATAATCAAAACAAAATACGTAGGCTATTGGAATATAATTCAATAGAAAACTGTTTGTGAATGTAAAGGAACTATGAATAGTTAAACAATACAACACTACCCCCCTCCCCCCCCATTTAATTGCCTTATATTGGTTATCACTGTCAGTAACACAAAAACAGCGCAACACTAGTGTTTTTCCACGTTGCTAATTTGCTCATGCATTTTAAGATATGCCTTGTGTTGTGATCGCCTAGTAGGGTGTGGATTCCCTGTCTGAGTCCTGTCGCTCTGGCTTGGTTTGTAGGTAAATTGCTGTATTGGCACAATGACATTAGATTATTCTTATTGTTGAGAAGCTTTGTGGGAGGGTTTAACTTTGTGGCCACCCATCTCATACTTGCAGAGTGTGATGCCAACACCCCCGCATCTGAATCTTTCAATTCATGCTAGACTTGGAGCAGTGCAGACAGTGTGTGTATTCATGCCTCAGGGAAGCGGAGTAAAGTGGGTCTTATGTCACATCCCAGCCCGGTTTTGCAAGAGCCTGGCACCATTCAAAGTGGGAGTCATCCTGGTGAAAGAGAGTCGTCTCTGGGAGAGTCTCCCCTGACGCTCACAGCTCACAGCTATCTGGAAGAGATCTCCATTTTGACCTCAGGACAAAAACTCGTCAGTCACTGTGGATGATGGCACCATGGCATTTTGACTTGTTCATTTTCGACTGCCACGCTGAACGCTGCATGTATTTTCGCCGTATTTTGTCACAAACACTTCGATTCACCCCTCAATGCCGACATGCCAACAGACAAATCGCTTAACCAACACAGATGGTCTCACATGCAGTACTAGTCATTTTTGCATCCTTGCCACCTTTGCGAATGAGTAATCTGAGGTATTTCAGATATCTATTATCTTTGAACTATGTACTTTATAAGGAATGCTTCTAGAACACAGAAACACACAATCGGAGAGAGACAAGCTTCGAGTCTTGGTTATTTGGTAATTGGAGACTGAGAAGTAATTTGGTTGTGGTGGCCATGGATTTAATCACTCCGGTTTTTTGTGCTTGATCTAAGTGGACTCTAAATCAGTGGTCCCTGATTTCAGTTTCTGTTCAATGTCATGAGAGTCAGGAAGGGGGCGAGTGTAGCCGTTGCACCACGTTGGTGACACCTCCTTCCAACGATCCTGCACCCAAAGTGAAGCTGCCAGGTCTAAATGCGGCCATGCTGCCCCGGGGCCAGGATGAGCACACGGGGGACAGAGAGGCGGCCGTGGAAGAGCCACAGTGGGGTTCTCAATGCTCACAGCGGTATTCTCTGGTGACATTTAGCGTTCGAACGGAGAGGTGTTGGGCAGAATGTGCTGGTCCGGTTCCCAGACTGGTCTTCACACCTTCATGGCCACCAAGTGATATCCATCTCATCCTGTTAATTGCCATGATTCACTCGTCACCTCCCCAAGGTGATAGATGATGTATGGCTGGTATTTTGGAATTAATGATTTTCTTTTAAATCCTTTTTTTTTTGCCACACATAAACATTATTCTGACGATAAGTTAAGCAGACCCACTGTTTTCCAAGGCTGGAGTAGTTTATCGTATTTCATTTTACACAACTCAGACTTTATAATCCTTGCTCTGGCATTGATGTATAGTACATTTTGTTGCATGTAGTTTGTGCAGGTTGCTCAGCTTGTGAGCTTTACACTCAAACAACAATTGATAGAGCAAGTTATCATAATGTATACTCAAATACCAAAGTAGGTGCCTTAATAATAATGTAATAATAATAATATACAGACAACAAGACTGGATCCAGTCCTTAGTGTCTATACTAATCTTATTGGCAACTAAGCTTGTTATTTAGAGACACACACCAGCTGGCTACATGGTTGGCATGGTAAATAATATGGTTAAACAGTATTGTTCCAGTTGTTATTTGCTTGCTAATTAGCTAACATTTTAAATTGTTGGCCGAATAAAGACTCTAAATATAGTTTGTTAGCGAGGTTCTTCAGAAGAACATTATACTAAGTTAATGGTCAATTGTGGTTGTATCTTTGGCAAGTTGACTTTGGCAACTAAATTCTCCCAGTATCTTTTGTCAAGTTTGCTTGTGTACGAGGATTTCTCATAGGGTTCCACTGATTATTTTTCCGGTCTGAAACCAATAAATGATGTTCATATAGCCTAACATACATGGCTGTTGCCAACACTGATATTTTGACATATCTGTAACTTTCTACCCTGGTATGAATGGAACAAAACTATTTTAATGTCAGCTCTTGTTTAAGTAGTTTTTACATTTACATTTACATTTAGTCATTTAGCAGACGCTCTTATCCAGAGCGACTTACAGTAAGTACAGGGACATTCCCCCCGAGGCAAGTAGGGTGAAGTGCCTTGCCCAAGGACACAACGTCATTTGGCACGGCCGGGGAATCGAACTGGCGACCTTCAGATTACTAGCCCGACTCCCTCACCGCTCAGCCACCTGACTCCCAGTTTTTCCATATATTTGAATAGAGAAAGACTTACTCTCAGTCAGACAGGTTAAAAAAAGCCCCAATTTGACATATGGTGCACTGACCCATTTCAGACAACACAATCGGTAATCTTCCATTTGAAAGTAGTTGTCAGAAACCGTTTATTACATTTTCTTGCCTATAATCTGTCGATAACGATCCCTGGCCAATTAATTGGCTGCATCTCTAATTTCCAAGCATACAGAAGCCTCTTGATGATGACAGAGCAATGAGAATTGGCAGCTGGAGTCATTTACCCTCCGAGGTACACCCTCCTCAATTTGGTCAGTCTGCCCACTGCTTTCAAAGTACAGAGCAGATGGTTCGTCCGTCTCTGATGCGGTTATTAGCTCGGCTGGATGCGAGTTATCATTTTTACGAGCTCAGATTACTCTGAGTAATAACACAGATGAAGTGTTGAACATGCTGAGGGCCCTGCCTCCCTCGTGGCTAAATGAGGGCGTCATTAGCTGAAGCTTCTGTGCTCTCAGGGCAAGGCTCGATAAAACCTACAGCGGAACACAATCTCATTGTTAGGAAAAGGAGAGGGCGTAGGATTCATTTATTATTATTAGCCAAAAAATAAATTCATTATCTTCAATCTTTCATTATTACTGCGATTGAAGCCAAGTTGTCTTCGTTTCTTAGTTACTGAAATTGTGTTTGTACGTGTTTGATATATTGACTGTGAGAGACTTGAAATGAATCTAAACCTAAACTTATTTAATAATTCCGTCCTCGACCAATTTTCTATTACAGAGCGTCTGGTTAATTAAACTGGCTCATGCCTATTATCCTTATCTCTTACAATCACATTAATAGCAATATTAGCATCATAATGACGGTTGTATTGTCACATTTATGCAAGTCAGTATCACATTCGCTAAGAACACCAACCATTTCATGCAAAAATCAATTTTTTCTTCAAGTAATGAAAAAGAAAGATTTCTAATGGAAACACTGGATGTTCCTTTTCTGAGCGTGTTCTGCATTCATGACAATATCAGAAGGGCTAGCTTGTCTGTAGCAAATCACAATTGCAAGGTTGGTTTTGTGTGGTAGGAAAAGCACATCAACGTTTAAGACCCCCATACCTGAAGATGAACGAAGTAGCCCAGGAAATGCATTTCAGGTGGGTTACTTGGCCCATGAAGGAGTACAGCAGTTATCTGAGCTAACATCCGTCTTCTGCAAGTGTGGCTCCATCATCCATCTCACACAAGTTAGGTTTCGCTGTCCCCACGTTGTCGTAAATCACTGGGATGGAGTCATTAATTTTTAATATCCCGCAACCTATGCGTTGCAATGCAATCCTTCTCAGATCCTCCTCTTCCACACACCACATCCATTACAGTCTGTTCAGCCTCCCTCCTCCTGCATGTTTAGCTGCACCTCTCCAACATCATTAATACTCATCAATGGCAACCCCCCCTCCTTCATGCCACTTTCCACTAGTTAATTCTCCTTTCCTTCACCTGTACTCCCTCCCTCCCTCCTATCCTCCTATAATTCTCTCGTTACACTTTCTGTTTTCCTGCGTGTTTCCTGCGCTTGACTTTGTTGACCTTTTACATCAGCAGACATGCGTCCCCCATGCAAAAAAAACTAATATCTCCTCCAGTTTAAGACTTAAGGCTTTCACGCTTACAGTTATGTGAACAGCGTGCGTGAATAGCAAACAGATGAAATACGGGATTCCCGATGAAAGGCAAAAAAATTGCATGCGATATCTACATTTCAACTTGAGATGAAACCTACCAGGGAGATATGGCTGTTCTGTACGTACACTGCATTACAATGATTCATCCCCTAAAATCAATACTTCTATTGTATGATGCAAGATCTCCCATGTTGTTTATCGTTTTTGAATCAATATGTCTACTGGGAGTTATCTGGTTGTTACTGCTGTTAAGAAGTTCCATGTGATTGGGACAGTGCAATGTGCTTCACCGCCTGCCGTAGAAGAGACCTGTACACATTTGAAGGGTTCAATAAGTATCTCTCCCTGGGCAGAGGTAGAGAGGAAAGGAGTTTTGAGGAAGTGTGAGAAATAATTGTAACACTGTACAGTGATACCAAGGTGTGATATCATTTCCCTTCTATATGACAGGTGAAAGTCTGCTCTAAAATAAAACTCCATGGACTATATCAGAAAAGGTGATTAATCTGTTGAAACTCACTCATTCTCAAGCATTGTCAAAACGGTTGTAGATTTAACTAGGAGCATAATGTATCAAGGAATATTTTAACTTGGGACATCTGGTTTGTATTTCACTGTAAATCCAAAGCAATTTACCCTATCAACCATTACAACCATGATTACTTATTGCTTATATTCACCCTTCCCTCTCTGTGAATTAGACTGCACACCAGAATATTGCTTGTTGTGGTTGTCATTCTTCTTCATGACCATGAATTCAAACATTGTTTATGGCATCTCACGAGACTCGTTGTTTACCATTCACGGACCAGGCGTTCAATATTTACTTATCTTGTCTGTAAGTCTGTTTAATATCGTCAGCAATGATTGGAGGAAATGCTTCACGGTGCTGTTGCAGCTGGATGTCACCCTTTAGATACATAAAAGGTGCAGACAAATGTGCATTCAGGGCACCTGACAACGATCTAAACACGTCCATCGAAACCACAGAGGCCAGCCAGAGAGAGAGAGAGAGAGGAGAGAGAGAGAGAGAGAGAGAGAGAGAGAGAGGGAGAGAGAGGGAGAGAGAGAGAGAGAGAGAGAGAGGAGAGAGAGAGAGGGAGGGAGGGAGGGGAGAGGAGGGAGGGGGAGGGGAGAGAGGGAGAGGGAGAGGGAGAGGGAGAGAGGGAGAGGGAGAGAGGGAGAGAGGAGAGAGAGAGAGAGAGGAGGAGAAGGGAGGAGCGTCTCTACTGAGCATGTGCGAGGCGAGACAGGGCAGTGTGTGAGACAGCCAGACCAATTAGAAGAGAAAATATGATAATATACAGTGTCACTTCATTACGAATATTTACGAAAAACATGAATGATTTGTAACGTTCACCATACCCATATATTACATGTGCATCGTTTCTTTCTGACCCGATACATGGGGAAATTTCATGTTTGTATGACTGTCTGTCATATTGACCTGTTACAAGGTTCTAATGGGTTTAGTCCTTGATGAATGGAAAACTAAAAACCATTACAATAATTAAATGCACATATCCTTTTGCCATATTGATTGTTATTGTAACAGTAACTGAAGTCTGTGTTGTTAGTAGTAATTAAAATCAGAGAGTATAGTCAATGGGATCATTATTTATGATTGCAATTAGCTCTCTCCCAGGAAATTAATCTATTTATCTCCAAAGCCAATTTGTAATTGGCATTGTGCATTATTCAGCTATAGTTTCTACTCCATTTCTTTTCCTCCTGTAGATTTTGGAATAATTGCAAGAGACATGGTTTCTAATTTGCAAAATGAAAACTGTATGAATGTTCTACGAAATTAACTTAGCAGCAAACCGATCGTTTTGTGAGGTATTTTGAGAACACTCCAGATTGGAGTGCACATTTTGAATGACTTGAGAAACACTGATAGTGTTACAAGCTGGTCCCAGGTGTCAGGAAAATAACCAGCCTGGTAGTCCTTGATGTATGTGATATGGGAGTTTTTCCTTGTCTTCCTTGAGGGTTTAGGTTAGTTGAGGGGCAGTTCTATGGGCGTATGTGAAGCCCTCTGTGACATTGCTTGTAAAAAGGGCTATACAAATCAATTTTGATTTGATGTATGTAATACAGGATCTAAAAGCTATTCTTTCTTTGAGATGAATCTGCATCTTAATGTAAGTTAACAGATCATTCCCTAATTTACCGTCTTGACATCTACACCTGACAACTGTCAGACAATATCCCTCAAAACTTGTAATAAGTGCCATGCTAATAACCGTGGAAACCAGCACACCACAAAGCAGGCTGGTGTAGCTTCCTCTCAGTTATATCACCTTTTTAGCTTTTTCATACCAATTACAGTTAAGGAAAAGCTTCCAGCTCCTGACTGCAGGCTTGAGGATATGAATAGCACCTTATGAGTCAGATGGCTGAGCGGTGAGGGAGTCGGGCTAGTAACCAGAAGGTCGCTGGTTCGATTCCGGCCGTGTCAAATGACATTGTGTCCTTGGGCAAGGCACTTCACCCTACTTGCCTCGGGGGGGAATGTCCCTGTACTTACTGTAAGTCGCTCTGGATAAGAGTGTCTGCTAAATGACTAAATGTAAATGTTATGATCTGATTCACAGCTGCTGGAAAACAAAGGGACACAAAGGGAATTACGGTTCCGCTTACAATCTCCCTTATTTCAAACTTTTGTTGTTTGAGAACCCGTTGTACCTTGTCGAGAATGCACGGGCCTAGTATAGGATCACTCGTGCTTATTGTAATTGTGTTGTTTGTCTGTTGTTCCTACTTAGTGTTGTTTTTCCCTATGTGATGATTTTGTACAGCACTTTGGTCGGCATTGGCTGTTTTGAAATGTGTTCTATAAATAAACTGACTTGACTAACATGGGTTAAAGCCCGATGTAGAAGACCCCAGGAGGAACCTGGATCTTGGTGGGAAAGGGGAATTAAATTGGTGAGATTAAGGAGCTCTGGGAAGTGTAGACCTGGATACACCGCTACTGATGCCTTTCACCCCAGGATCAGAGGAGTGAGAGCTACATAACATTTTAGTTCTTGTGAGGTAAGACTGCGAACCAGGTTAGGATTTACACTTTGATGCTACGCCTGGCTCCTCTCGTATAGGCTCCAGAGTAGACGTTATGGTACTGTATTACTATACTATTGAATAGATTACACCCAACTTGATATCAACTCGGAATAATGTTACCAAGCTTTCTTTGTTGATAGAAAATATGTATACATTTTTTTATTTTTTTTATTTAAAGGGACAACGCACATGAATCAACATGAGCACAGAGTTCAACATGTTAAGTCGTCACATGCTAAGTTTCATATCGCACACAGTCACAGCTGGGGCCTATGTTGATTTAATCTGACGCCTGGCAAAGCGGAACACGAGACTGGTATGAAAACATACATTTTCATAAATTACTGTGGTGGTCAGATGGCTGAGCGGTTAGGGAATCGGACTATCAATCAGAAGGTTGCAGGTTCGATTCCCGGCCGTGAAAAATGACGTTGTGTCCTTGTGCAAGGCACTTCACCCTACTTGCCTCGGGGGGAATGTCCCTGTACATACTGTAAGTCGCTCTGGATAAGAGCGCCTGCTAAATGATTAAATGTAAATGTTAAATGTACTGTTTATCATCAAACATCAAGATGACCCTGTCTTCTGTGCCAATGGATCATTTGCATTGTCAACCATAACAAGGTATGGAGATCCCATCTGTTACTGATACTGGAGATCGCACACTCATACAGCAGTTTTGGTATTCCTGGCACAGGTACAAGAACAAGTATGTGTTGCCTCTTGTATATAATTGACCCAAATTTCCCTGACTGAAAATCCTAGAAAAACAAGTGACCCTGTAATGAACCACAATACAAACTAGAACGTCTCGGTTGAATTCCACAGTATGGATAGGAAGCGTAAATAGAAAGCCTTTTTTTTTTCGTCTTCAAACATACGTCAACCGCTATTATCGTGTGTTGTTGTGATCTTAAGGTGCATCTATAGGGTGTGTTCATTAATTCATGATCAATGTCGGGTTCAATCAGCGATGTGGAATCCCTTTCATCCAGGTATAGAAGTCGAAACATCTGAAGAAAGGGTTGTTGAGTTTTGTAAAACATCTTGTGATTGTGAAGCCATTTGTACGAGGTGTACTGGAGGACCCTATCTCAAGACACAATTAGACTTGGATGTACGTTTCTTTCTTTCCACATTTCCTTTTCTTTCTTTCCGTCTGCTACTGGCCTCTTCAACAAGGCCAAGGACTCCCATTGACATTCATTCACTTATTTAACTATTATAAGTCCATCTAATGGCAATTACAGTATGCACAAGCCACCTTACCTCAGTATCCGATTGCACTATGTTGACCACTCACGCTGCTCATTCTTATTGTTATTTTTATATATTTTTTATTTTATATTTAAATTGTTGTATTCTTAGATTGTTTAGTTCTTAGAAATAGTTAAACTTTTGTACTTTTACTTAATTTAAGACTCGTATATGTTTAGTGTTTTGCACCTCCCTGCCACAGTAAATTCCGTGTTTGTACAACATACATGGCGAATAAACCGAATTCTGATTCTGATTCTGATGATCACAGAAAGGGGTGAACTTCAGACAGCACAGAGCCCAAGCTGTCTGCCTTCTCAAGAAATATGGATCGCTTGACTATCTGCATCACCTCTCACTGTGCTGTCGTGAGATAATGAGTGGTTATGCAATCGTAATTTTGATCATGGCGTTTGTTTACACAGAGTCCATGTGCATCAGTCTGATGTGAATTCAGTACTGAACATATCTTTGAAGTTTGGGGGGGAAATGAACTTTGATCCAGCATTAAAGAGCCACCAATTAAGATAATTAGCAATTTCCATCTGTCATGTCACACTCCTAATCTATAAAACATATTTTTCAGCAAATATTCCGGGAAAAAATGTCTGGAAAAGGACACCTTGGATGAGGTACAAAACAACAGTATAAACAAATCTAAGTGGGCCTTGCTTTTAACCCACCTTTTCATCTCCGCAAAATGTATCTGCCCAACAATTAATGAGCCTCTAGGCTCCTGGAAAGATGGGATGAAATAAAACATATGACTTCAATGCCATTATTCTCCATTTGCATTCCTTTGAAGATAAGAGGGTGTATGCTTCTACATTGCATATACTGGCTGGGAGTGCCGCGCAAATTATGACACCTCGTTCCACTTTTCCCTGGACAGATTGTATTGCCGCATTGATAGAAAGTGCAGTTTTATATATTTGAAGGACATGATTGCGACTCAATTTCAACGAACATTGTACCGTGACAATTTAACAATGCAGCCTATACAGAAAGCAGTTTGCAGCTAAACGTTAAAATATATAGTAGTGACTTTGAGTCCTGCTCTCTCTCCTCCACTGGCAGTTGGATGTCCCTCACTTGGCATTGGAAATAATGAGAGCCATAAAAGGCGGTTGTTTACAGCAACCCTAACATCACCCTATGAAATTTACTGCTTTCGAGTGCAAGTGAGACTCAACCTTCAGCTGAGGTCAAAGGTATCATGTCCATCAAGGTTTAATTAGCGAAGAATTTCTCCTTGTGGAGATATAACAATGCAATGCTCAGGCAATCTGTTCAGAATGCACAGTCAATCCTACTCAGTTACATTTTTAGATTTTGATGAATAATTGGTCGGGAAAGTCGCTTCGCAGTTAGGTTCGTAGCTTTCCTAAGTCAATCCCATATTTCCCACCAGATAAATCTTGACGTTGTGATTGGTCGCTGTGAAGTAAAGAGATCACACAGAAGTGCCAGGAATGTAATTTACACCTTTTCTGACAAACCTTCTGCACGTTATTTGCAAGACTTTAATTTGGTTCTCCTTGCAGCCAGCAAATACCACTGCCACTCACGTTTGAGGTGAAATTAATTCACATTCATACTTCCACTGGTGCTTAATGTAGATGCATGAACCAGGTTTTTAAAATAAATTATTTTCGGGCCATGGAGAGGTCCGTGTTGTGCTAATGAATGTGTACTTTAAACAATGAATGATGTCCTTGGAATTTGGGTAATTTCCTAGATAATTATTTTGTCATTGCCATTGCATTTCTTGTAAGTAAAAAAAAAATATATATATATATACGTACATTGGTGTGTTTGTGATGGTTTCTAATTGCACTAGTTATTTTCTGATCCAGTGTTTGCTGCAGACTCAAGGTGAATTAAAAGGGCTGGGTTTCTTGATGCTGTTTCCAGGCCAGGGCTTCAGCAGGTAAATCAAAGATAGTTTGTCTAAGACGGTATGATGAAACACCAAGCGTTTCAGGACCTCCCGTGGCTATGTTCGGCCTCAGTAACAGGCATTATCAGCATTTCATCCTTAAGTTCAAGTGCCTGCTGCTGGTTAAATGACAGTTGGATTGATTGCATCTCTTCAGTAACCTCAGTATTGACACCAGAGCAATGACAAATAGGGAGACAAAAGGGGATCATTTTCAAACGGTACATATCAAAAATCGGTTGCAATCATATGCAATTTACACTCATTATATATGATTTATTTGGAAAGTAGGAAGAATAACTGACCTGTTGTGATGAACCCTAAAAGTAGCATTAGATCCATCTCTCTAAACCTGGTGTTCAGAGATAAATGGACTAGCTGTAATGGATGTTTTTTTTGGGGGGGGGATTTGCGAACATGCTAGCAAACACAAAATAGCACAGTAGCTAAGTAAATCATTACTTACCGCTAATCACCTGAGGAGCCATAACCACAGGCTATCACCAGTCCATAAGCCCCAATCTCACAATTATAAGTCACATGATGGCAATTAAACCCAGACACCTACCCACCGTCATTATCTACCGCCGGCTCGTCCGACACCCTGCACATGGAAGGCAGAGCAGCTGCAACACAGTCGCAGCCTTGGTGGGGAGAAAAAAAGAAAGAAGAATAGGAAGAACTAAGATGAGAAACTTCTTATCGGCGCAACACAAGGTCCTTCCCCCCCCCCCCCCCCCCCCGCCCCCCCCCTCCTCCTGGCAGCCGGGAGGATGCAGTTTGAAGTGGCCGCCCCCTGCCCCGACGTGTCAGAGTGAGGGATGGCTACAGTCGACCTGCTAGGGGGATCTCTACACATCCGCCCAGAGAACGAACTCCGAGCTCTCTCTCTCTCTCTTCCTCAAGATGATCCCATCCACGGAGATCTAGACCTAAAGGAGAAGAGAGAGAGAGAGAGAGAGAGAGAGAGAGAGAGAGAGAGAGAGAGAGAGGGAACTTCACGGGGAGAGAAAAATTGTTAGGGCTCCATTTTTTTCTTAGCGTTCATGCAGTGCGGTCCCACAGACCTTGGTGTGTGTACCAGAGGAACCCATGAATAAAACATAAGAGTCTCCTTTTAGGAAGGAAACATGATAAATAATATGGTAATTTGCTGACAGGTGAGATTCTTTGGAAAGGTGCCCTCGATAGATTAATACCAGAACAGAGGCTGATAGTGGTTTAATTAATCATGGGGTGGCCAGTCTCTGTGCCCTTTGGTTATAGAGCCTGTATTGGAGGAGAATCTATGGCTGGGAAGGGGCAGGGGTGTGTGGTGTTGTCCTCGGTGGAGTGTATCACACACATTTGTCTGCCTAAGGGGGAAGCACATTTGTCCTGCAAATAATAGTGCTTCCGAACCGAAGCGGAACATCTGATAAAATTAGCAGCAGGACAAGGGCAAACTATGACACCTTCATGACTTGTCTTACTGTTTGCACCGGAAAAACTTTGTCTGAATTTGCCCATCTCTGCTCTACATTCAGACTTCTTGTCTCTTGCACAACCTTGCACTTACATTTCGTTGCACTGCATTGTTTTGCACTTGAACTATTTAATCAGTGCTTCTGTGTATCTTTTTATTGCCCCACATATCCTTACAACGCACTCTTGGACTGGGAGGCTAGTCCTATTTTAAAAGGTGTTACTGTTTGTCCTTCTGGTTAGACGCTAACTTGAGAATTAACTATAAATGAATAAATGTAAATAAATGTGTATTGTTTTTAAGTTTTAATTAATGATATTTTTCATCCTTCCCAGAGCCACAGTGCCTACATACATGATATACAGATACCAGTTTGGAGACACTGTAGAAGCGAATGTCCACATCCTAACTGAAGTACTGTTATCTTCCTCCCCCTCAATGATGGTGAGAGGAAAGGGGGCAAAGAAAAGTGCAAAATGACATTTATTATCACTGCAGCCGACCTCAGTCCTCAACTCACCAGAAAGGTCACCACCGCTCCAGCACGGAGGCCAAGGTTTCTCCGAGTGATGTGTATCAAAATGATTCAGAAGATTCCGTCAGAGATGGTGAAGAGATAGCCCCCTACGGTCGATGTGCTGCTTGCTTTCTCTGTTGTCAGCAGTCAGGCACCATTGGTTTCCTGGGCCTGTGCTCTGAGAAATTAAATATTAATGCACGGCGGTTGGTTACATGAGAGCCATGGCAAGCATCAGATCTCTTCGGATTCCGAAACAATAAGCACACGCTTCTTATCTGAAACAAGCAGGTTTTACAGTAAAATAACGTGACGTTCCACGAATATGAAAATCCGAGAGCTGTGTCAAGACTATCTTTATTTCCGTCGCCTGATGCTCATTACTGCAGAGGCTTGCTGTGTTGTGCGGTGGTCACAGTTAATTTCCTGATTTGCGCTGAACAACAAAAGAAAGGGGATGTTTAGTATCGACGTGGGAGATGGTTAAACTAAACTGGGAGTTGGCAGCATCCTAAATTATTTACATTCTTTTAAGTGTGCTTGTGTTTGAAGCTCGTCACAATAGGTGCTGGTTCCGGAACACCCGAACAAGAATGCGATCTGAATTCCGTTGCTTTATTCTCCTTCCGTGGCTGTTGTCAACACACTGTGTATGTTAGGATGGTTTACTGGGACAGGATAACGGTTGGAAGCTTCATCATGATGATAACATACTGTATGGCTGGATGTGCCTGAGGGCCGGTCCCCTGTGCAACATCACGCGTGTCCCCAGGCTGCAGACGTTTCCCATACGGCACACATATTACATGTCTTGTATCGATTGAAAAACAAATTTACACGTAGAGTGTATTGTTTTTTTCTCCTGTTCATATCGTTGTCAGAATACATGAATACAGCTGTATTTTTGTTGTTGGTGTTCATGTGGGAAGCTTTTGTGTGTGTTGTTTTGGAGGGGGATGAGTTTTCAAGCCAGATGAGACTGTGCCCAAATCCACATGTGGCAGTGTCCTTGCTGTCTGTCCCAGTTGATGATGAGTTAACCGTATGAATGCATCTACAATTCACCCTGGTCCACTTTCAGCCAGCCTATTGGTTTGTTTGAAACCCATTTCCACACAGAGAATAGATGTGCCTGAGACCAGATGCTCCAATTTCAGACCAAAAGACAAAAAAGTAAAACAAATAAATAAATAAATAAAAGAACATTGGGCTGAAATCATGCCTCCATCAACTTTGACATGTCAGTCTTACAGACATCGATTTCGAGGATGTCTACGACCTCTGAAGTACTTTTCGGAGCTTTGTAGAAACATGGTAAATATCATCAATCTCCGTGTTCAGCGTTGTACAAGGTTGCCAGCTGGTCTCCACTCTCTAATCAATGCTGATCTGATGGTCCAGAGCCATATGAAATCACATTCAATGAGTTTTCTTTCGCTTGACTGCAGCTGGATCCGAAACAACACAACTCTTCCATTTCTTTAGTTTATTCTGTCAACGCTTCACTTCAGACACTAGTCTGGAGTGATTTATATAATACTGTTTCTTATAACATGATCACGTTGGTTCAAATAAATTAAATTCTCGTCAACATTTTGTATAGCTTGAATGTCAGTGAAGTTGTTCAATCAAGTAATTCACTGATAAAATGCTGTATGAAAAAAACAGAAAAACTATTGAGGTTCTTGTGTGTATTTACATTTTACATTTGCATTTAGTCATTTAGCAGACGCTCTTATCCAGAGCGACTTACAGTAAGTACAGGGACATTCTCCCCGAAGCAAGTAGGGTGAAGTGCCTTGCCCAAGGACACAACGTCATTTTGCACTGCCGGGAATCGAACCAACAACCTTCTGATTAATAGCCCGACTCCCTAACTGCTCAGCCATCTGACCCCCATTTCTTGAAATACCCCGTATTTCAACACACTGCTAGTGTGTTACTCCACCTTTCAACTCCACCTTTGGACGATCCTACAGGATGTTGTTCTACTTTCCACCTGAGGCATTAAACAGTTCTGTCTCTACACCAAGAAAGGACAATAATAACCTCAAATCTGGTGAACAAGATTCTCACGGTCTCTTACACAGGTCACAACCCACTTTTACAATGTAACTTTAAAAGATACCTAATGCTTGATTATTTTAAAAAGCACAATTCTTCACCAATCCCAATTTCGCATATAAACATTATAAGCCACTGTTTGAAATATAGACTCGACGGCCCTTGATTCAGTGCAATGACTGATGTGCAATGGTAGATTCTGACATTTTTATTTTATGCCTTCTTTTATGAGCCCTCCTCGCGGTACTCTGCAGATGAAGTTATCATCACTCAGCGTGACTAATTTATGAGAACCCCTCCAGGGTTGTGCCCCTCTGAACCTTTTCAAATTGAAAACTTACGAGTTTAAGTGGGTCATAAGGACGTTGTCTTGAGGAGAAGGACATTGTTTTTCAGAGACAGATGATGGATATCGACAGATAAAGATGCAAATTTGTGCAGGTTCACTGCAATTATTTCACCCAATAGTAGTTACGATGACAGAATTTATGAGAAAGTAGGTCTCATAAAACTATCATGTAACAGTATATTTAAATCTGCTGTACGGAATGTATGGCTGTTATTACAATTTTACGATGGAACCCTCTTTTAAGTGTCATGTTGACACTGGTTATTTTGGAACTGTTAATCACATGCTAGGCTAATACAGGTAGACTTATATTATCTTTTACTTCTAATTAAGTTAGAAGTCATCTTCACACTGTAGCTGAGTTTTGTTAGGGGATTCAAGAAAAAAAAGGCTGAGAATTATTTAACGTAAAAACATTGACTAATCAGTTACTCTCCGTTGCAAAAATCAATGTTGTGTCTCCAGAGTTTTGTTTGAAAGAGTCGAAACTAATCAGAACGGCTGTTTCCTGTGTCAGGGGTTGCTGGGTAGCACAGTGCTGTATTCGATTAGGAGACAGTGGCAAAGATAGATGATGGGAATACCACAGATCAAAGACATATTAAAGTCCATGTCTTTCCCCAAAAAATGAAATGAGGGGTCAGATGGATGAGCGGTTAGGGAGTCGGGCTATTAATCAGAAGGTTGCCGGTTCGATTCTGGCTGTGTAAAATGACGTTGTGTCCTTGGGCAAGGCACTTCACCCTACTTGCCTCGGGGAGAATGTCCCTGTACTTACTGTAAGTCGCTCTGGATAAGAGCGTCTGCTAAATGACTAAATGTGAATGTAAATGAAAAACACATGAAAAAACTGGGGTAACCATAACATCCTTTTGTCAGAGGACTTCATTAGGTTTACTTCATGTGAAACCCAACTCAGCTTTACTAAGACACCATTTAAGATTGTTGGGTTCCAGTTGGACAATTCTTCAGTTTTCATGAGATGAGCCGTGCAGTGACCATTCAAATTGGATAATAAAGTTTTGGCAGAGAGGTGACACTGAATGAAGATGTAATACTTGTATCGGCTAATAAAGTTTTGGCCTACTTCAAAGCTGTTAGATGAAAAAGGAGCCCTAAAGACAATATTGACTGTAAATCCGTGCTTGGCACCTTAAAACAGATTTATTTCTTTGGAACAAAGTGCTGTTGGGTTGTGGTCAAGTTTGGCTGATTGATTTCTAAGGCCCTATTTCACATGGATACCGTTGGAGATCTGTCTAATCTATCCTTAATTAGCGCCGCCTGTCACTGCTAGCGCTGAGTGAATTATAAGATGTCTTAAGTTGTACAAGTCTCATCACTATTACGGAAATATACTCACATGCGCTTGCACTTATGAGAGGCACATCATTAAATAGAAAAACATTTGTGATATCTTATTTTATTTTATAAATGTATAGAGCAAAACCATGAAAGTGCAGTTTTCTAAGTGCTGCTCTCTGCGGTTACATTTAGTCATTTAGCAGACGCTCTTATCCAGAGCGACTTACAGTAAGTACAGGGACATTCCCCCCGAGGCAAGTAGGGTGAAGTGCCTTGCCCAAGGACACAACGTCATTTGACACGGCCGGGAATCGAACCAGCGACCTTCTGGTTACTAGCCCGACTCCCTCACCGCTCAGCCACCTGACTCCCTCCCGGTTCCCATGAGATTTCAAATGGCGCCAGAGTTTAGAGCACTACCCTCTGCGATGAATGTTATGCATATTGTCCCAAGCAACAATACCGTATTCAGACGTTTTAAAAACAGCACTTAGAATCCATTAAAATGTTTCATCCAGGAAGTGGAGAGTGTGTTTGTTTGTGTGCGATGTCCTTCACTGCAGAGTGATGAAATGTGTTTACAAAACGATGTGAGCTCCAATCGCCGGAGAACATATGTCTCCTCCATGACTTCCAAAGCCCTCAGTGTGTCGGTCTCTGTTAGTTGACCTTCTTTCATTTAGTGGCATCGTACTTTAATCACATTTGACAGGTTTAAAAAAAAATTACTACAATGACCACTGAAGAGTATTAAAATAGGATTTCTGGCTGCTGAGCGTGGAGATCTCGTCGACAGCAGGTCTCAAGAGAGCTGTTGTCCTACTGACTGTGTCACTCAATGTTGTCCATCAATTGCGTGTTTTCGTGTGTTTGGCTCTGCAACACTTTAATAAATCATTACATTGGATAAGTTCTACAATCAGTCCAAGGTGTGTGTGTGGGAGGGGAGAGAGACAGATTATGCATATCTATTAATATATCCATGGCATTTGTCTCATCTTGGCTACTGTGCGCCGGTCTAATGGACTATACACATTAGAAACTGGATAATTAAGCATAATGGGCAAAGTGAGATAAAAGAGATTGAACTGTTTTCTCCATCTGTATTTGCCAAGAGCATTCCTGTCCATTATCGTTTCACAGTTGTGCAAGAGGAGGCAGATTCAGACTGAGAAACTGATGGCTCCATTCATATGCCCCCCCCCCACACACACACACACACACACACACTCTATTCCTGTGACACATTTCAAGTTACAGCCAGAGGCCAAACTGTCTAGAATATTTGGTCTGTTCGGTTGATTGTTCACTGGAGAAGCTAACCGATTAGCCGCCAACCGCCATTCATTCCATTGTATCTGCTGTTCCATTGTGTACAGTCGAATGCTGAAAGTGGTCATATTTAGTTTAACCATGGATTTTTTTTTTCATTATCGGTAGTTGTCGTAGATAAAGGTGTGTTATCTCCTTGTGAGTTTAGTATTTAGGTGAGGACTCAAAGAGGACTTCCACATTGTTCACCATAACAAGTCAGCATATTATCCAGTGTGTGGTTACATTTAAAAGGGAGAGAGACCAGTTCATTGTGGTTGTGCTGTACCAGTCTTTCATGCATGAGGCCAGTCTGTAGGGATTCAGCCAGGTTCTCTCACAGAGCCCAGAGAACCTAACCTACACAATGCACCCATTAACCCAGATCACTTACAAACTATAACACTCTTATTGTGCATCACTGCAGAGGAATGGTTTCCCAGCACAACGATATCATGCAATTTTCTAAAGCATACAGATATCAATTATGTTTTTGTCTACCTGAATGCCATTGCCCCCCCCCCCCCCCCCCCCCCCCAACACAAGCTTGTGTAATTAGCCCCGGTGTATATTGAATTGTTTACCAAATCCACTTGAACACATTCCATCGCGTGTTGTTGTATGATGGTAGAATGAATTCTGTCGTTTAATCCTCCATCCCAGATCCTCTCGTGTAAGTGCCTGTAACGATGTATGCACAGACACTCGGGAGAAAGGAAGAGAAAAGAAAAAAAACGACAAAAAGCCTCTCAGAAGCTTTACCTCATCAATCTCAGAATGCAAATGCTGTAGCGAATCCATCTGGGCCAGTTTAGCGGCAGTTACGCTGTCGGTTCGAATACAAACAAAAAGCATGATGGCCACTCGGCAGTGGAGACTGCTGTCGATCGGTGGTTGGGCCGTTTTAATGGCGATCTAGAGGTTGCAGGTTCGAATCCCCCTTGGAGGTTACTTCGGAAGTATCATCTACTACATGAATACATTATGTTAATGATGTGATTATTATGAACAATTATTGTTATTATTATCAGTGAGAATGTGCAGGAATGTACAGGCTTACTTGACGCGAAGGCAGTCGGCCAGTCAGTCCGACCTGACAGTGCTGAACAATAGATGTGTGGAGGCCTGGACATTAACTTGTTCTTTGTGGTTGAGCGACTCTTTGATTGAGCATAGAAGAAGTCCTCAGCGGCGCCGTGTGGGTGAGTGGCAGTGTCGAAATGAGCACGCCACTGCGCGTCTGTTACCTCAGCTTCACCAGGTCTTCTGGCCTGGTGAAGCTTCTGTTTCTCCTCGCCTGAGAATGTATTTATCTGATGGTTTTGTTGACAGTTCACTTTTCTGTTTCACACGTTTTTTTTTGTTGTTTTTTTTCTGAGGCGTTTTTGATGTCTCACTTCAGACTCTGGGAAGTTTAATCTTTTGTTTTTGGGGGTTTGTGATTCAGGTTTAACTGGGTTTAGGTGCAGTTCTGTGGTCTACCATCCTCATGCCACTTGTTCAAACTAAAGCTTGGCTTTAGTTGATTCTACTCAAGATTGTAAGGAGATGCCAATCCTTCAATCAAAACAATAAAAAACGAGGTGAAATTTACCATTTCTCACGGCAGCATGGTCTGCTAATGGCTCTTTGTCCTGGAGAAGTCTCAAGCCATACGGTTGAAGTCTGCAACTTACATTTAGTCATTTAGCAGACGCTCTTATCCAGAGCGACTTCTTGTAAGTACAGGGACATTCCCCCGAGGCAAGTAGGGTGAAGTGCCTTGCCTAAGGACACAACATCCTTTTTCCCCAGCTGGGAATCGAACCGGCAACCTTCTGATTAGTAGCCCGATTCCCAAACCGCTCAGCCATCTGTCTCCCTCCAACTTGTGCTTCCCAGTACACCACCTCTGAACCTGTAGGAGACACACAGCACCAACCTGTTAACGGACCCTGCGATTACTGTGGTTATGTTCCGCCCATTAACGCTAGCTTGGAAGGTATTCCAAATTTCAAATTGTCTCCAATCAACCGTCCCTGATCTTCCAACTGGCAGAAAACCCCCCATGTATCTTTGTCCTGGCGATCGCTGGAAGAATAACAGGCCGGCAGATTCATTTCAGTTTCCCTGTAACCACAACACTTTAGGGATGCTTTTATTTCCTCTGACATTGTTATTGCACAATGATGAGCCATTACCTGGACAACAAGCATTTGACTGCAGGTGGGTCCCAGACAGTAACAGTGGAAATCATCTGCAATTTGAAGTCTCCTAGGTAACCCTTAGGGGCACGAGAAATAGCTGTTGTGTCTGTTCCAGTAGTGACATGGCCTGTAATTAAAGAGAAAATGAGTTCGTTTTTTTTGGGGGGGGTCCTCGATTTCTCCCCAATGCCCTACAGGAGGGGTCAGGTGTGTTTGTGTGTGTTCAGGGAGCAGAGGGGTTATAAGGGAATGTATTCGGTGTGGTTGTCATTCCCTTGGTATACAGTTTAAATGCATGTTTGTGTGTGTGAATCTTATACACACGCGTGTGTTACTCTCGTCTGACATCAGAAAACCAACCAAGCAGATTCAACTTTTGTTGTGGTTCAGAGGTATTGCCCGTTTTATCACAACAGCCTTGAGTGTGTTTGTGTCTGTAAGAGAGAAATCATTATCGACACAAGCAGAAAGAATACCGTGCTTTCATTCTGTTACACCATTCAACATTCTGTCTTTTCTCTCTATATACAAAGTTTCAAAAGGAAAACAAATCGTTTTTATAAGCCTTTTTTTTGGTTTCTTTGCTATTAAGCAGCTATGATGTACAGTGCAATCTTAACAATGGGCGATGAAAAGCAAAGACGGTTTCCAACCCAACTCCTACCTTCTATAAGTCTGTTGCGTGGGCATATGACTAACGTACTAACATGACTAACATTGTGTCCAAGGGAGGAGAAGAGAAATTATGTGGGTTTAGGTTATGAGGATATAGACGCTAGGAATCATGTTAAACAGCTGCAGATGTAGTTGTTTTAGAGTGAAGTTCACGTAGCAAACGGGCGGAGGTGTTTCGCCCTGGAATGTCCTCAACAGTCAGGTGGCTGAGCGGCTACGGAGTCGGGCTAGTAATCTGAAGGTTGCCGGTTCGATTCCCCCGGCTGTGCAAAATGACGTTGTGTCCTTGGGCAAGGCACTTCACCCTACTTGCCTCGGGGGAATGTCCCTGTACTTGCTGTAAGTCGCTCTGGATAAGAGCGTCTGCTAAATGAATAAATGTAAATCTAACATGTCTTTCTAGTCCCTCGATTTCAAAGTCTTCAAAACCTTCAATTTCAGTTCCCTGCTTCTGCTCCACAGCGAGGATTCGATTTGATGCAGAGAGTGGTTATAGACTCTCCTAAAAAGTCCTCCCTCTTCAAATTCCTAACAAGAGGTTTACCTGAGGATTTAGCTCCCCGCATCTTGGAAAATGGGCGCTGGGATGAGTCTCTGGAAGGGGCTGTTATTGAAATGTGGAGCTCAGTAGGGGGCCTACAGATCCTCTGACACCTGTGTGAGCGAGTAGCAGCGGCTGACGCGACTGTTGTTTGTTTTGAAAACCGTCACGTGTCGTTGGTCTGACTCCTGGCAGGGGGTTTTCTTGGAGAGAAAAGACTAAATGAAGACTCTTTAACCTGCTGGGGGGGAGGGGGAGGGGGGGTAAGATGATCAGTAAGCCCAGGAGCTTCTCATGTCGAGAGGCCTGCATTAAAATGCAAAGCATTCTGGGTAGGGAAGAAGACACTGCGTTGTTGATTTCTATCGATGCAAGGTTGTTTGTGCGTGAGGTTGTGTGTGTGTGTTTCAGTGAGTGTGTGTGTGTGTGTCAGTGAGTGTGTGTGTGTGTCAGTGAGTGTGTGTGTGTGTGACAGTGAGTGTGTGTGTGTGTGTCAGTGAGTGTGTGTGTGTGTCAGTGAGTGTGTGTGTGTGTGTCAGTGAGTGTGTGTGTGTGTCAGTGAGTGTGTGTGTGTGTCAGTGAGTGTGTGTGTGTGTCAGTGAGTATGTGTCAATGTTTGTGTGTATGTGTGACTTCTTGTGTAGGGAAGGGGGGCATGGAGAGAGAATGTGGAATATGGTTGGTGAGCCAAATGTAATCAGGTTTCAGAGCTAATATTAAATCTGCTTCTCTTTCCTGAGTGCATGTTCGAATAGATAAACAGATAAGTGACCCTCTTATGGCCTTTATTGTGTAACACTGGGCGTAAGTGGAATTGTGATATTTAAAGGTTAACTTAAACTTTTTCATTCGGTTATAGTGACACATGTTTCATCTCTGACGCCGCGAGAGGAATATAGGATGTGTTACGAAGACACCGATGTATAACCAGCCTCACATGCAAATGGGAATAGATCAACGTTTAAACTGATATTAACTTTAACGTTGGTATGCTTTAAAGTCCTGGAAAGGACGCTTTTCACTGCGGGCCAAAACTCAGAGAGACTCAGATCATTTGGAAATTAAACCCTATCCAAAACAATTCCAAGAAAGACGAGAAATTCGTAATTCAAGCCACAATGCCACCGCCTCGCTATAAATCACATTTCCGATAACAGTGATGGTCGGATGCTTTCTTAAATTGTTCAGGGAAAATGTAAATATAATATTTCTGCTAACCAAACAATTATGAATCGACGTGGAGCGTGAATTCTGCTGCTGTCAGGGTTCTGTCTTGAATCCGTAGCTCTGTTCAGAGCTCACTTAAGATCAAAGCAGAAGGAAATGTATTCCTTAGAACTTATTTTCCTCATTAAAGAATTGTACATCTAAAAGCATTCTATATATCCCTGTTAGAACGGTCAAGAAACATGTTTTTGATGGATGGCGTGAGATGAGATGTCGAATTCGAAACGTTTGGCCCTATGGTATCTGCAAACATCTTTTCAGAACATTTTGAATTGTTTTGTTTAATTTCTTGTTTAATTATTTTGTTGTATTTTGATATTCTCCTGCTCACATTAACCCATGTTGAAATGAGTTGGGGATCAATACAGTTGGAAACAAGATCCATTTTTAACGGATTCAACTTTAACTGTTTAATCTATACAGTACATCTGTTTAATTTGCCACATCTCATTAAACTACTACTGTCCTAATGTTAAGCTTTTCTTATTTGTGCTAAGCTATTGCAATTCTAGTTAGATGCAAACTGCATTTCATGTACGTGTACAATGACAATAAAGTTGAGTCTAATTTCATTCAATCTAATATAATAACATAAAAAATATACACAATAGTAAACCCTGTCTTATTTTGTATTTCTTGAAGGAGAAAGAGGCTTATGCCAGATGACTTGTCGTGTGACGTGTGACAGATGATGTGGTTTGTTGAACACAGAAGCTAATGCTTCATGCTGGGAGTTTCTTAGCAATTTGAGGTCATATTGTGTTCTTTCATCAGGACCGCATCTGTGATCTTCTTTGTCTTAGAATTCAGACAGCCATACTTTGTTTTGTTTTGATGTTTGGTCAGCTATTTGCTTCACACATCCCCTGGTGTGTGTGTGTGTGTATGGTTGTCTCTCTGTGTGTGTGTGTGGGGGGGGGGGTACATTTTAGGCTGTGCACTTGATAGATTTCTTGTCACTTTCCAGTTCACCTCTAGCAGCCTCATTCTTCACTAGATGGGTAGGTCGTTAACGCCAGGAAAGGAAGACTGCTTTCAAGATAGCAGATGGGCAAATGTTCTTAGCATGCATTCCTGCGCTACCCAGTTAATTGAGTGAAATCTGTTATGTACAGTGTACACGAGTTGCAGCCCATGTGCTCCCCGTGTAACGAAACCATGGATACTGTGCTAAGGAACGGCTGGGAAAAAAAGGCTGAAAATGGTATCAATTAATATTCAGACAGATTATGTATTGCCCGTTTATCATTTTCGAGACTCCTCCCTTTCCTCTCCAGCTAATGCTAAGGAGACAGAATTTGACAGCTAAGATACAATAGCCGCCCCCCACACACACACACACACAACACCATTGTATGTTTTTGAGTAGTTGCCATGTTTTGACACAATGATATAAGACATTTAGCTATCTATAAATCTATAAAAACGTTAGATTGGTGATGTTGAGAGGAAGTATTATCTTTAATACCACCCTTTCATAGCACTGAAGGCTGCACCTTACAGATTGATTACATGAGGGTGATGCTTGAGGTGTAAGGGTTAATCACATGATGACATCATTAACCCAACAGTCTATTAAATATACAGTGTAATGGATGATAACCACAACACAGATATTCCACAGAAATACATTTTTTCTCTGGTTTTCTCTAGTTTTCCTGGGATTGTTTCCCTGTCTTCCTCTGGGGTCTCAGGTGGGTTTAGGTGCAGTTCTGTGGGCGTATGTGAAGCCCTCAGTGACACTGCTTGTAAAAAGGGCTATACACATTTTTCCGTCCTTAGTTTTATCGAATATCCTCAACTTTTCTCAGAGGGGATAAATCTCCACCTGCAATTTGCTGCCTTTAACGTTGTTTCTGTGGCCAGTGTGTCTGTAAGCTGCCCTGGCACAGTCTGAATCTCCGGTCCTCGTTGCCCGAGGCTCAGGCTGGCTGCTAGGTGTCTCATATCCCCGATCCTTTGCTAATTCAGATTCATGAAAGATAAAGAAAAAGCGATAATGTTGTACGGATGATGGACAGCTGTATCAAAACTCCATCAGGTTATCTCCCCCCGGGAACAAGCATCTCACTGCAGGGCCCGCTCGTAATACCGTCACATTCATGCGTGTTAGTGATGTGCCGATTGAAAGCTGAGAAGTCTAGTGCTGTGAGAATGTCCGTGAAATAAGGTAAAGTCTGGAAACTAAAAACAACAGAGGTGTCGAGCCTGAATAAGGGAGTCACACATGCTCGCCGTTGGGGAGGAAAAGAAAATTACTTTTATAAGAGTTTATTAACAGATACTGTTGAAGAGGATGCCATCACAGAGCTTCTGAGTCGGTGTTGATTAACTGTTTTTTCAAGTTAGAAGAGATGTCTTGGGATTTGTTTTGAGAAGATGGCGTAGGATATGTTCATATAGTACATACTGTATGTGCATTTAAATGTTGAAGACACTTGTTACAATAACTTACCAACTGTACAATCATTTAGGAAAATACTGGATTTTTGGGATCCATTATTTTGGGATTCTATCGAGGTTGTAAATTTCAGCGGAATTTGCTGAAACATACTTAAACAATTTGATGTGTTAGATAAAAATCCATAATGATATACTGTACACTTCAAGGTCTGTTTTTACAGTGCCTTTAAAAATCTAGTGAAGGACTATGGCAAAGTGGCTGATGATTTTGTTGACCTGGAGGGAAATGTGGAGACTGTCCCTGTTTCACATCCCAGAGAAACATACAACATAATCTGAATTGAAAATCCCCAAACATCAATTTTTTGACCAACCAGGACAGGTATTGCTGTTTTCCTCCTCAGTGGGCACAGGTTTGGATGGACTGATAGTGTCAGCGACAAACCAAATGGAACATTTCAGTGCACCCTGGCAGGATTCAGGATCTATAAAGTTCTAGTGGATAATTATCACTATGGTCTCATTTATTGCAGGAGTATCATGTCTATCAAAACTCGTATCTTAACTTTTTTAATCTTTTAATGAGAATCTCAGAGTATAGGACGACGAAGGTGAGATGTACTGTAAGCAACTGCATATCAAATCCTTCCTCCCTGTTCAAAATAAATGACAACATTGAGTGAGAGCGGGGAATGTTTTGTTATGCTACAACAATCAAGTTCCTTTAGAGGAGAAAGTGATCGTATGCAGTGACAGAGTTATCAACTTAATGCCATATCTTCTCAGAGTTGACTTAACTCAGTACAGTCCCACTAGACCATGCGATATCCAGCATACAGTTTTCACTCAACGGCAAACTGCTATTTCAAGGTTCTTCCAAGACACATAATCCCCTCTGCGCTCAACTGCATCCTTTGTTAGCAAGCATACCAGCAGTGTTTAATGAGCTTGGCATTGTAAACATGCACGCTTCCACACACCCTCAAAAACAAGCTCTTTTCTTTGGAACACTCGCTGTGCGATTCTTTCTCCCTCCTCCCATCTTAGCGTACGTTGCCGAGCGGCTTACGTTTTCCCCAGGTAAACACCGGTGCACTGGGGTGCGGTAGACACCGGTGCACTGGGGTGCGGTAGACACCGGTGCACTGGGGTGCGGTAGACACCGGTGCACTGGGGTGCGGTAGACACCGGTGCACTGGGGTGCGGTTTGCGGCCTTGTTCCGATCGCCCCGCTCTGCGGTGAGTCATCTGGGGGTGTGAGAGCGGAGATCGGGTGGTCATGTGACCACGTACATATTTATTGGCTGGCTGGCCTTCCTGCTTGTTGACAGGGAGGCTGATGGCTGTGTATTTGGCAATGCCCTCCCTCCCCCTTACCCCTCTCCTCCCTCCCCCCTCTCTCCCAGGTCAATCATCCTCTTGACTAGTTAGCCATCAGTGTGGGCTAAGAGCTTCTGGGGGACTCTATTGTGACATGACATAAATGGAAACACTATTGAATTGAAACTGCCTGATGGTTTTCACAAGTAAAGTGGATAGGGGAAAATGCATGTTGATTCGGTTAGAATAATTGCTCCCAATCAGATTTTTTTCCTTTCCCCATTGACGCGCCCAGTATGGGGGTTGGTGCTGAAGCAGTTGTCGCTCTCTCCGGAGGAGAGCAGGGAAATGGAGAGTGGAAAAGGTCTTTTCAGAACGGCTAATCGTGTGTGAGGCACAGCCATGCTCCTCAGTGTCTCCTCATGACGCTGGATCAAACCAGCTGTATGACACCGTACAAGGCATAACAACATCTGCTCAGGACCTAATATTTTTATGTTGTACTGTACTGTATGCAACAAAATAGTGGTACTAGTAGCACATTTCACTCTCTCGTGTTCTGTGGGTTTGTGGCAGGTTGTGTGGGTTGAACGTGAAGGAGACCTGTGAAACTCTCCATGCAGACGTTCATCAACACAACAAGACAAACCTTCCAGTCCATCTGCGCTCACATTCACACTTCCTCTTTTAGGTTTTAATTATCCATTGTTTGTCGTTTATATCCTGGTTTTAAGATTGAGTTTGAAAACGTTAGAAATAATTTGCAGGTCCTCCCTGACACCTGAGCCAAGTAATAAGTCTAACTAATACATTTGTGCTCTGAGGAAAATGTCTTCATGAATATGCATGCATAGCCTGTGAAAGCCATCTGGTTCCACTCACCTGCCTGAGAAAACATAATGGTGAACTTAAGCCCTGTGCCATTGAAAGCTGTTAGCTCAGTGTCTAGTTCAACTAGTGAATATATTTTAGATATACAATTCATGTTTTGTTTTATCACCATGGTGAGCTTGTAGTTATCATGTTCGTTACTCATCCGGTAAGTTGATAGTTAGTGAAAGTTTCAGTTTACGGTTTGGTCAAAGTGCAGTGCAGTTTATGTGTTTCTATACTGTATGTCTAATAATTCTGTCTAACACTGTGTGAAACTTGTGTCTGTAGGAGTTTGAAGGAAGATAGTCAGGTGTTGAGTCACCTGGTTTCAGATTTAGATCAACCAATATGAAAAACCAAACTCCTCCTTGCCCAGTGTAATTTATCATATTAGTAGTGGTATAAGATTTTCTTCATAGTGTAGAAAGGCCTAATCATGCCATTACAAATGGTAAACATCCCACTTGGTCACACAACGGTGAATTACACACAATGACTACCACAAATCGCCACAGACTACATACCACACACACTGTAGAACTGGATCATCTTTTTCAGCATTGAACAAGACCCTGTATAAAAGATGATGTTTTGTGCATCTACAGAATATGAAAATGTGTTCTTGTCTTTTAGTGTGGACAGCTCTGAGACTCTCACCAGAAGAAAGACTCAGATACGAGAGCCCTGAGGCAATAACAAACAATAATCTACAGGCAGCGCTGATGGCTAGCCAGAAAGCTATGATCTTCTTTACAGCTGGTTTGTCGGGGAAGACAGACAAAATAAGAAATCCTGCCAATGGAAATGCATTTCTTTCCAGTATGCATCTCCACGATGTTCAGCTGTGTTTTGTCGGCAACATCGTAGCTGTGAAATATCCCATATCATTTTGACATTCGTTAATTAAATTCCCATTTACTGACAGCAGTCATGAGGAGATTCGTGTAGAACTAAACAGTTCTTCTGGGAGTGTGTTTGATAGCCTCTTCTTGGTACATTACAGCTACGTTCAGTTAGTTATTGCGAAAAGCATTCAGCTTCATCTGTAGGCTTCGTTCAGGATGACTGATAGTGAAGAAATGGGTTTTTCCAAAAAAATGAATGAAACTGCTGAACAGTTTCTGTTCAGCAGCTTTCATACACATCTGACTTGTATGTGTTTAACAGTTGCTAGACCAACCGTAAGATTCTCATCTAAATGTTATCTTCCAAAACAACAATAAAAAGTAGCTCCTGTCTACAACTCAAGCTTATTGAAAATAACTGACAAGCAGACTGTCTCTGGCTGTGTCACTGTTTTCAAGAGTAAGATTGAAAGGTAATATTTATAAGAAAAATAGTCTGTCGAAGGTCCATAACCACCCAATAAGGTAAAGTCGAAAATAAATTATGTTTTTTCTTTTCAGAGGTACAGAATTCCTCTCTAATGTATCTTAGATTGGATTTTCTGAGGTTAAATGCAGAATATTGAATCGAATGCATGAATGAGTGTCTTATCATTGGAGCTCCTTATTCATTTAGATGCCTGTTGCCTTTAAACCTCACTTTCGTTCTCCAGTGTGCATTGAAGCACATATAAGGCTCAAAGGCTGGGATAGTTCAATCAACTGTAATAATAGGGATAATCCTCCGTAATAGGGATTATTCAAAGAACATAAAAAGGCATTTGAGTGTTTGCTGCACAGTCGGTACGATACAATCCCACTCGACAGAGCCCTCCCACGAAGACAAACGACCAAATCTCTTTAAGCTACATTTGAAAAAAAACAAAAAACAGTTGTTTCACTTCTGTGCTTTTGGAGTGGTTTCTTCGTATGGTAGTCTCAAGAGTTGTATGCATGATTTAAGAATACCTCATTTTCTTCTTCCTTTTATTCATTTCCTCTGTAAATGCAAGTTGTTCCCATTTCCTAACACGCCAGGCCCTGTTGAAGATGGGCATGATCGTGTTGTTGTTGTTGTGAGCTCTCTCTCTTGCCAAACACAGCACGTTAAACAATCTACCTCTTCACCTTGAGGGGGCAGTTTCAGTAGGACAGTAATGCATGGCATGAGCTCACTGTTTAATATTGCAACGGGGCACGATTGTGTTTTGGCGCAGGCCGCTAATGGAAGACAAAGGCTCGCCCGGTTTTCCTACTCGAAGGTCATCCTTTAAAACGGCTTTGTTTTGCTAATATTCAGAAAGATGGAGAGCGATCTAGAGAAAGACAAAGAGATAGGAGAATGAACCTCCTCCAAACACGAGAACGTTCTTATAGAACACTCTGTAAACATCAGGCTGTGTGGATAAAAATAGTCTGGGGGGGGGGGTAGATAGAAAACACTATTGTTCTTCAAGTATTAGCTCCTTCACTTCGGTTTATTTTCATTCACTTGTCTTTCTGCGCCTCCGATTCTTGCCCCTTGTCAGTCCCGTGGGCATCAACTGTTTTTTATTATTTATTTTTTTATTTACAGCACTTATTTATTATTATACATTTTGTTTAGTTTAGAGGAGGAGGGCCTCGTATCCCTCCTCCTGCACCTGTTTTAACCATTGTTTTTGTATTATGTTTTTATATAATATTTTGTGCAAATAAATAAAACAAACAAACAAACAGTTATGACAAGCATGAAGACCAAACTTAATACCCTAACAACTGTCCTCACGTTTAACTGACGCAAAACTGAAAGATTGTGTTGGGTTCATAATGAATGCAGATTGTTTGAATAATAACAAATGTTTAGCATGTAAGGTGTTGAAGGCAAGACAGTTCTGTGGTGTGTGATCCTCTGCTGGGGAAGATGGGAGGTGCGACTACTGAATGTTATCAGGTGGGAGTCAGGTGGCTGAGTGGTTAGGGAGTCGGGCTAGTAATCTGAAGGTTGCCGGTTCGATTCCTGGCTGTGCAAAATGACATTGTGTCCTTGGGCAAGGCACTTCACCCTACTTGCCTCGGGGGGAATGTCCCTGTACTTACTGTAAGTCGCTCTGGATAAAAGCGTCTGCTAAATGACTAAATGTAATGTTATGACAGTGAGTTACAGAAGGTCCAGTATACAGTTAAATATGCGTGTTTCCCTTTAGATTCCGCTAGAAAGCGTTACGTTACGTGATTACGTTTCATGGGCAGTCTGACAGCAGACTGCAAGACAAGCTACAAGATCTTAAAATATATTTGCTAGTGAGAGAAATTGAATGCTCAGTGGGGAATTGCATTTGATCAGGTTGATAACCTATCTATGAGTGTGCGTGTCTCGAAATAAATTACCGAATGAACCTCACATTTCGTCATTTCCGTTTCTGTTTCACTTAGACTTGTATCTCGCCCAAACATAGCGGTCTTAACCAAGGACAACAAACACAATGCAAATCCATAGCTACTCAAACTGGCACACAGGCTCAAAATAAGCTATTGATAGCAACCGCACTGCATAATCACAGTTCAGACTTATAACCAAATGTAAGGTAGTCATTGATCTTGGAAGCAGCTCAGTACATACAATATTGCAAAAGACAGAGTTGCCAATTAGCCATATTGACAATAACTAATTATTTTAATCAGAATCGAAGCCTTTTGTTAGCAAACTGGTCTTTAATTTAACCTGATTATGCTTGTCTGGCGGCGTTATAAGCTTGCCCTGCCTACTTCCTGTGGGACTGGACACGCTGCATCAGAAAGCGCAAGGCCCTCGACGTCACAAGTGAACTTCCTGAAACCACAATTCAGAGTCAACACAGGGAAAAACTGGCTCCAAGTCTACAATATTACAGTTGCGATTATCAACAAGATTTGTATTTACACAGGAAAGGTATTATAATTCACAGACACAGGACCAGCGTTACTGGAAGGCGAGGTTTTGGGATGTTGATGGCACATGACAACGTTTCCAACAGAAACCTATCACTGAGAAGCCACAGAAATATTACTCATGATTGAATTTTGGCCTGAGGCCTTCTCTTCTCATGGACCTATCATATTTGTCTCCCCGGGTAAGGAGAGATCATTCACATGTCGCCGATGTAATCGGCTCAACAAAGTTGCTCCCCGTACACTGCTGCTGAAATGTAATGGCAGTCATCAATTCACCTCCAACCAGAAGCCTTGTGATTTATCTCTTTCTTGAACCTTGGTTCACGGATAGCGACAGTGATCTGCAATCACCAGGTCCTCTGCTTGGTACTTGTTGACCTAGTTTTGATATCTTAGAGAGGTGCCTCTGAAATTATTAACAGGGTGACACTCATGACATTAGAAAATAAGGTTGTGTAGATTAGTGATATAAGGTTTATCACAGGCATTGGAATCTTCTTGCTGAAAGCATGAAGCTACCGTACACAAATAAAATAACTTAACTAGTCTAACTTTACCAGGTGCCAAGTGACATGTAACTTAACTTTGTTTTACTGTGTTACGACTCATTATCCGTAAATGATGAAACAGTAGCAACAGCAAGACTGTTGTGTGTGCAGCACCGTGGGCCGAATGTCCCAAGGTCATTCAAGAGACCTCAGAGGACAGAGTTTCCTTTTTAGACGTAATTGTGATACATCGTTTTCAGACTAACTCTGTCACAGATGCTATTACAGATTTTTTTTTTTAAGCATCTTTTTCTCTCTTCCAAGACATCAAACAATTGGATTTGCACTTGTCCATGAACAATGTTCAACGGTGTAGATTTCCCTGTAGTGCCATTAACCAGTGAAGCAGGTGGGAGTCAATCAGTTTGGAAAGTTTAAATGAAGAAGACCATGGAAAACTGATACATAACTGACACCAGGGAAATGAAATTTTGACGACAGACAAATCAGTCTTTGCATTTTACTACATCAGACTCTATAGTGCCTGTTATAAACCAAATGAACATAAATTGATGCAACTGTCACATCTAGTTGGCAATTCACTCCGGACGGAATAATACTGTTGGAGAGAGAGAAGCATTCAATTACAGCTTGAAATCCTAGAGTAAACAGTTTATTTTGTCACATACTGGAATGGAACCACAGTGACAGCGATAGGGTTAGTGTGTGAACACGACAGTGATCCTTAAAGTGCCATTATTATTATTATTTTTGCTTCATCCAGCCTATCTGCTGAGGTGAATGTTAATATGTTGCAGAATTAACATAAAATACTTTCTCCACTTTTAACTTCATGTATATACAGAGCATGTAGTGTATATGTATGTGGGAGTCAGGTGGCTGAGTGGTGAGGGAGTCGGGCTAGTAATCTGAAGGTAGCCAGTTCGATTCCCCGTCGTGCTAAAATGATGTTGTGTCCTTGGGCAAGGCACTTCACCCTACTTGCCTCGGGGGGAATGTCCCTGTACTTACTGTAAGTCGCTCTGGATAAGAGCGTCTGCTAAATGACTAAAAGTAATGTAAAATGTATGTGTAAAGGCAAGGTAATCAGGAAGATCGCTTACTCCTTATGTACAAATGTTATAGCTTTGCAATTTCAGGAACACTTCATCACACAATGAAAGTATGTTTCACATTAGAAATGATCGTTTTTCTTCGATTTTTGAGTTATACTATGCCAATGTTATGTGGACCTGAGATATACTGTATGAGACATTACGTGAAAGGTGGTTTTTGTCAAGGAAATTAACCTCCTGCTTGTCAGTTGCCGTAGAAATCCCAAACATAATTTCAGCCATTTTATCGACTCATTCCACACAAATTATTAGCCTTACGATTGTTGATCCAGATTGCGTGACTTTGCGAGTGTTTATTGAACATGTTAGGCCAGGTACTATATGCTTCAGGTCTTGTGGTATCTATTTACAGTCTGGTGTTTGAATTTAACAGTTAACCTCGTAAGGAGAACTTATCATCAAGGGGCACATGGAGGTAGAGCATGCTCGAGCGGGCAGAATATTTTTGATGGAGGTCTCTGGATACAGAATTGATAGGGCCTTCTAAAAACCCGGTGGTTGTCCTCTTCAGTTAAAAGGATTTATGGGTGTGCGAGTGTCCAGTCATTAGGGAGGGATGGAGGAGCGGAACTCGGAGGCTTAGCTTGAAGTGCTGCAGCCTGGACAATGAAGGAAACCCATTTCCCAAACCGACACGGTTGTATGTCTTTAAAAACGACGCGTGTGAAGTTGAGATTAAATTGCGTTTGCGTGTGATAATACTTACAGTAGTTACATTTTACTGTATCGTTAACCCATATATTTTGGCGTAATGTTGCGTGTTTTAACATGGGAGTGCTCACGGGTGTAAAATAGTTCACAGTACTCCTTTAGTGTTGGACTTGGAACAGATTCCAAACCTGCATTAGATTAGTCAACTCTGTGACAACAGAATACTTGTTCTGAGTTACAATATCACACTCTGACTGATCAGTCACGAACTTTGACCCTCACGATTTCATTGGATTGGATAAGTACAGTGTAATCATTTGGTTTGGACTCTGAGGGTTATACATGCCTTGTCTGTATTCCTAGAGCACCATCACCATGTCCTGACAGGGAATCTCTACGCTGCATCACACCTGACCTGTGCTGAATAAAACAACTTAAGTTAATTATCTTCCAATGTGGAAATGTAAGCTTATATTCAGAGTTGCAGCAGGATTAAATCCCATTGTGGATGGTTCGTTTTATTGTCCATCACACTCGATTTAAAATACTCGACACGTCCATGCTTTAGTTTGTTTCCGCATGTTTTGACACAAACCTGTTAAAAGCGTGAATGTTTTTATTTTTATATCCTGATTGAACAAGGTGAACAATGTCAAACCGACAGTTTTCTCAGAGCTATGTGTGGATACCACATATGATCCTCGACACAGATTGCAAGCGATTCATTGGTTTTCATGTGCTTGCTACCATTATCTGATATAACACAGTAACATTCAGTGATTGTGTATACACATCCAATACCTTTGACCTTAGTTGTGAATAGAGGAATACTCAATGAATAATTCATTACAATTATTAGTACTGTAACATGATTTTGGCCTCATTTTCAGAGAATAGTAATGTTCATGACACTTTCACCTACAAGCTCCCAAGTAACACAGAGGAATTTCTGATGAGGCAATTTAGATTTAGCACAAATGCAAGAAGGCATGTAAATGATTCGCACGGCTTCAAGGAAAGATGATTATTTGCTTTGACTATGAAAGAGCAAATATTTCATGGCAGTTACTTAGATCAGTTCTAATGTTGGCTGACTATTACTGTTTTCAAATAAATGACAGTTGAAAGAGGTGTACAGGCTGCAAGTAGATAGAATCGTTTGTGGTATTTTAACTTCTCAAGTTAGCATCCCCTTCAACTAGTATAATAACGGATTACAAAGTTTACAAACGTCAGCAAGCAAAAACATAGATTTCAGTTCTATGGGCGAATGTGAAGGTACTTTGTGACATTGCTTGTCAAAATGACAGTACAAAAAGAAAAGTATATTTGAATCCCAGTTGTGTTTTTCAAGTTTTTTTATTTCGTCTTTAGAGATAAAAAAAACACGATCTAAACATAAAAGAATCCACGATTAACCTGAGAATTACAGCAGCGTGTCATGTCAGCGTGTCATGTCAGCGTGCCATGTCACAGGTTTCTCAAGTCTTGGTAGTAGCTCCCGTGGCATTATCTGATAGAGAGCGCCGTACGACTATATTTGAGCTCCTGGCTCTCTCATGTGGGCCTCTGCTTGGTATGCAGAGCCAATGCATGGCTTATTATGAGCTTTATAATATTCCTTCACTGAAGTCCATTGGATTAAAGGTTAGGATGGAGGTTAGCATACAGTATTCTGGCCTGAATATAAATTACATGTTTGTTACCTGGCTCCCTGCCACCAGAGGAACACAGAATAGGCTGTCTTATTTATTTGTATTTTTTAAATTGTGTAACAGGTTTGCCAAATGGCCTTGCCACTGGATAATAGGAAGGATATGCAAATATGGGCCTCCAATTGTCACAGGCAATTGTCACAGGTGCTGACATTTAAAGCAGTGTTCTGTGATTGTGTCTGTCCATTCAAGAAACGGCCTTGTTTGTGTGGTCCACAAAACTGTATGCAGATTGTATGAAATGATGCCTTGAGATGTTACTATAAACAGACACAGATTTATGAGAAACATAAAATGTGTTATAATAGCATATATACACCCCACCACTCTCCCCCCCCCCCTCCCCCTTTATTTCACACTGGATCTATACAAAGACATAATCACCATCAACTGTGAAGTGAGCAAAATTTAATAAATGAAGACAAAAAACATGTTTTGACATGCACTATATACTGCTATATTCTAGATAGCAAGGAACGACAGTGTATAAGTCAAACGAGAAATGTTCTGTCAAACTCACGTCGGGTCTGACGACTGCATTTGCCACAGTGCAGTAGAAAAAAACAACATGCGACCCTGTTGCTGACAAAGATAGCTTGACGGCACCTGCTGCAATTTCTGTTAACCCCAAGCAGCATGCTACCACTCAGAGACTCACAAGAAATGACTGTTATTTTATGGTTTCTCAAGAGTTACTTGCGTTTCTGTCTGAAACTTTATCTGTGTAAAAACAAGGCTTGATCACTCAGATCTTAAATCGAATGAACATTTATGTCATGGATGTGGAAATGGAAATGAGTCTTTATATTTTCCTTGTTGTCTTTCCTCCCTCCCCCCCCCACAGATGTACTGTCGACAGCAAGGTATCGCGCGTGGCTTGGCTGAACCGCACCACGATTCTGTTTGCCGGGAGAGAGAAGTGGTCTCTGGACCCCAGGGTGGTGCTCATGGAGAACACGGCTATCACCGAGTACAGCATCCAGATCATGAACGTGAACGTCCACGACGAGGGCCCGTACGCCTGCTCGGTTCTCACCAACAAGAAACCCAAATCCTCCAAAGTCCACCTGATCGTCCAAGGTAAGATTACATTCAGACATTTAAGTCATTTAGCAGACGCTCTTATCCAGAGCGACTTACAGTAAGTACAGGGACATTCCCCCGAGGCAAGTAGGGTGAAGTGCCTTGCCCAAGGACACAGTCATTTTTAGGACTGCCGGAATCGAACCGGCAACCTTCTGATTACCAGCCCGATTCCCTAACCGCTCAGGCACCTGACACCCTAGATTACTTTGTAGTTTTGCGTTCAGAAGGTGTCCGATTAGGCTTTTGGGTCTTCGATTGTATCTCTGGCTCGTTAAGTGACTAGATTTGTTGCGTTTACAGACTCTGCATTTCTGTGATTGTGTTTGTTTGAACCCAGACAGAGTCTCGGTTCAGCTGACAGAGACATGAGCAAACTCGTTTACTTTCCTGCATCAGAATGTTGTAATTAAATGAAACTTGCCGAACGTGACTCTTGGTGATGAAATTAGGATTTAATCTTGGTTTAATTTCAGATGGTTGATAGATATTGATTCAGGACAGAGCGCTCTTCAAAATACCATGGATCACTGTAAGTGAAAGAGCTTGCTAAATCAGCTGTCGATACCAGAACTTGTTATCATTTACAGTGGAATCAATGTTCGTTCATGCTAAGTTTCCAAAAACAATTAACACCATTGCCCTCTAGATGTATTTGGGGGTCCGACCCTTGCGAACACTCAGAGTTGAGATATAATTAGAAATTGAGCTAAGTTAAGTAATTCAGAGTAATTTTCTGGTTTTTATTGTGCTTTTTTATTGTGTCTTTACAAAGCCAAAGTTGGGAGGGGGGAGGTTAACAAATCTTTGGGGAGAAAGACCACCCTTTTGGATTGTAAATAACTGTTGATTTCAAGGATTTCTATGGTTTGAGGTAAACGGAAGCACTTGACAATAGAACAAGTTTATCAGCAGTTCATTAACCTTATTGTTTCAAAGTCCTGACACTAATTACAGTGAACAAATACTGCATAATACAAACACTGCCTGGTTAGTTATTCTTACAAGATAAGGTAAAGTAATTAGTTTGAGCTTACGTAACAATTAAATTATTAAAACTCCATGAGCGCAGGACAAATTAATGTTTTAAGTTATTTACAAACACATTATCAATATGGGATATCTGCAGCTTAATGATTGTTTGTAGAATTGTTGTGAAATAAAAGTATTAAACATATTCCAGCTCTTCATCGGACGACCAAAAACTGTCTGCCGTAAATACAGAAGAAAAACACGTGCACATAACACGTTATGTACCTAACCGGTTTTTCTCTTCATGTTTCTATAAAATAATCATATTTACCAGACATTTGTATACAAAGAGACATACATAGTGGCAATTTGAACCTTCGATTTATCTGTAGTCAAATACTCTTCTCACTAAGCGTATCCATCCCCACAAAATACTGAGTAAACTTTGGTCACGGACATGATGGCACTTCCCAGGTACACTGTAACCCACAGAGCTGTGGAGGCAGTTCTCCTGACTGTCTAAGTAACTCACCGGCTATATGACTCATGATTTCACATCAACTGGATACCCAGCACTCAAAAAGTGCCGGCTTAAATATTTCATGCTATGTTTGGCCATGAAATCCTTTGATATGAAAGGTTTTGGGGTATTTTTGTTACTTGTTCACGATGGCAGTTTTCTTTTCTTTTTTCTTCTTTTTTTGCCTTCCTGATGGAATTGGTTAGGAGCAGCAATAATACAACATGTTGTTTTGTATCAGATAATGTGTATGTACAGTACACCAGACTGAGTTGAAAGAGAGTATTTCAAGACATTTCTTTGGCGATCTCCTGTGAATTGTGTTCTCACTAACGTGTCCGCTTCGTCCTGGAGAACCTGAGATGTCATTTGATAACTCTTGGGTCTATTTTAGTTGTGGATGACTCCAACCGCTGTGCATATCTATACGGAAACCAGCGTGCATGAAAACATTGATACATTTGAAATATTGACTATTGAGGTTATTATGTAGAGGACAAAGAATTCAGTTGACTTTGTAGGAGAACCAGACAGGACACTCAAATGTGTATGTATACCAAGGACAAGACACCGAGGAGGTCCTTACACTTATTTACAATAAGATAAAGAATATTTCATATTTACAAAAGTATAAATGCTTTCCTTTCTCTGGGATGTAACTATGCCAGTCTCAATTTTCCAATTATAATGCACAATGCAACCAAAATCATGTTCAGGTTTCATTCCACTGTGTTGCTTTTCAAAATTATTGTGAACATTTAACTGATTACATGATTGTATGCAGAACTGTCAAATCAACTGGCTTGTTCAGAATGGAAAGCGTGCTAGTAAATGCTATAAAGTATTCTTCAACCTTGAATGCTAATTGTTTTTCAAAAACTGCAACTAACAAGGATTGATCACAATATTTGCATTTGATGTTGTTGAATTGATAGGAAACGTTTTTCTATTCTGTTTCAGGAATGGCGTTATGCAAAGCAATGAAAAATACATCCATGATAATTCTGTCCTGTGATGTGCCTTTCATTACACATAATAATCATTCTTATCTTCATGAGTGTTGTGAATGCTTTAGATGTATATGATATAGCTGTATACTTCTCCAGGAAATAGGGAGCCTAATTATAATTCAGTATATCCTTTTCCAAGCAGGAAGCCATTATTTCCCACACCGAGGTTGCATCTCTCTTAGTTGACTAGATATGTATCTGGCAGGAGTGCACTCTGCTTCGAGTTGGAAGTGGCACACATTCTAGTTCCCTGAAATTGCCCTGAGGTTGTTAGAGAATGGATTCAGTACCCTGCCAATGGAACCTACCTTTATGGCAAGAAAGATCAGGAAGTCTGTGGGGATTGTGGAGGTCTTTTGGTCCTGTCCGCACCCTCCAGCCATTCACCTCTGGACTGCTACTGAAATGGAGATCCATGTTAACTTGCACACAGAGAAGGACTCCAGAGGCAAGCATCAATCAGCCCTGTGACCTTGTCCACATATCCCCACAGGAATCCTGGGCACCTGCTGCTGTGGTGTCACTACTGAGTCTTGACTTGAAACAACTGCAGTTCAAGATACCGTACCAAGGGGTGTCTGTTCCCTAGGAAGGTTGCCTGCTGAAGTTGGAAGGATTTTCTACATTCGGCTGTTAAGACTGGGATGTGGTCGCTTATTTGTTATTTATTGGATTCGGTGTGTCAGTCTGAACACCGCTAGGAAATTAGATGTGCTCTGCATCCCACACCTTGGATGGTCTGTGAATCCTGTATGTCCAGAGCATAGACAAGCACTCAAACGTAACGTTTGTAGTCTTTACAATTTCCTATTGATATGCTATTGTATCAACCAGCCTGGCAGCTCTTGGGCCCTCTGGCAATGTTTGGCCTGAAATAATAATTTTCAGGGGTTGTTGAGCAGAAGTTGTTGGCCCAACTTCTTGTTGCGACTTGGATGCTAAAATGCTTATTTTTCCAGCACCGTTGGGATAGGGTTCCACATATCAATTCAGAGGAGGGAGAGACCAATAGTAAGTGACAGAGCAGATAATGTGAAAATTCTGCTATGGAATGAAATCTCCTGCTACATCTTCAATTATCCCTGAAATATTGTTACATTTGTTATGGATAATTAATAGGGATTATTAAAATGAAATGATGGTAATTGGTTATAATGCCATGGTTTTTAGATCAACACATATTCCTAATTTGATTTATTTCATTTATTGTGCAATTACAAGCCCATGCTGTGTAAACTGGTTAAATTCCAACTTTCCTACCCCTCAGTATTCATACGAACATGTATTGTACTGACACGGCCAGCCAATTTGGCTGTTGGGTGTTGATTTTCAATCCAAGCTTCGAGTTAATAGAAAATTAGACTTCTTGTGTTGTTCTGAGATTGCAAGCAAAGGCTGTCCTGGTGTGGTTTGGCTCTGAATAACCCTGCGAGCTATCAGGGGGAAACACTGCTATCACACCATTGCAGACAGTTACTCAGATGTGAGAGGGGAGAATGAAGGGGGATGGAGTTTGCGGTCCGGGTATCCGGAGGTGCCAGGCTTGCCTGGCCATATGTTCACCAAGATCCAACTGGGGGAGAGGGGAGTGCTACACATGGGAACGGTTCAAAACAGAGTCACACATCTGATGATTGCACCAGAATATGTGGGTCTATCTGTAAACTGAATTGGACGATTTTTTTGTTCTTTGAAAGTAGGTCACAAACTGATTTTTTGAGTTTTTTAAAAGGAGATATCATCAAAATGGGCTCTCTTAACCGGGATAATCTGATTGGGTTAGCGATCGCAAGCAAGTTAATTTGACATATGTTTGAAATGTGTGTTATGGATATTTCTCACGATTATCCACAGTATTTTTTTTCTCCAGATTTTAGATTTGCCTCACTTTATATTTTAACATGGCGAGAGGATTTTTTTTTCCATTGTATTCTTATAAAAAAATGTTGTGTGTTATAGTAGTTTAGTTGACAGTTTGTACCCTTAGCCTTAATTTATTGATATACAGCCTTCAGCTCCTAGAACAGACACTACAACTTTACATTGCTCACACGTTAGTTTGTGTCTTAAGTGACGCACAACTTATGCTCCTGTGTTTCATTCAGCCTTAGAGACCAGGGCCTGCGAGCACAGCACAGTATAGTACAGCAGGTGAAAGGGGACTTCGCTAATCTGTTAGTCGTCTCGGGGTGTTGATGTCGACAGCGAACAGGCTTGGCCTGGACTGCAGGAAGCCCAGCGTGGCCTGATGTTACCCATATTACCCCTCCTGTGGTGGCACTTTCATGTTAATTAATTCCAGGCTCCCTCCCTGTCCAAAAGGACCCCCCCCCCCCCCTTATAGCTGACTGTAAATAAAGAAATATAGATGTTGTCATCTAATGCTGTGTTTGATATTTTTTGCCGACTTGAGGTCTTGTGCACAGTACACGTTTTGAACTTCTATTTTGATGTTTATAGCCTGCAGGCTTTATTGACCTGAGCTCATACAACGACTTTTGAGGAATACATAAAACTTACATAAGATGAATGTATGGATTATTTGGACGATAACAAACTCAGATGAAACATATTGTGCTATTCATCACATGCGTGTGGGGATCTGTGAGAGTTTCCGTCTGATGAAAGGGTGCTCGAACTCAATGATAAACGCATGCTCATCTCAACCAGCCGTTTAGACCTGTTACACCACACAGGGGTACAAGAGTTACGAGTCAGATGGCTGAGTGGTTAGGGAATCGGGCTAGTAATCAGAAGGTTGCTAGTTCGATTCCCGGCTATGCCAACCAAATGACTTTGTGTCCTTGGGCAAGGCGCTTCACCCTACTTGCCTCGGGGGGAATGTCCCTGTACTTACTGTAAGTCGCTCTGGATAAGAGCGTCTGCTAAATGACTAAATGTAAATGTTAGTTACATAAAACACCCAGAAATGCAGATTATCCATCGAAATGACAATCAGACTAATCAGACTAATCGAAAAAATCAGTGAGAGAACATGTTGGACACACCAGGGCGGCGTTAGATCTCGTGGGTAACCCCTAGATTCTGTCTGCCTTTCCGACGCCCTCTCTGAAACTTATGGCTAAGCGAAATGTCACAAACTATGTGATGAGTCGGAGAGCAAGAGTGATTCAATTCAATTATAAACCACTCCAAACACTGGATTATCCTCTCTGGTTTCTTCAAGTGCGCTGATGTGACTGTGCTTTTAGATTAGAGGCCCGAGCCCTCTTCACCACGAGGGGAAGGAAAAGACAGAGGATTTGGCCTCTCAATTCAACACACATTGGTCTAATAAGCTTCGCGAGTCATTATTGGGTGAAGGAGAAATCTCTTCTCCTTCTCTCGAAGCAAGTAATGAGGCATTTGAAATATTCAGGAAACATTATGAGAATAGAAATTGGAGAGTAGACCCCCATAAGCTTTGCTTCTATAACACATTAGAGAGGGACTTATTTTCCTGTCTCGACTGTTCGGGAAACAATTTCGTACCTGCTGAGCTCTTTGGGGATGTGACCTAATTCTTATAGCCTGCTTCTCCCATTCACATAATGACATGTTCTATATGAAAACATGTCTCATGTTCCTCTGCTCTTCCTGATGCTGTATACATGTTCTGGTTTGTGTTCGAACCAACATGTTAAAACTCGATGTATTCATTTACATTTAGTCATTTAGCAGACGCTCTTATCCAGAGTGACTTACAGTAAGTACAGGGACATTCTCCCCGAGGCAAGTAGGGTGAAGTATCTTGCCCAAGGACATGTCATTTGGCACGGCCGGGAATCGAACCAACAACCTTCTGATTAATAGCCCGACTCCCTCACCGCTCAGCCACCTGTATTCTCCAACATGTCCGTCCAGTTTTAATACCAGCACAGACCGAACCCACCACTAACTGCGGCTGAAAGATGCAGTTCTCTAATACAATGGTGATAACTTTGAGCACTTTCCCCTCTACCTGTAATATGTTGTGAGCGGGTCAAATGACCCACTTAAACTGAAACCTCATCTTATTCCCCTGCCATAAACACAGCCCCATTAATAATGTTATTACAGAGGAGAGGAAGTGGCAATTGCCAAATACAAATACATGACAATGTTCACTCGACAGGTTACAACACAAACAACTTAGCTCCATAACCCCCTGGAGGTAACAGCTAAGCAATTACGATAAAGGCCACAAAACGAATCTATTGGCCATGTGAGATTTTAATATTGTGCGAATGTTTAGAGGTTTGGTTTTCCCTCCTCCGGGTTTCCAGTAACATCTCCCGTGGGCTTGTGAAAAGTCGTGCGACATTCAGACAAGCTTGTGCTAAAATGTTGTTGTTTTTGGCAAGGTCAAAGGTCACATTTTGTGTGGATTTAACTTGACATAACTATTCTTGGAATATACATAATCCATCTTCAACGATTCTTCATACTTTTTGCAACTCGATGAGAGTTTGCAGTTACATGGGTTAGTCACACAGGCTACACTGCAGTCACAAATGTAATAAGTAGTTATTTAGCTCCCGTTGCAATTTTCTCCCCCTTTCAACGTGATAATATTTGAGAAAAGGCCTTATGAGTCCCAAATCGGATCTTGGCTGAGGTGTTTTGGAACTTGATAATAACCGGCAATTTTCTGAGTCAGCGCTGCTCAAGCGAACGTCTAATCGCTGATGCTCGCTAACATGTTCAGCCAAGTATCTGGTTTTCATACCACGTACATTTTCTCAAAATAGTGTGTGTGTGTCTGGAGGAGGTTGTGTGTGTCTGGAGGAGGTTGTGTGTGTGTTGGGAAGAGGTTGTGTGTGTGTTGGGAGGAGGTTGTGTGTGTTGGCAGGAGGTTGTGTGTGTGTTGGGAGTAGTTGCGACGCATGACAGCAACCCTGCTCTTCCTCCGAAATCAGCCTCTTCATCAGCGCCTTCGTCCACAACCTAATTGAATTCCAAAACCACCAAATTCCAAAAAGTCCAATTAGTCAATCAGGCACGTTTATGTTTCAGCACACTATGCCATGATGACACTATAACAACTTAACACAAAGTTAACAGTAAAGTTTCACTTCAATAGAGATATTGTCACCTGGGCAGCACCCTAGAACATAGGGAGGCTCCGGGTGTACGTCCCTGTGAAATGTCGTCTTTGAACTGAGTATCCTGGCAGTTTAAAGGCAGGCACATCCCCCTGTTACCTTGTAGCAGACAGCAGGTCGTCGGCTTGGATTCATTCTTTCTTTCTTCCTACTTACCTTCAAGACCCTGTGTTGTGTCCCTCTTCACAGGGTCAGTGTTTAGAGATGCAATAGCTCCATGAATGTGGCTCGGATGCTCCACGGAATTCACAACGAGCTCCATGTTGGTGAGACCTCGAGGTGGTGCTGTGATGTTTTCAGAACGAGGTGTGGGTTCGAAAGGCTCACTGACAAGTTATCTTTTTGATGTTTTAGTTCTAGCTTTTAAATTAGTCATGAGAGAAGTTTGAACATCAATAATAGATTTGGCTGGAACAATGCCTTTGATGTGGATGGGTGTCAATGGATCAAAATGGACAGAAACACCGTTTGTTTCACTCACTGATGTCCCGTAGTTCTAATAATCCCCCAAAAGATATTTTGCCAATACAAACTTGCCACTATTACAACAGTACAGCAACCCCAGAACTGTAATTCTAACAAAAGTAGCATTTGCTGTCAATATGTAAACCAACTAGTAACTTCTGTTATGTTGGGGTCTGAAATATTCTTTTAAAAAACACGGTTGTGTTTTTTTTGGTCTCACCAAGCCAGAGGAAACACTAAAGATGGGTCTGTTTACAGCTCATGTCGAGCATGAGGGTGGCAACTTGCACCTTGATTTGAATATAATTTACTGTACATACCCTGCACCTTGTTAATGGATGGAGGCCAGTTGTTTTGAGAGAAAAAAAAGATATATAATTTGCGTTAGCTTTCAATTTAGAGCTGCCATTTGTAACCCCAGGGAGAGAAACCGAGCTCTGGGTAGAGATCCAAGATCTCTTGAGCGCCCAGCGAGTAATTGGATAGTCATTTATCCTCGTCATTCCTCGACAATACAGGAACTTAAGGCCTGTTAGATAGACATACCTCTACACCACATAGAGAGAAAGCTCTACCAGAAAACATCCATATAGGCTACTGTACAGTCCTTTACTTACAGCACCTCAATCCAATTAATCACACGCAGCGTTCACATGAAAGGAGAAGCATGTTCTCGCCAGTACAGGAGCCCATGTTTCAATCGCCTAGCAACCGACATTATCAAGCAAGAGGACTGTCACCTGTGTACCAAACAGACGCCGCTTCATTTATCTCTGTGGGAAGCCCCAGAACAAGGATGTGCACCCGGGGCCCTCCTGCTAATCCAGCACCCGCTGCCCGCTATTCAGAGCCAGTTAGTCTGCTCTCCCTGCCTCAGAAAACGGCAGAAAACTTAGTTGCCAAAGGTCAGATGGGGTCCAAGTTTCTTTTTCTTTATATAATCAGGTTACAAAAATGCGGTTTGCCGAGTTTGGGGCAATCAGTGGTGGCAGAATCCTTAACCCCATCTGCTTATGCACTACTGGAGAATAACTTCATGTTGTTAGTTAGGACTCTAGTTGTGCAGTACAGTAGAAACCCATTAAATAAGCAGACAGTACAAGAAGCACAAAAAACCTAGTCTAGCAACACTATGTCTGAGTATATGTACGTCATGAGAGGGTAGGAGAAAGTTCTTCAGTGGCATTTAAAAGTAGGTTGAACATTATGCCCCAAATTACCAAAATTTGACATTAGCACTGCATGCTAATTAGAGCAGTAGATTCAAAGGTCAATGGGATGCAGAGCTGCGAATCACTCATTATATAATCTGCAGAGCCTGCCTCTGTATCTGTTATCTATCGTAATGATCATGATGTGTAGTAAAGTATCATTATTGACAACAATAACTTGAACTCCTGCTAAAATGTGCACGATTACAGTTGCTTTTTGTACATGACACGGGACACAACATCAAAATGTGTTTGAGCTTTTAAACATGAAGTTTAATCTTTCTTTATCATGTCAAATTGAGATATTACCCCGATACTGCATGAGCTGAATATTAATTCATTACTAGATACTACATTCATTATTTGATTTATAAGGATGGAAGACCCAATTATCCAGCATTTATGCGTAAATGTACTGCCTAACAAGTTAACTGAATGTGCATTGATATTAGAAGTGCCATCACTTTTAGGGGAAGGGAACCTTGTTTGTTTATCTACAAAAATACTGGATCCCTGTACGTATCGTTTTTCTGTAGTAATGTATGTTATTTTGTGTTCGCTTTCTTTAGTACCTGCTAAGATCACAAACATATCGACAGACGTCACGGTTAATGAAGGCAGCGATGTTACCCTCATGTGCTTGGCAGTTGGTCGTCCAGAACCCAACATTATCTGGAAACATCATTCTGCAAAAGGTAAGATGCTACTCTGTTTAAACTCTAGCCTGAGTTTGCTTCTCAGAACATACTCCAATTCTGTTAATAGTTGCACAAACATGACAAATAGCAAATAGCTCCTGCACCCGCATCGTTAAAGGAAACTATCGTTGTTTTTTTTTTGTTTTTTTGCTATTTTCTGTGTTTCTTTAGTCTTCCTAAATGATACATTATCAATCACGTGTTTAATTAAGCAACATGTTGGCTGTCATAGCCTTAACCTCATAAACAGAGCTGTCAAAGGGATGACATTTTTATCTTGCTAAACTGTTTGTTGTTCCCCCCCCCTCCCCTCCCCTCCCCCCCATCCACACCTACACCACTTGTTTCACATAATAATCGCCCACGCAAGCAACAGTTTGAATTTGAATAAGTACATGGCTCTGTCAGAGGATTCTGCTGTGTTGAAGCAGCTTATAATTACTCCTGGAGGTCTGATGTAACAATGTTTGCTGCTGTACTATTCCGCTAGGGGCTTTAATCTTTTTGCAATAGTGACGTTTGATCAGATTCAACAGAGATAACTCACCTACAGTCTATTCGCTAAGCTCCAACCGACTCTTCTCCTGGTTTGGCTGTCGTCCAAAGACGTTTTTTAAAATATAGTTTGTTGCGCTGTGTGACAGCCTAGGGTGGTAGAACGTGCGCGTGTTGAATGTTATTATTGAAACCTCGGTTAACTTTCCACCAAACGCTCCGCTGTGAGTCATGTGCTGCTTCGGTCCCGTCCTCCCGCCTGTGTGATCATCCTACGGGCAGCGTGATCGCACACAGCCCAGATGTTGCCCCCCCGGACGTCGCTAGCGGTGCCAATTTTCACAGTCGGACAGGTTTAAATACCTCAATATCCGTGCGGATTCCAGGACTGACCGACAATATTTACCCTAAACTGCAAATCTACCGCAAACTTAAATGTGAAATACACTACGATCACTCTCACAAGACGGTTTGACATAAGAACTGGATGGAAGACGCAGATGGCGCCATTCATAAATTTGTTGTAATGATTAATTACATTGAAAATTAAACTTTAATGTGGATAGCACATTATCGTTGGAATGTTGATCTTGTCTCCTGAACTAACAATAATGGAGGCGAGGACCGTGTTGATACTGTAGGAGTTATTACCAAACTGCATGGATGCACAAGCAACAGCAACAAAAGCTGCAAATATGAAGAGATGGAATCACTTCTGAAAACCAATATGTGGGCCTTTGCTCAGAGAGGGAGGGACTGTGTGTGTGTGCGTGTTTGTGTTAATGCCAGCAGACTGGAAAGATGGCAGGTTATCTTACTTGACATTTATGTGAGTATAGCACTAATGAAAAGAAAGAAGACGTGAGCAATGTTCGGGCTGTCTGGCCTTGCCGTGAGGACGTAAATGTTTTTCTCCAGAGTGGCATTTATCTGGCTGTTTTTTCTCAAGTAGGTTTCGTCTTTGTCACCTACCATTAATGACCACTCTCCATATATTCATATATTCAAACAGAACTTTTTTTCCACAAGTTAATTCTAGTTATTCTTTGATCCTCCACATCTTGATGTACCGTAGAGCTTTCCTTAAATCAGTGTTCCTCAAGTGCATTATAGCATTCATGATACAGAAACGGAATGCGAGGGAGCTGTTGCCATGGTATTTGGTAGTTATTATTCAACTGTATATATAATTTTAGATCTTCACAGTCACTGGTGTCATGAACATGGAGAGATCTACTTGAACGGTTAGGCTACTGGTGCAGAACACACTTCACCTTTCACAGCGAGGATGTCAAATGACAGGAAACCATCGCAGGAGATTATTTTTAAAGTGCCCCGTCTCTTCTCTTATCTGAAGGAAAACCAGAAAACGTGTTTGTTAAATAACGGAACAAGACTGATTTGAAGACGAAGTCCAATCATTTGTCCTCTCACACACCTTGCCCCTATTTGTTCTTCTGTGGTAGAAGATCAGGATAAGGGCAAAGGGAGGCTGTAATCACTGAGGCCTTGTTGTCATCCAACTAATATATGTGCCTAATCAATCCCATTTTCAGCTTGATTTAGTGCACTACAAGGCTATGGCCCCACATTCAATTAATCTGGACACCGTGAATTATTCAACACTGTGCACTTAATCCTTGGCTGCTGGTTGCTAAAAGGATTATACAATGTATGCATGAATGACAAGAAACACAGCGTTCAAAGGACATTGTAGTGAGCCAAATGGATCGGTTCAAGCCATTAAAATATAATGTACATATGAATAGGTTACGAGTCCATATTACCTGGACTGTCAAAATCGAGTGGAAAACGAGTGAATACTGCGCATGGCGAGATAAGATGTAAATATTCCATATTTTAGGGTTTGAGTGTGTGTGGTGTGTCGTCAGAGGCCTGCCAGCTTCCAAGTTCCTCTTCCGTCTCGACGAGAGACAAACTGCCCTCTCCGTCTCTCTGATACATTGAATCACGAGAAACAACATTGACGTTGTGACAACCCTCGTCAATCACATTCCCGTCAGTCAAGTAGTCCATCAAACCCCTTTTTTCTTCTTCTTCATAGTCTGTATGTGTTAAGGGCGGTGAGGGTTGTTATAAAAGTTGTCGTTTGTGACTCGAAGCTCCTTGCCCTCTAATTTGGCGATGTCAGGATGTGATTGACAGTCCAATGCCTCCTGTGATGGATGTCATCGCCTGTTGGCTGGTTTCTGATGAGAGGCAATCAGACAATCATGCAGGGGAAATGTATGGAGCACCATTTGCACACTTATGTCTGTCATGGAGAACAATATGGGAGGCTCACGTTGACATGGAAGTGATGGTGAAATCATTGGGGTGGAAATGGCTAACATGGCTCACTCAAAAAGTTTAGGAGAAGAGTTTTCCCACAGTGAAAGATGGCGGGTGGTGACATCACTGTAAGGAAAATCGATCATGGTCACATAAAATGACCGTTAGCATTTGTATTAGTATAGGTCAAGTTTAGTCTGTTACTGATAACTACTATCCCTAAATAATCTTGCAATGATTAACAATTCTACCAGCATTTTACCTCGATAGTTTGATGTGGGTGTCTCTTGTTAATTGGTTTATAAGTTATTTGTTAATTGATTGGTTGAGTTATTTTTAAACCCCTCCCACTTATGTTGTGTGGGAGGAAGTCTCTGAAGAAGATCAGAGACTAGTTGAAATAGGAAATAGACTTTGTCCTCATTATTTTATTCTTATAAATGTATTCTTTTTGCCACTGTGCCACTTTTGGTTTTACCTTTTACTTATCTTGACACTGGCACTAAATGGAAATAAACACCTCTTTTTAGTGGACACTGGTTCTCACTGTACTATTTTACTTTAGTCAGTGTTACAGATTTTCAGTTGACAATTACAAAGATGACTACATTTTAGAAAACATAAGTTTCAGTATTTCACCAAGACGATGCTTCGTAGCCGACAAAAGATGTTAACAATGATGCATTTCTAATGTATCACTGGCTAATGTATCACTGGCTAATGTATCACTGGCTAATGTATCACTGGCTAATGTATCATTGGCTAATGTATCACTGGCTAATGTATCACTGGCTAATGTATCACTGGCTAATGTATCACTGGCTAATGTATCATTGGCTAATGTATCACTGGCTAATGTATTATTGGCGCTACACGGTACTCATGACACCTCCTCCTAACACTTCCGTGTCTCTCTCCGTGTCAGAGTTCACACGGTCCACGCAGAACGCACCGACGGGGGCGTGAAAACTATCAGAGGAGCTTCACGACAGCCGCTGCAGTACAGAGCGACGGCTGAGGCTGAGAATAGGTGGAGCGGGTGTGACGAGTGTTAGGAGAAGGTTACAGGACAATGCAGCCTTAGTCGAATCAACTTTGTACTAAAGTAGTGTCCCTAAATGAGCTTTTCAGTATCCTGCACGATACTGTTGTCGATCAATGTCTAGAAGGAGGCTTGTCTTCTGTAGTGACTCGACAACGAAGGCCAACAACATGATAATATGTCTATTGGATGTATTTGTGGCCATGGGTTTAGTAAGTTCACCATGTGCATTACTAAAAGCTCCCTTTCGGTCATAATAACTCAATTAGGCACAGCCGAAATGTCCCAAAGCCTTGCTGCGAAACATTATTTTTTAAGAGGCCAGCTGTTCATTTTTTGTATTATTTTTTTTTGCCAGTCCTTCTTCTTTTTCAAAGCATATGGAGCAAGATTGTATTTGTCCATCTCCTTTAACATTGAATCATTTGGCACTTTGGAAAACAACTCAATAATTCATGAGAAATGTATGTGGGTATATTCATCTCAAATACATTAAACCTGCAATAATGTGAAAATAAACAGTAAACAGAGTAAACAGTTTTGCCATTCCAACTCCATTCAAAAGTCTGATTGTTCCTGCAGACACTGGACCACATTCTTTTCACTCAGACAGTTCCCTGCTGTTCACCACCACTGAGAATTACAAAACTGTGTATTTAAATTGTGCGAATGTGAAAACACTTTGACCTGTTACTGTCTTCTGAATTCTTCTAGCTCAGTTTCTCAGACTGTAACTGTGGGAAAATGGAGGTGAGCATTATTAAATAATCCATGCAAACAAGATTTTGGGGGAAATAGAATCTTTCGCAAACAACATCCAATTGTGTTGGAACTTTTGTGTTAATAAGATGATTTACAGTAATCATGGTAGTGTGTCTATGTGTGTGAACACACACAATGTAATTTATCACAATTTGTCGTTTCAGTTACACTACTTACGCACAACATACATAGGAGTGCGCCCTACTTTTAAACGATCTTTTAATGATTTTGAACTATGTTGAAAGCATATGACAGACCCCATTGATTTTCTTAATGAGATTCATGTACTGCTCGAAGTTAACTTTAATACCATTATGCAGCGTGTAAAATAGGATGTTTGAAACTAAAGCTTGTGCTCCACTTTCCAAAGCGCACACCTCCCCCTGGTAAATGATTCCCTGGTGCCAACAGAGCAGAGAAAATAAGCGAGTCTTCTGTTGTGGATGTTGTTTCCAGAGCTCCTCAAGGCTGCATTGTGTCTTTGACGTGGAATTTTAAATATGTGGTACTTTTCAATTATCACAACTTTCCTCATCTTCTCTCGGTCTCCAAGAGTCGTATGTGCTAGTTACCATGCTGAGTCACGACTGCACAAAGACTTTGATGCAAGAAGATTAATACTGACTGTAGTGTGAATGAAAAGGGTTGAGAGAGAGAGAGAGAGAGAGAGAGAGAGAGAGAGAGAGAGCGAGAGCGAGAGAGAGGAAGACCAGGAGACGTAGAGAGACAGGGTGAAAGAGAGACAGAAATAGACTGAGAGACAGAAAGAGAGAGACTGAGAGCTTGTTAAAACCAGAGAAGGAAGGTAAGAGAGAACATAAAGGGTCAAGGACTAAATTCTTAAAAGCTTCAGTTTCCCCCCAGAGGTGTCACTGCCAAGCCTGTTCTGTGTTTGATGTTCCAACCAGAGGACAGGTGCAAAGTGTTTCTGACGAGCTGGGCACCTCCTTATCCGGCATCATAAATCAACCGCAAACACGGTTAATTACTTACCAACTTTCATGTTTAATAACTGAGAGAGAGGAGAGAGGAGGATGAGGAAGGGGGATTGTTACTGCAGACACATCAGGGTTCCCCCCCCCCCCCCCCACCCCCCTCCTCCTTTTTCTTTCCAAGTGAACGGAGAGAGGAGCAAGATCTTAGGATGAAAAGTGTGTCAACCCCCCCCCCCACACACACATCCACCTCCGCACCTTAGCACCTCACACACACACACACACATCCACCTCCGCACCTCACACACACACACACACAGATCTCCCAGGCTCTTTATTATGGCTTAATAACATGTCATCTTCAAGTTATTCCTCAGAGTGAATTTCCGAATAAAATGTTGCTAGTTCATCACCGTGTGTCCCATTTCACAGTTGGAGTCAGAGAGGGGCATTTTTTATTTACTGTCAGTGGTAAACAATTGAATAATCGTCTCTTACAAATTTAACTTGTGGACATTATTTCTCAAGGAGGACTGCTTTCAAACGGACTTCTCCCCCTGTGCCTGTTCTCTCTGTAAATGCATTCATAAACTAAATAATGTTAACACGTCTCTGTATTAAGTGTGTCTGTGCTAAATCCTGCACTTGAAGGCGTGTGAGAATAATAAATGGACGTCCTAATCAGCGATGTACAGCCTTGAATATAACATGGCTTAGGGGCTCTTTTAGCAAAAGGCGAAAATGTTCAAACGTTCTGAGAAGAAACTCTATCCTATATCTTCAGAAAGCTAGACGTTTTTGGCATCTCTGATGTTCTGCTTTCAAGTAAGACGTCTGATTGGACAGGATTCCCCTCGCAGGAAAGGAAGCCCAGTGTAGATGGAATCACACGCGGTTCAACCAGCACTCATTGTTTTGAGGTTGGACATGGGGAGGGCTGCCATCCCTCCTCCTGACCCAGGAGTCCCCTAAGTGAGCTGAGGATCACAGTTTTAGTCTCGACCGCGGGGTGTGACTCCATTAAGGCTCTTTTTTATCCAGTTACATGTCAATACTTTAATCCACCATTGGGCATCTTCCCAGCATCAAAAACCACTGAAAAAGAAAACACAGTAACTTACCTCTTTAAACTCAACTACCGTGTTGTCTTGTGGTTGTGTTGTTTTAGACAGGCTTGCTAGGAAGAGACATATGCATGAAGGATACATCTTACTAAACCTCAACCTGTTACAATAGCGCCCAAGGTGTGATTTGAAATAACATCTTGTTTTTCTGAGGTGTTTCTTGAGGACCTGAATCTGCTTGGAATTCAACATCTCCACTCGTTTTCGTCCTTGGTTTTCTCCATGGCAGAATCTAGCTTCCGTACATAGACGCACAAACTTAACAGAAATCGTGATGAGTGCATTTTTTCATCTAACTTGTTTTGTTTCCAAGTTCATTGTCGTTGATAATCATTGTTTTGTTTTTTTTAATGTCATTTTTCTTTTCTGTTTTATCCTTGAAAACAGTTACGTCAGAATATTATCCATTTAAAGTGAGTTTCTTCAGAAACGGTATACAGGCCACACAATATATTGTGCTACTCTATTCATGGAATGTTCAAGTTTAACCTTGAACCAGAAAAAGCTTTTACACTAATGCACTTATAAGCATGTGTGGGTGAATATGATTTAAATCTAGATAAAAAAAAAAATGGTATGTGTACCTAGACTGTATTCCTCTGTCCTTGACAGCAGAAAGTGCCATGGTTCAGGGTTAGTCTCATTCAGGTTAGGGCAAGCAAAGGTTCTTTATTCAATTCCCAATTTGTTGGAACTATAATGCACAAGGTAGAAAAAGTACAAGTTGTTGTGTTCTTAATGTAAATCCAAACAAGGGAATGGCTATCAGCCAGGACTCATACGATTTGCATTCCATGCATTCAATCAATTACATTTGATTAGTCTAATATCAGACCATGATGAAAAGTAAAAGCCGTAATCTCCAGACCACTCATCCACAAACAGTATGTACACTTGTATAGACACTTCATACAGGGGGAATTTGAACCTGGGACCTCTCGTGCTCTAAATGCTCTAACCACTGAGCTATAACCAACCCGATTCGACTCCGTTCAACACAAAGACTTACTCAAAACGTAGAAAAACACAGTTAAAAACATTTATTTTTTTATTTTTCCTCCAGCTGTAAATCCCACAAAGTACAGATGCTTGGCCTCTCCTGGCCTCCTCTCCTGGCTTCAACACAAGGTGTGGTGGAGCAGGGAACCAGACTGGAACCAGGCCTGGTTGGAACTGTTTTAACAGAGCACCAGATGCAAAAACAGATGTGCTTTTTTAACAGCACTTATTAATAATGCATCCTTCCCCTCCCCTGGATGAGTCTCCGTGTCTGCTGGTGTTTAAGGAGTCAGTCTTGCCCTTTTATTGGATACAAAACAAAACAAACAAAAAAAGGTTTGGGATACATAGCTTGTTTCTTGGAGTCAACTTTAGGAATTCATGTAGTTATTTAGTATTCATGCTTTGTCACAGAGATGGCTTGATGGTGCTGGGAATTAAAATGGTGATGAATTGTCGTTGCCATTTATTTACACGAGGGCACCTTTTAACACATGAAATCAAAACAAAAAAAAAACTGATTTGAAAAACAGAACAACTGCGCCACGTGAAGCTAAGAAGCATTGATTGACTGTTGTTTTCTAGAAGGTCATGCATTTTAAATGAACGAGAAGAGTGTTGAAATTGATGGAGGCATTCACCAACTGAATTATGAAGTCAGACTGGGTGGGCGAGGTTTTGTGTGTGTGCCCAGAGTATTTATTTAGTATTTAATATTATTTATCCCTTGGAACTTAGTGTAAGAAATGTTTAGCAGTAACTCATTGACCATGCGGATTATCTTATTACTAGATGGCATCACGTCAAAAAACGAATGATGCGAGGGTGGTTTGTTCAAATAGTTCTTGGAAGTTTGACCGTTTCCTGTCAGGTCTGGACTGGGACTGAAACCCAGACCGGCCCACAACCGTGTATTATAATTATATATATATTTATTTTTTCATTATGCCGCGGCCCGTTTGACCGGCCGTTCGGGAAATCTCCCGACAGCCAGTCCGACCCTGTTTCCTGTACACAGAGGGATTTATAAACCAAGGAGACAGTATCAGTGTACACACCTTGAACCATCAGAAAGTTATTTGATGACTTTGCTTTTTACTATGAGCACAGGAGTGAGATTGCAGCCAAATCAATTTGTCATCATACCCCTTCTGTTTGTGTGCCTTAGTTGGAAAGGGCCTCTAGAACCAAACGGATTGCTGAGTCAGCTGCAAAAATCATTTTTGCCTGCCTGCTCCACAGCGTGTTTGTTACAGCACTGTATGTCTCTCTGCCTTCCTGCGAAACTATTTTATTTACATTTCTGGGACAATTACAGGCAGCGTCTATCTACTGGGTTTTGTTTAGTTTTCACATTATTTATCCAAACCTCACTGCAAGTGACTTCATTTAAAAGTGACTCAAATGGCTTCAACATAATTATAGAGTTATCTTGCCATAATTAGGCCATTGTGAAGAAAAGTGTAACCATTTTTCAATATACCACTTGTTATGCTCTGCTGAGGAAGCAAGATTTTTATCATCATATATCAAATTGAACTGCCCCCATTCTGTCAATGTCTAGAAAGCCTCGCCAAGAAAGTGGAAATAGTTTCTTGGCTGCAAATGGTTTTTCTTTCTTTCTTTCGTTCTTTTTTTTTTTTGTAGCTCAGACAGCATTTGGGTCACAAGCAAGTGCAAACCCAAGCAAATCGTTTTTAAAGAAGACCCATTTAAAATAAACATAATGGTTCACCTCACTCTCCTGCTGTCTGCAACCTGACTGTTAAGATTGTTTCCGTTTTGTAGTTTGTAATTGTAAAACACCTCTGAACCACACAGTGCTGTTAGGTTTCATGTTTACATTGTCTATATAAAACTCCTATAAATTAGGGAACTTGATGAAAACAAGGAAGGCTTAGATGTCTTTGTTTTTTTTGTAAGTGTTTCTTTATAATGCTCTGATTATACTTCAAGTTTATTTCAGTTTGTAACAAGTTAAGGTACTTGAGCCTTTTTTAGTCCTCTTTTGTGTGTTTGAAGTGAATTAGCCATTACAATTCAATTTCCTCAATACATCCGAAACACACATACTAACCGCTTTGGTAATTTCGTCCAAAACACACATACTAACCCCTTTAGTAAATTTACCAAAACACACATACTAACCCCTTTAGTAAATTTACCAAAACACACATGCTAACCCCTTTGGTAATTTCTTCCAAAACACACATACTAACCCCTTTGGTAATTTCCCCTTTGGTCATCTCATCCAAAACACACATACTAACCCCTTTGGTAAATTTACCAAAACACACATGCTAACCCCTTTGGTAATTTCTTCCAAAACACACATACTAACCCCTTTGGTAATTTCGTCCAAATCACACATACTAACCCCTTTGGTAAATTTACCAAAACACACATGCTAACCCCTTTGGTAATTTCTTCCAAAACACACATACTAACCCCTTTGGTAATTTCTTCCAAAACACACATACTAACCCCTTTAGTAAATTTACCAAAACACACATGCTAACCCCTTTGGTAATTTCTTCCAAAACACACATACTAACCCCTTTGGTAATTTCTTCCAAAACACACATACTAACCCCTTTAGTAAATTTACCAAAACACACATGCTAACCCCTTTGGTAATTTTTCGGTCGGTTTCCATCCAAAACACACATGCTAACCCCTTTGGTAAATTTACCAAAACACACATGCTAACCCCTTTGGTAATTTCTTCCAAAACACACATACTAACCCCTTTGGTAATTTCGTCCAAATCACACATACCATACTAACCCCTTTGGTAAATTTACCAAAACACACATGCTAACCCCTTTGGTAATTTCTTCCAAAACACACATACTAACCCCTTTGGTAATTTCCCCTTTGGTCATCTCATCCAAAACACACATACTAACCCCTTTGGTAAATTTACCAAAACACACATGCTAACCCCTTTGGTAATTTCTTCCAAAACACACATACTAACCCCTTTGGTAATTTCGTCCAAATCACACATACTAACCCCTTTGGTAAATTTACCAAAACACACATGCTAACCCCTTTGGTAATTTCTTCCAAAACACACATACTAACCCCTTTGGTAATTTCTTCCAAAACACACATACTAACCCCTTTAGTAAATTTACCAAAACACACATGCTAACCCCTTTGGTAATTTTTCGGTCGGTTTCCATCCAAAACACACATGCTAACCCCTTTGGTAAATTTACCAAAACACACATGCTAACCCCTTTGGTAATTTCTTCCAAAACACACATACTAACCCCTTTGGTAATTTCGTCCAAATCACACATACTAACCCCTTTGGTAAATTTACCAAAACACACATGCTAACCCCTTTGGTAATTTCTTCCAAAACACATACTAACCCCTTTGGTAATTTCCCCTTTGGTCATCTCATCCAAAACACACATACTAACCCCTTTGGTAAATTTACCAAAACACACATGCTAACCCCTTTGGTAATTTCTTCCAAAACACACATACTAACCCCTTTGGTAATTTCGTCCAAATCACACATACTAACCCCTTTGGTAAATTTACCAAAACACACATGCTAACCCCTTTGGTAATTTCTTCCAAAACACACATACTAACCCCTTTGGTAATTTCGTCCAAATCACACATACTAACCCCTTTGGTAAATTTACCAAAACACACATGCTAACCCCTTTGGTAATTTCTTCCAAAACACACATACTAACCCCTTTGGTAATTTCTTCCAAAACACACATACTAACCCCTTTAGTAAATTTACCAAAACACACATGCTAACCCCTTTGGTAATTTTTCGGTCGGTTTCCATCCAAAACACACATGCTAACCCCTTTGGTAAATTTACCAAAACACACATGCTAACCCCTTTGGTAATTTCTTCCAAAACACACATACTAACCCCTTTGGTAATTTCGTCCAAATCACACATACTAACCCCTTTGGTAAATTTACCAAAACACACATGCTAACCCCTTTGGTAATTTCTTCCAAAACACACATACTAACCCCTTTGGTAATTTCCCCTTTGGTCATCTCATCCAAAACACACATACTAACCCCTTTGGTAAATTTACCAAAACACACATGCTAACCCCTTTGGTAATTTCTTCCAAAACACACATACTAACCCCTTTGGTAATTTCGTCCAAATCACACATACTAACCCCTTTGGTAAATTTACCAAAACACACATGCTAACCCCTTTGGTAATTTCTTCCAAAACACACATACTAACCCCTTTGGTAATTTCTTCCAAAACACACATACTAACCCCTTTAGTAAATTTACCAAAACACACATGCTAACCCCTTTGGTAATTTTTCGGTCGGTTTCCATCCAAAACACACATGCTAACCCCTTTGGTAAATTTACCAAAACACACATGCTAACCCCTTTGGTAATTTCTTCCAAAACACACATACTAACCCCTTTGGTAATTTCGTCCAAATCACACATACTAACCCCTTTGGTAAATTTACCAAAACACACATGCTAACCCCTTTGGTAATTTCTTCCAAAACACATACTAACCCCTTTGGTAATTTCCCCTTTGGTCATCTCATCCAAAACACACATACTAACCCCTTTGGTAAATTTACCAAAACACACATGCTGACCCCTTTGGTAATTTCTTCCAAAACACACATACTAACCCCTTTGGTAATTTCGTCCAAATCACACATACTAACCCCTTTGGTAAATTTACCAAAACACACATGCTAACCCCTTTGGTAATTTCTTCCAAAACACATACTAACCCCTTTGGTAATTTCCCCTTTGGTCATCTCATCCAAAACACACATACTAACCCCTTTGGTAAATTTACCAAAACACACATGCTAACCCCTTTGGTAATTTCTTCCAAAACACACATACTAACCCCTTTGGTCATTTCATCCAAAACACACATACTAACCCCTTTGGTCATTTCATCCAAAACACACATACTAACCCCTTTGCTAATTTCATCCTAGAGAATCTCATAGTAATCTAAATATGCTATACTGGCAGCGTCAATTTCTCAAAACATTTTGATGTCAGTAATATTCATTATTTTCTTCCTCTTCTCCTAATTACCAATTCTGAAACCTAGGGCCAATGTAAAGAACATAAAAGGCTTGCTCTAAACCGTTAAAATTATATTACGAACCCTTCAGGGAATATTGTTAAATATTGTCTTAGGAGTAAAGAGGGAGACAATGACTTTCATTCAACTCATGTCTGGATTGTAGCTTCTGGCAACATAACAGCATGTTTGATGTGGGAATCTATAGTAGCATTATTTATGGTCTTTTCTCAGTAAAATTGCTCGTATTCATTTATTTTTAGTACTTTTATATAAACATCCCATATCAAAAGTAACACTGTTTGAGAAAATGCACTGACAACCGATGGGGTTTCAAGGAGTAGTTGATATATTAGTAATTCCTTTCATCAACTGTATTCTTTTCAAGTCATATTGACCCGTCTGCGCCTGGTCACCTTTATCTGTCCCACGCTTTATTATCCAGACACTTGTCTCCCTCAATCTGAAGAGGGTGTTTCTAAAGTCTTAAACTGCATGTAAAGACTGCAGCCTCGATAGATCCCGCTTCACAGACAAGCTGCAGAAAGCATGGCCTTTGTTGAAATTATTTAAGCTTTATCTACAGTGAATGGACGCCCATGTGTCTTTTAAGGTGTTATCTTCCAGAGATAAATAGCCTGACCCTATCAGTGCCCGAGAGAGTCGAGGGAGGCTTGGGTGTCAAGACTGTGCTGGATAGATCAATGGATGATTATCTGTGGCCATTGATGTATTGTTAAACGCATAACCAAGAACACTGCCTATTAAATATAACAGAATTATGTCCGGTGGTTATGCATGTAGCTTATGATAGCTCTGGTTAGCTCCAGAGCTGTAGTGACAGCAACTTGGTTAATCAGCTACGGATACTGATAGGGCAGATAAAGGTCTACGCCTAGACAGCTTTATAAATATTTTTAGAAATATTACTGCTCTGCTTACTGCTCTCATCCCAATGTTTGAAACATATTAATACAGTATTGCTTATATGTTGTCAAAATTATGATTCCAGGTTGTAGAGGTGCTACATCACTGCAGGTAGTTTTTAGATATATTCCCATTAACACCATGGTGTTGACTGTGCTATAACTAGATTTCAGAAGAAGGGAAGCTAAATCAGACCAATTACTGTTCTAGTGTGCTGCAGCAGAAAAAACGGTTCTGTTTTTGAACCCCCTGCAACACAAAGCTCAAAAGTTCTCAACACACTGCACTCATTTTGACAAAATATTTCACGATTTTGGTGACCAATTTACCAGATATCACATGAATGAGACAGTTAAATTCTCCACCAAGCTGATAAGCCGACTTGTGTTTGGCACAGGGAATTTCCGGAGGTTCAGAGACTACCAGCCTGCATTTCTCTCTCATTTCTCTCCCGTGTGTTCTTGCTAAGCGAAAGCTCTCTCGGTGACAAGCCAGGGGTGACAGATGTCCTCTCCCTCCCGACGTCCTGATGCAGTCGCCCCCACCTCCCCAGCGGGCGACAGGGACTCTCAGGTCCATCTGAAGACAGGTGAAAAGGGAACACACTGAGATGCTGTCAGACTTTTGTTATAAAAACGCAGGTTCCAGTCACTTACCCTGAAAGTCACAGCCTGTCAACCAGTTGAGGCTAAGCTACTAAAATTCAATGTTTCGTTTCGACGTCGAGTGGGAGACTTAATTGGGATGGTGATTATGCAGTTGAATGTGGATTTCCAAGGCTTTCAGTTGGACACTGGGTGCTTTTCACTATTTGAAGAATTCAATGTTATGTTACTTTTATTTCCCCAGTCTTGCTGAGGAACCTGGTTGAAGATGTGTGGATTCGAGCTACCCACTCAGGTGTCGTCCTTTACCAGCAGTGTTGTGTGGTACACTGTGGATGACGTTCAATATCTATCTTGACTTGTAAATCTAACGAAACAAACAACCCTATTCCACGTAAAGTACTCGGTTTGTGCTCTGCTGGGGTGCCGAATGCTTAAGAGTTGAAAGATGAAATTGCATTTCGACGGCCTTCTTAATGAGAGCCAACTGTACTCTTGTGCTTGCTTTCAGACATTCCTCTTGGTTCACTCAATAGTCTCTAACCTTCTTCCTCTCTCCCAGTCTAGCCACAGCCATTACAATCCCACGGGCTTTGCTACAGTGTTCCTCAACTTCCCCTTTCTTGTAGAATTCAGAGGAAATAAAAAATGTTAATGAACAGTTCAATACACTGTACCTCTCTGGTCCCTGAAGCACTGGCTAATGGGTTGTGGTCTCAGGGGCCCTTCCACCCTATTACCACTCCTCCACCACGTCATTACAGAGTCCTGTTATGCTGCGTTTCACGTGCAATCACTCCTTTTTTTCCATGTTATTAAACCAGTCGCATACCTGATGAAGCCTGAACAGAACATGTTTTCCCAGATCGCATCATTCTCTACCTCTTATCTCTCTCCTTACCACCTCAAATGAGTGACTTGGATCCCAGGGCGGGTCTTTCCACCCCGCAGGAGCGGGCCACCGCGAAGCCTCTGCGCTTGAACGCCTCGCTTGCGGGGTTTTTTATTAATTATCATCAGGTGCGATTAACTAGCTGATGCAACCACGTGTCCTGGGATTTCCACTTCCCCCTGCGTCTCTGCCGTGTTTGGGGGCTTGCGGCTCTGATAAGTACATACCTTTTGGGAGGAAACGCAGTTGTCGCCAGCGCTCCCGTCGTCTTTAATTGTAGAATGCGACAAGCATGAAAGTACATTATTTAAAAAATATATATATACATATGTATATATATATACATACATCAGGCTGGAAGTGTCTGAAAATGTATGACGTTTAAAAATCCCAGGACTCAAATTGTCTTCAGAGTCTCATGCAGCTTTGCCTGTTTTTTTAGATTAGCCGTTTCCAAAAAAACATACCTGGGAGTTTGCCGGCGAGATACAAACGCTTCTGTGGTTCTGGAGCTCGATCAGGTCATTACCAGTAGTAGAAGAAGAGCTGGAAGCCTTTTCGGTTTGTAAATTGGTGGCTGCTTACGATATACAAACATCCCCCTTTGCTTATTCAAGAACACCACTGGCAAGCCTGTGATGTTCACTCAAAAGGACCACACAAATTCTCAAAGTGCCACAGCTGGTCTATAAATGTGCATAAATCATATTGATGTCTCCTATTCCTGGTACAAAAGGATGATTCCAAACATGTCTGACCACACTAGCGGAGGAGGAGGAGGAAGAAAGGGAGAGGAGGTAAAATGGATGGCAGAGCACTCTGGAGGGGCTGTCAGGTGTCTCTCTCTCTCTCTTTCTCTCCTGTTGTTTACACCTCTGAGATGAACCCCTCCACAACAGCCTGGAGACAGCCTTCCAATGATCCAGTAATCACTCTCCCAGGCATCTCTGGGGAAGAGGCATTATATTAGAGTAATTGATTGGCAGTCAGTAATCAAAACCCAGTTGTAATTAGACCCTGTCTGGTCTATGACTGACTGTCCTAATGAAGATGTATTTATAAATACGCTGGGGCGATTTGTTGTGAGCCAGGCTGGAGCCTGGAGGAAGACCAAGGAAAGGTTTTGAGGGTGATGATTGGTCAGCTTGAACAGTGTCACCATGGTGACCTAGTACTTATCCACAAGCTGATTGGGCAAGGGGGGAGGGTGGTGTGTGGTATGAGATATGATTCGCCCCACCAGGGCATAGTTACCACCACAGTTTTATTGGCATTTGGAACAGTTGCTCAATACCCAATCAAAATCATTCTGCTTCTTTCTATATGTCATTAATGTCCCTTGATGTCACAATGCCATTAATCAAATAGACACTTGATTGTTTTTTACCACTAATGATGAGAGACAAAGAAAAAAGAACATGACAATGTCACACAATATTATCAGTGTTTTAATGTTTCATGTCTGAAATGCACTTCACCAGTTTATTATCATATGGTGTGTGTGTGCGTGTATGGATGGTGACTTGCAATATGCCAATAGTAGAGAGATTCATCTTTAAAAGGGTGTTGCAACAACCACTTCACATACATCTGAATGGAACGTTTGCCTTTTGGACAAATGATTGGAAATCAGATAAATCATGTTTTATTTTACAGCATGCAGTAATGATGCAGAGCAAGTACACCACTAAATCAGATGAATATATTTTCAACATAGCATGCCATTTCAATCTATCCTACCATCAAAGCACATTAACATATTCTTTGTTCTACATGTACATTACATTCTGTAGAACGAGACATAGAAGTAATGAACGCGAGTTGACACTTGGGCGTCATGGGATCCCCCAGTCCTGCTTTGAAAAGACTTTGTCTCGCAGTGAAATGGGACTGACTGGTGCCCTCACATTACTTCAAGCATAACTACCCCCATATAATGTGTCAGCAGTCCTTTAATTGGTTTACGCAGACAAAAGTCATCATCGCACTTTGAAAACCTATTATGAGCTATCCAGGGATGATTGCATATCACAATTAGATGTGTTGACAAACATTAATAATGGTCAATGGTTTATTATGAAATCATTAGCGCTCGGGAATCTCATTATGAACAGAATGTCATCCTGTAATGTTTTCATATTCGTTTCCTCCTAACGGCAGCGACAGAGAGGTAGAACCACCGCAGGACCTCGGTGTCTGTTAGTCAGCCAGGGAAGGAAAGGTCATCGGAGGAGGAGTGAAACTACACAATGTTTCAGAGGAAGGGTTTTAATATGCCAAGAACCGTTTCAATGACAGACACGGAGTGGAAATCTCTTAAATCTGTTTATACCTTGCTCGCTCTGCTGGAACATGGCCTGGGTAAAGAGAGAGTGGTTCTCTCTCGTGTGGGTTCTCTCTCGTGTGGGTTCTCTCTCGTGTGGGTTCTCTCTCGTGTGGGTTCTCTGTGGGTTCCGTTGCCACAAACAAGCTCAGTCGAGCGTTCTTTAAATGGGATGTTCTGTGTAAAGAGAAAAACATGCATTAGTGATCTTTGAATCATACATCATTACATTTAGACATTTAGTCATTTAGCAGACGCTCTTATCCAGAGCGACTTACACTAAGTACAGGGACATTCCCCCCGAGGCAAGTAGGGTCAAGTGCCTTGCCCAAGGACACAACGTCATTTTGCACGGCCGGGAATCGAACTGGCAACCTTCAGATTACTAGATTCAGATTCCCTAACCGCTCAGCCACCTGACTCACTTCATGCTCCCAGCATGCTCTTAAACAATGCATCTAGGATTCTCCCCAGAACACTTTCAAGTCTTCATAAATTGTAAAAATTATTTTCATTGTTATAACTTCCACCAAACGTACGAAAATGAAGTCCTTCCACGAAGGCAGAGCAAGAGAGAGTTATTGAGACGTTGAAACCAGCCCTATTCATGACAAAAACATTCCCAGTTGGAACTTGTGTACATAGACCTTTTGTAACTATTGAGCCCGTGTTTGCAGTGTTGATTGATGAGTTTGCCAGGTAGGCAGTAAACATACTTGAACACCTTGTTCCTTCTTCACAATGCTGTACCATAGCTCTTTGAAGTGGCTTCAGACCACAGTACAATGGGTTAGATTTTTCTGCCATTGCCATGACAACCCTGGAACCCTGTTGGACTTGCAGCACATAATGGCTCTGGATGGAGATTACTTGTTTCATCAAGAGTATATCAGAAGCTAAGAGTTGACATCTCAAGCCAGGCTTGAGCGGTTTGAAGCCCGCAGACGTTATTAGTGAGCAGCACACTCTTTATGTCCATTTTCAAGGCCCTTACTTTACAGTTGGTCTAACGTCAGGTGAAAGTGTGTGTGTGTGTGTGTGGGGGTGGATGAGGGTAGGGTAGTGACCGGCTGGATGAGGGTAGGGTAGTGACCAGCTGGATGAGGGTAGGGTAGTGACCAGGTGGATGAGGGTAGGGTAGTGACCAGCTGGATGAGGGTAGGATAGTGACCAGCTGGATGAGGGTAGGGTAGTTACCAGCTGGGGAGCATAACAAATGACCGGTTGAGCTTTTAAGAGCATGCAGTCCAAGTCGATACAGGAATCAGCAGTTTGGAACAGAAGGGTGGTGTGGTCCTTTTCGCAGGTACGGCAGAAATACGTTCCTCAGCTCTCAAAGCAGTCTGTTTTGAAGGTTCTTAGGGAGAACTTATTTTCTTCAATATATTGGTTGATTCAAAGGCAAAATGGCTTTAGTAAAAAGTTGGTACACAAGTAGTTTCTAGTGTATGTACATATGTCTATAAATAGAATAATTAATACTAAATGTGATAATAAAGAATAATACATAAATTCAGTGTGCGCTGTTGGTTTCCGAGCAGTTTTGTGCATGCATGCCTGCAAACGCAGATATTCATAACATCAACAAGAAAATTATTAATTAATTTGACTCACTTAAAAAGTGAGTGTGCAAGTATGGGTCTGCACATACAGTGCAATAAATAATGAGAATGGAATATTTAATAATTTATAATAAAAGTGTTCAAACCCAGCAATTTCAGAGCTTGTAATCTATATCGTACACAGTTTGAGAAGTGGCTGAATGTCCTCAGGCATTTATGCCTTTGAGACATATCTGATCACTGCAGCCTTTGTGAATGTGAGGTTCAGACAGTTGGGTTGGTTTACACCAGGGGGTGTCAAACTCATTTTAGTTAAGGGGCCACATATTGCCCTCTTTGATCTCAAGTGGGCCAGACCCATATTTCAACCCATGTTAATGTTCATAAACCCCAAACCCCCTTATTCCCTTACGGAACGCCAGCTCTTGGACAAGCATCAGCGGTCGACGAGCTCACCTGAATGTCCGCTAGCCGCTAGTGTTGATGCTAATCATAATAATGTGGCCGGGCTATCATGAGAAGGGCTGTGGGCTACTGGAGGAGGAAATGAGGACCAGAAGTTTGCGACGAATGCATTTAAATATACGAACCTGCCATATTGTTCTGCGCTAAGATATGGAGACATTGATCTCACAAGCCACCAACGGACACTATTATTAAAACGTTTGTGTTTCTACTTGCAGATCACATACGCTAGCTAGCAACTATTATTATCACACAGGATATCTGTTCACTAGCACAAATGTGAACAGATTCCTCTACCTCCTTACTTCCGAGATAATAGTTTCGAACAGTGATAAGGAAAACAAACTTCCTGGATAAACAGAAGATAACAGGCGCGTTCCTCTTCTTCAGGTCCACTGGCAGATTAAAGGAGGATTCGATGCTTTGAGGTGTTTGACGCCGCTACACAATCTGGAACAATTGCAGGCAGTCAACCTTACCTCAAACAAACGTAGTCCTGAAAATGCACTGTAATTGCACTGTGGAAGCAACATTGATGTTTCCATGTGTGGGAACAGCACATTTTCATGTTACTGTCATTGTCTGTTTAGCATTTTAATTAACAGTATCAGAAGATGCAACAGTCCGCTGTATGAGTAAATATGTTGCAATGCATGCTGTTTCATTGGCCTCAAGCGGCACGTAAAGTCAGAAGGGGAATCTGCTACTGTTTGTAGTCTAAACTAAACTTTGCATTGATCTTGTAACCAGAACATGTTTAATGATATGGTCTTATGGATTACGTTTTTTATGAAAAGTGTGTAGCCTATAGCCTAAAGTCTGCGGCCAATTTTCGTCACATGACATGTACACTCTGATGCATTATGTTTAGGTGCTTTAACTTAATATACCACCTACTACGTGAGTCAAGTTCAAGTATTTTATTGTCTGATGCACAGAACAACACAGGGTCAGACTGGGCACTGAAATTTGTCCAACGTTAGTAACAATAGGCTCAACTATAGTTTCTACCATGGAACCTATTTTAATGCAGTGATCTGTCATCAAATTTGTAATCCACAGACCATTCTTATGCCTCGAAACTAAGAATTGTGATAATGACTTGCACAGCAGATTAGACGTCAGTTAACAGTGGACAGTTAATTAACAGTGGATTAATTACTGTATTTTCAAAATGTGTCTGATGTGAAATGTGGCCCTAATCCCATTAAGACAGTGCCAGTCATGCCTTGACAAAACCAAGAGTCTAGAAAAGACATGCCAAAAAGCAACAATACATCTAAGAAATACCTGCTGCTTCATAAGACATGTTTCATGTATTGTATGGAAATGATGTACTTTCCACATCCTCAGACGTTGAGGAACTAGCATGACGACCACCTCTGTGCTCTTAAGCTACTGTGAAAGGTGCAACAGCCTTGGTTGCTAAGACAACTCGTTCTACAGCAGAAAACGTTTCAGCAACCATTAATTATTCTTAATTGCATACCCGAGTTGTTGAATTTTTCTGCAGTGTTGTGGGGAAAAAAGGAATATATATGTATGTATATGTATGTATATATATATATATATATATATATATATATATATATATATATGGTAGCGTTTGTGACGGGGTGATGTGCAGAACAAGGACAGGGTGAATGAAGCAGAGTATAATGCAGAACAAAGTAAACTCTTCCAACATACAAAGTACTCATTGTCTCAGTGTGACAAAACCACGTCATCAGCTTGTCATGGCCGTATAGTGTGTTGACGTCTGTAGAAATATCTTTAGACTCAAATACGGTCAAGATAATAATCTTAAAAGAACACGATTAAAAACTTTGGAGAAGCCTATGAAATTGATTATACTAAGTGTATAACTCTCATTTGCCGATATTATACGTTGATTGACACATACATAATGAGTTGTCTTGTGGGTGAATGTTTATAAGACAGAGCAATCTGACTGATTCAGCAGGTTATAAACATGTGTTTATTTAGCTTTGGCTCCCAGCCAGAGCATTGATTTGGCTGGGGTGAGGCCTGAAATACTACACCCAGATTCTCCCTCAAAACTGGAACTATTTGAGAATAACCTTGACCATCACTCACACCAACATCGCCTGCAACCATAAAAAGTTTAAAAAAAAAGTAATGGCCAATAACTCAGTTTCCAATTTTTTTTCTCTTCATAAATGTAGATATGCGTAATGAATATTTTCAATTATCTGCAATTCCAGTCGCGATGGCCCCACCAGCCCACATTTGAGTTAAAAGCTCCACACCGATCGTCCCAGAACCTTCTCACCAATCCCAAGTCAGCTGCTGGCAGAGCTGTAGGTCTGAGCTTGGGGAAAATATAATGAGATCCTGCTAATGTAGAGTTATTGTGGGAAGTGACATTTCCCACTGATTAGGTTTAGGTTATCTCTCAAGTAAAGATGTTTCTTTTTCCATTTTTAGCCCCATCATCATCACACCCAGGCGCATTCGCACACGTGTCCCTGTGCAATTAAACATAATTTATTATGTTTTTCATGAGCGCAGGCTTCTTATTAATCAATTAGTGCTTATAATTTCATTTCCACCGTTTTCTATGCTTCAACGCGTCCAACGGAAAGCAACATAAGGATCCATTTTCAATCAGATCTGTTTGTGAATGTAACCAATGTGGAGAAAGCCAGGGGTAGTTTTCCATCTTTCTCTTACCTTTTCTACGATGTCTTCTGTGTGATGTTCTTGCCTATGACTGTTATACCTTTCGCCTTCTCCAGTGATGCAGTTTTTGTTCTTGGAAGGCCATGCTGTTGATGCAGCCTAAGCAAAACATGTTCTGTTTTTCAGGACATACGTTTGTCAACGAGGGAGAAGTGGTGGATTTGAAAGCGGTGACCAAGGAGCAGTCGGGGCATTATGAATGCATCTCTTCCAACGACATCTCTGCCCCTGACGTGAGGGCTGTCCAAGTCATCGTTAACTGTAAGAACCAAAACTGCACAGAACACACACACACACAGACCACCAGCTTTTCTATGGTCTGAAATCTTGCCATGTTGTCAGAGATGTCAGGGAGATGTGCAGGACACCGATCTGTTCTGCATGTTTTTATTGGGGTTCTTCAGTGGAGGAACCCATGTGAGGTTCTTTAGCGGAGGAACCCATGTGAGGTTCTTTAGCGGAGGAACCCATGTGGGGTTCTTTAGCGGAGGAACCCATGTGAGTGTGGGAGAACACACATCCTCCACAGAGGATGGCCCGTGAGAGAACCTACCTCAGCACCGATAGACTTCAAGCAGGAATTTAACTCTTTAACCTTCTAGAGGCGACAGTGAAAACAACTCTGCCATAAAACAATATGTTGCACACCCTACTCATCCTGGAGAACTCTTCAAATCCTTTTATTGATGAAAAATAAAATCCAACCCGCCTTGTGTGATGGTATTCACAGATCCACCCTCGATTTCCAAGGCCAGAAGTACGGGAGCCCCAGTGGGACAAAAAGGAGTATTACAGTGTGAGGCCTTGGCTGTGCCGAGAGCGGATTTTGAGTGGTACAAGGAGGAAAGGAGGTGAGTGTCTTTGTTCTATAACTCAGAGTTAGGGAGAGGGGGAAGGAGGGAGACAGAAATACAGAGAGAGAGAGAGAGAGAGAGAGAGAGAGAGAGAGAGAGGGGGGGGGAACGAGAGAGAGAGGGATCTTTTACTATTCAAAACAGTCATGGCTACCAAGCATTATTATTCTTGCATAATTAGTTTGTCAATGGGGCTGTGTTGCTTGGACAACCTCTGAGCTAGTAGAGGAAGGGGGAGTTATAATGAACAAGCACGCTTTGCAAAGGAATATTGTTCCGAAATGAACCGGCGCAGTCCAGTGAGCCATGGTCATATTAGCGATGCGGCCACTGAGAAAATGTTAGATGTTTGTTGCAAACTTCAGCTTTGTGAAACTTGTTTCTTCTCAGTGACTGAGTTATGTTCAAGGTCACGCAAGATGCTGCACACATAACAGACTTGACCTTTTCAAGGACAAATGGTTTTACGGGCTTTCAGACAGTGCAGTGCACCCACTTTTAATACAGTTATATGGATGTATCTTATGAGGGCAGTTCCTGTAGACTTGGTAGGGTTTTGAACCCTGTAGACCAAGTTGTTGGCATGACACTGCTACTAGTTTGTTTTTCCTTTCCAGTGAGTCTTAGTTGAAGGTTGAGTGTTTTGACTAACTAGGGAAACGTAACTAGGGAAACTAGGGAGCTAAATGACTAAATGTAAATGTAACTACAGGGTCTGTGACTTACATTTAGTCATTTAGCAGACGCTCCTATCCAGAGCGACTTACAGTAAGTACAGGGACATTCCCCCCGAAGCAAGTAGGGTGAAGTGCCTTGCCCAAGGACACAACGTCATTTGAAACGGCCGGGAATCGAACCAGCAACCTTCTGGTTACTAGCCCAACTCCCTCACCGCTCAGCCACCTGACTCCCCTGACTTGAATGTGTGTCTTGCAGGCTCTCCAATGGACTGGATGGGGTGAAGATAGAGAGGCAGGGTAAACAATCCATGCTGATTTTCTTTAACGTATCAGAAGAGGACTATGGAAACTACACGTGTGTTGCCAGGAACACCATGGGAATCACTAACGCCAGCATCATCCTCTACGGTCAGTCAAAGTTACTGCTTTACAACTAACTGGATCAACTAAAAAACACATATGAATAAGCCCACATAGTATATACTATTTCACGTTGAATTTGTGTTGCAGAAATGTATTTGTCTTAGATCGTTTATACCACAGTTTATTGTAACACTCCCGTTGGTGTCAGTACCCTGTGTTGTGAGGCTTTGCTCTGTGGTTGATATTGACCATGACTGTCTTTCCTCATGCAGGACCAGGAGCCATGCATGACGTCAACAAGGCCACCATGTTCCCCCCCTGCTCTCTATGCCTTCTGCTGACTGTTACTTTGTTGTACCTGCTCAAGTTTTGACGCACCGACCTCAAGTTTCTCAGTGTGTCGATCCGCCACAGAGACGAACTTTTAGTCCCGCTAAGAAGACAGGAGAGAGAACACCTTTTGGTTTGCATTTTTCTTTCTTTTCAGCTCTGCGTCTGATTCTGGATGGGCGGACGGGGAGCCGTTGCTAGGGGTGAGGGTGGGCTCGTAACTAAGGGAGCAGCTGTACTAGGAGGTTTGTTTCCTAACCTTTTTGTATGTTTGAAGGGAAGACAGGAGAAAAAAAATAAGTGATGTACTTCATAGTTGAATGATTTTTGCCCAATATTGAGGTGTAAATTCAGATTACTGGTGTGTCATGTCCTGTTAAATATCTGTAATATACCATGGTTTTTTTATTATGTTGACAAAATATGGAAAAAATGCAATGTGATTGTTAAATTTTACTGTATTTTTACAGTTGTATGCAACAAAGTAACAACCCCATTCACTATAAACGATGTTATGTAGAAAATAGTACTATCATTTGAGGCAAAATCATGCAGCAGTGACTACTGTGTTTACCATGTTAAAACTGCTAAAGGCACTAATCAGACATTAGTCACAGTAGACATCTTTGAGGCCGTATTCACCATGAACAGCCTAGCTAAAGACAAATGGTTTTTAAGTAAGTGTTGGGACATACTAAGCAAGCTGATGGTATAAATGAATGGAGTAATATAATTAAAAGTAGGCATTTTCCATGTGTTTTCATATCTTACTAATTGATCTTAAAAAGTATTGACATGATCATGATCTCATGCCTGTCCTTGATTTAGGGTCACTGTACAATGTAGGGCACAACGATCTCAGCTTTAGTCAAAACATGTTATTCTGTCTTTAACAAGCACTGATTTGTATTTTATTTATTTAAAAAGAAAAAAAAACTTGAGGGTTGGTGAATATTACATCAGAAAAGTTTGATTTTCAGTGTGTGTTATAGCTATGCCATCGGTTTCAAATGTGTTATTTTGACACGTGAAATGTAGTGAGACGCTCCTATTTTTGTTGGGTAAATTCTTTATTCACATTGTCATTATTTATTTATTTCCCCTCTGCCAATCCTTCTTTTAAAAGTTTCTTTTTTATGTCAATCATTTGAGCAAATTCCACATAAAGCCTTCTAGTATGTCCCCCATCTACATTAAATGCACAAGCGAATTATTCGACTACTTCTAACCTCTCTCACTATGAACAAGAACAAGTCAAAACTGTAACTGGTTTGATTTAAGCAGCAATGTTCACTTTGTACTCAGCACTAAATTACAGCATATAAATATGGGCTTGTACTTTTTATTGTTGTTCAGATGTGATCTTTGTAATGACACATATGTTTTGCAAAACCTGATGAACTGTATTACTTGTAATCGAAGGCTAGGGAGTCACCCTAGACTTCTGTATTGATCAGAGATTGTTGGAAATGCTATTGATGTCAGTAAGTTTGAGTCATTTCATTGTTTTAATCCCCTATTAAAATGTTAATGGTACCAGAGTGTATTTTAGCTACTTTATACATTTGTATTTGGTTAACCTTTACATTAAGTATACATCAACTACCTTGCGCTGTAGTAACATGTTGCTGCTATAAACTATGGTGATTAGTTTCGAGCGTATATTACTTAACATATTTTAAAAGTCTCCAAACGTGATGTTAAAATGTGATTAGGTTACATAAAACACTAATGTTTCGATCATGGTACGTAAACTGGATGACTGGCACTGCATTACGGACAAATACGAAATTTAGTTTGGAACACGATAGGTTAGATAAAAAAAAGCATGGGGGAAATATAACGAATGAAAAGTTAGGTTGCAGCCTACTTGAAACGTGAACGCGTGTTTATCAAATGTGTATCACAGCCTCCGAGTTGATGAGAAAACCACTGTCCTGTTTTACCAAAAACTATTTATTGTTTGAACGTTTAATCAAGGTAATCTTTAAGCTGCAACGAGCGGCTCTACAGTATATTTCGGACGGTACACAAATTGCATTTGTTTGAATCCTGGAAGACTCCACGCATAACTCTGTCGACTATTTTGTTTTACAATGTGGCTACATTTCTATGCGCTGTAAAAACGTCGTTCGTATAAATAAATAGCCTATGTGATTTCTGAAATCACACACTGAAAATGGTCGTTCACGAGTCATAACAAAGGGATCGCCTCTTTGTTCTCTCGGCTATGACTCGTGAACTTTCATTTACCTCAAAATACGAACATTTGAACCCTCTAGTGAAGTACCAAACATGACCATTTTCCATCTTGCCACGGTGATTTGGAGTGTTGTATGACGCAAGTCATTGCTGGTTGTCGAAGCACTTAGCATTATCCTGAAACTCTGGTAGACAGAAATATATTTAGTAATTTAGATTCACAAATGGTAGTTTAAGGTACTACATCTGTTAATAATTAAAATAATTGATCACATTCATATTACTTGCTACCAACACTTTTTTACTTCCAAGAAAATGTATGAACTAAGCTTGAGATTGGAAAAAAGTATGTTAAGTAACAGCCTGATAAACCTAAATTTAAACTGCCACAGCAGTTACAAGATTATCATCTCAAGTAGAGGCACTGACATCCATACCATAGGCAAAATTAAAGTTGTTAGAAAATGTAATTTAAGACACATTAAAGGTGTTAGGAATGTTTATGCGACGTCTTACAGCTGTGTGCCCTCTGTGGTAGGCTCACTAACCCACATCACCTTCTCCAGTGGAATGACAGATTTATTTGCAGTGTTGTGAGGGATTTTGAACACTTCTTAAATCGTTGGCGGTAAGGAGAGGAAGATGTTTTGTAGAATGTTATTAATTCACCACTGGCTATTAACTAGCACAGTCCACTTAGATTAACTTTTTTTGTTTAATTGTGTTCATTACGTGCAACGCCTAAGTAAGTCTTAAGTAACTAATTAGGGACATCACAACCTTGTCTTGATGACAGCTTTCGTGATGCAGAACACCTCACAGCACAAACTATCCATTTGGGGAGAACTGACATGTTCACAATAATAAACTGAAAACTAATTACATGGCAAATCATTTTAAGCAGTCTGTTTTTTATCTGACAAAGTGAAACTGTGAATGTTCGGTTAAATGAGAAAAAGTTACATATCCAGTTTATTTGAAGAGATACTGCATGTGAAAAACAATTTTTGTTTTTTGTTAAAACTTTATGTTTAACACCACGCTCAGCTTAACACATTTAATTCCAACAATTCTTTGCTAAAGGTTTTTTGTTTTGTTTTTTCTTTGAAAAATACTGGCTACCCTAACGAAACATTTGAAGAAATTCCATTAAAGTTGCATTTTTGGAGTAGGCTGAAACTGAGATGTTTGGTTCCTCTAAAGTGTAAGTACGAAACTACTTAATTGTTGTGAACTGAATTATATAAGTACTAAGGATCTAGATTTGCACTTGGGGTGTCCGGGTAGCTCACCGGATAAGTGCATGTACCAGAAGGCTAAGGCCTTAGTGCAGCGGCCTGGGATTGAATCTACCCCAGGACCCTTTGCTGCATGTCTGTGTCTCTCTCTCTGTGTCTCTCTCTGTGTCTCTCTCTCTGTGTCTCTCTCTCTGTGTCTCTCTCTCTGTGTCTCTCTCTCTCTGTGTCTCTCTCTCTGTGTCTCTCTCTCTCTGTCTCTCTCTCTCTCTGTGTCTCTCTCTCTCTGTGTCTCTCTCTCTGTACCCTCTCTAATTTACAAATGTATTTTACGGTGGAGATGCAACACAATTGTAGTTATTTGTGTAAACAGAAATTCCCATGACTGTCTATTGTACCGTGTCCCACTGTTGACCTATCTTCTGTAACAAATCACCAAATTACCCTTTCTAAACAATTACAGTACGTTGTGTACACAAACCCAACCCTCCTTAAATGCTCATTCATTAATGTATTCTTTTCACATGCATTTGGCTTCATGCAAATTGTAGGCTTCATGTTTCTGCGTTTGGTCAACTGGGTCTGTCCTGTGTCCTTAGATAAAGAATTCTACATAGGTTACCTGCCGGGACATAAACACCAGAGGCAGCTGTTTACTTGGAAATTAGAATACGTTAGAATATGTTCCACAAAGCATGATCATTCCCTGGATTCAATCCTTTGTGCTCTGAGCACATTCATTGGCCTTGAATAAAAGAATGAAGACCAAGGTAGGTAACCGTCACATCATTAATCATGTTTTCAGTTCTTCCCCAGACGACCCTGTATGTACATCCATTGTTTTTTTGCCTTCTCATATCACGACAAATACAGTTTGTAAGATACACAGATGTTTTGTATATGATGCAGACTGTGTATTTTACAGTATATTATGTTGAGGTAGCAACATAGTGATTCAGTGGTAGATATATTTAGATTATTTTCTATTTTCCGCACATCTTGGATTGTCTGCCATTGCAACAGCGAGAGGGCACAGGAGTATATTTAGACCTACTAGCCGCCAGTTAAGAGTATTCAGATTCAGCACATTGCTGACACTCCCACACGTTACTTTTAACTAACACACTGGTGAAAAAACACATGGAAATCATATGCGGATCTTATTAAGGCAGGGAGGGGCTTGTGAAAGGTTAGTCACCGTCTTTATTCCACTAAGAGTCTTATTTATACTTAGCTGATTTTTCAACACTTTGGCCGACTGGTTATTTTTAAATGTGCTGTATATACATCAGACTGACTTTCAGCAAGAAGCTAAAAATATTTTTTTAATAATTTCAATGGTTGCTAAAAAGTTCTCACCTGTGCAGTAGAAGGGTTAGTGTGCTTTCTCATAGGTGGAAATTAATTTGATATTTGTACTTCTTATTATCTTGGAAAGGGAATGTATTCTGCTAAATTAATTTCCATGTCAATATGAGATGTCAGTTGATCGTGCTAGTTAATTATGCCTAGCCATGCCTGCTAATTATTATACCATTTCAATCCACTTATTCCGCAGAGAACGTAGCTGTGTCCTGACCTTCAGAGGTGGTTTTGGCATAGGGAAATCTCCCCGTTATAGATACCACCTCACAATAAAGCATAGAAACGGAATTCAAAGATACATTCATTTCTTAGAAATTTCAAATGTAGGTTTTTTAATGTTTTGCCATTAGTTGTCATTAATTAATTGGAGTGTGGGAGTTTGATGTCGGCTACAGCATAGCCATTGTGATCTTTCTTTTAAGTCTAGCTATAGTCTAGATTTCTTTATAAATTAGTGGAGCAGCAAGCACATGTTCAATGGCAAAAGGTCACATCTGAATACTGTACCCAAGACATGACTTCTCCTCATACAACACTACACTCAAGTCAGACTCAGTTTACAGTCTTAAACTAAAACAGGACAACCTTTCGCATCCCTCATCTAAGTGTTGATATTGGAGAAGTGTGGCATAACTCGGAAGCTACTTTGCTTTGGGAGTACTGTATTGATCCCCCTCTATAATTACTTCACCTCACAGATGCTAATCCAAGGAAACTGACTTTGAAAAAAGTGCTTAACTGTTGTGGCACAGTTAACGTTGCAGGTGTCACTTTAGGGTCATTTAACTTCCTGCGCTTTTGCACTTGTGTCGCATCATACTATACAGTACACACAGTAAGCCTGTTTCAGTTATTTTTTTAAACATACTGTATGACAAATCCAATTTTGGACCACAGGGTCTTTTGAAATTGTGATCGTTTGATAGTCTGTGTGCTAAAATCTGGGGCAGTCAAACACAGGAGGAGCCTTTAAGACATCATTAGCACTCACCAAGAGAACGGACAGGCCTTTACCAGTCGCAGGAGAAGAAGAACAACTTGAAAGTGCAAATATGAAAATCCTGATTCATCTCAGTGCGATCCCACTCTGTAATCATGAGAAAGAAACCACACCCTGGTTCCAATCGGAACAGATGGTACTCTCTTTGGTTTTCTTAAAAAAGAGAGAAAAGAAAGTGCGCAGCTTGACTGTGATCTTCTTACCCACAGTCAGCACCACACAGGTCTGTGATGAAATATTTAGCAGACCAATCAAAAAAATGTACCAGCCGTTAAGATTGTCTGCCTGTGTTGATAAGTAATAATGGGTATAAAGTGAAATCATTTCGAAACGAGATTATTATCTTCATTATGACAGTATTTGCAATAGCTTGATAGTCAACGCTGATAAACATTTAACTAGGTTGTATTATTATGTCCATGTTCTAAGCCACAATTACTGTCCGACACATACCAAAAAACAATCATATATTTATATGATATGTGCAGTATATGTTTTGATGCACTCCGTAGATTCACAACCATGCTAATACTTGGTTTAGCCTTAAAAAGGCAGAGAATGACTGCCTGTATTACTTCAATGGCTGTCAGCTGTGCTGTGCTAATTGAGAAGAGTTCATTGATCTGGGAGTCAGATGGCTGAGCGGTGAGGGAGTCGGGCTAGTAATCTGAAGGTTGCCAGTTCGATTCCCAGCCGTGCCAAATGATGTTGTGTCCTTGGGCAAGGCACTTCACCCTACTTGCCTCGGGGGGAATGTCCCTGTACTTACTGTAAGACGCTCTGGATAAGAGCGTCTGCTAAATGACTAAATGTAAATGATCTCAAGTAAATACAAGCAGGAGAACTCCTAATTATCTGCAAACATAGATGTGCACGATTCCACGTTTGAGTTTTTGTACATGTTGCTAACTACACCCTAATTTGAACTTTAATATTACTGGAAAACTGTCTGTGTTGAGGGACGAGTTCCCCCTTCGCTCCCTCCCACCCCAAAGTCATTGCTAATTATGATCTACTTCGTTTCTTTCTTTTACATCGATATTCAGATGACCTCATTTGCAGAGGGTTAGCATGAATTAAATATTTGTTCAGGATGGTTTGAATTTGCTAGCCTGGTCCTAACCAGACTCTCGTACATATCATTTGTACAGAGTCTGGCCTCGCTCCATTGACAAGCGTTGACTTCCTTGTAGGCGGGTACTCTGTTGAAGTTTAAAACTATTGGATCTGCCCAAAGCCACTCTGATCTGCCATAACCAATCGCTAGCGTTCGCCTTAGACAATTCCTTCACCCCTACTGTAACAGAGCTAGCTGCCGTAACTGGAAAATCAAACTTTTCCCGAATCCAGTGGGGAGGAGGGCCACAACATCATGACCACCAACAAAACTCATCAAGGATTGTTATTGCTCCGGCTTTAACTTATGGATATTCGGCAGCGTTGCCACAACCGCAAAATAGCTTTGCTCGCATCTTTCTCCGCCGCCATTACTGAACTACAACTCAAACTAGTGCACGACATCAACGTCATCGTTCTCAGCCACTCCCTCTGTTCGCTGATTGGCCGGTTGAAAATCAACCTGAAAAATGTGACTTACGGGCCTGGCTCTGCCCCCCTACGTACTTCCGCTCAAATTTATTTTCGCTTCTGTACATAGGTCTGGCCATGAGGTACGTAAATCAGATTTTTCAGGTTGATTTTTCTACCTCTGTACAAATGCAATGTACGTAGGTGGGCAGAGCCAGGCTATGAATTTGCAGGGTTGCAACTACAAAGACCCATTTTGAAATCCCATTTTTGTTACAATAGTATAACAAAATTACAACTAAAATACTGTACATTGTGAATGCATACTCATATATAATATATACACAACATCCTTATCTGTACTATCCATGAATTTGAAGGAAATAAATATAATTTAGCCAAATCAAAAGCACAAGAAGCTCTCCATAGAAGCTGAATGTAGCAGCGGATATGCCACCTAGGCCATGCACCCCTGCAGTGATTAGGCTCATTTCGTACTGGAACTGGTGCATGAAAGCGCTTTAAAATATCGTTGATAAACTCTTCAGACACTTTTACGTTTGCCCCGTTTATGTGTTTTATACTTCATAAAAAATTGATTCAGATTGAGTTTTTCGTCAACCTACACTACCCTAAACCGTATCCGGCGTCCGCTAGACTAGAGCTAGCCTAGCTCTTTAGCAAACAATTCCACCAGCTAGCCTAATTCAATAACTCGGATTACATCAAAACGATTCGCTGTACTGTAGATAATGTAGGTACCTGCAGGTACAGAGGTTATTTTGTCCGTTACACCATGTTTTAGTTGTTTTATTTAACTTAAAATCGTTTTAAATTACCGTCTAGAGACATAAAACGAAGACGTTATTTACTAGCCATGCTAGTCTTACCTGAACAGTTGGGAGGTAGTTGCGACACAGAAATCTGATTGGTTGAAAAACATGATTGTGTTAAAGCTAGCTAGCTATATGACGCAGTTGAACGATTCTTACCAGCAAGGTGCAGCAATCGGATGTGTTCGACTTCATGCAGCACCGATGGCCGCATGAAGTCGAACGTACCTAATGTCACAGGAACGGACCAGTAGGAACCTGGGACATATGTATTAAAATCTTTGAGATGGCAAACACTAGCAGCGAACTAGCAAAAATTATCCAGAAAATAAAATAAATACTAAACACCACAAATATTACTTGTTGACTAGCTTGAACATGCCACATCCAACAAATTCAAACCAAATACATTTGAGTTGGATCTGAATTTCACCATTCGAATTTGAGCAGCAACATTATATTTGGGGATCTGTTTTTAAATTGTATTCATAAATTAAAGAGGTGAATTCAAAACCGACGAATTCGGTGGTGTTTAAATTTCATTAATAAGTATTCAATGCCTTTTAAAATTCAAAACATTGTCACTGAAACAGAATTGAGCCTAAAATAAATGGATAAATGGTTTGTCCAGTCAGTTGAGTTCAATGCATTCCACCAGACTTCTGTAATCCTGATTACATGTTTACATACATATAGTCTACTGTAAATCTCAAACTTCCAATTAAGCTTAAGTAGAACAAAATCATTTAAGAGATTACATTAGAGCTCAAAGATGGCTAAAACGAGGCATTTAGATACAACATTTTATTATTGTCAGTCTTAAATATGAACACACAATCGTCAAAAAGAAAATACATGTGAACCAATCATCTTTTACATTACATGAGTCAAGTGAGTACCTTGAGTTGACTTGACCAATTGAGCAATTGTTTTATTAGGGAAATGTTTGTGCTAATCATTTGTGATGGATTAATAAGATCATGAAATTCCATCATGTACCTTTGTTAACCCCAAGTGGTTAAGACCCATCTCAACTCAGTGATATCTTAAAATTAAAAAATAATTTATTCCCATTGCATATCAAACAAATATCACATCACATCACAAACAGCACTATACTATAGGGTAGGTACAATATAAGCTCAAACTAAATAAAATGATCGAAATAGGTATTTAGAGACGGACGAATCAGACACTTCCTAGAAGCCCTGAATCCTTTCTGTACATCTGCTTTTGAAACTAAACAAAATGATTATAACTTGTATTGAATCTACCCATAGCATTTTCCTTCAACTTAAGTCCCAAGACAAAGAGTAGCTATAGCGTTAACCATCATATCTTAAAACAGACAATATCAGTTCAAATAGCATACTGTATGTGGTGCTGTAGCCAAAATACAAATCTTTTTTTATTTATTAACATATTTGTTTTAAGGGCTAACCATTCTGTGCATTGCTGTATTTTCAGTGATGTGTGTTAAGATGTTCTCGTTCCTAAACATCAACACTGGCCCCATCATGCAATATGTGAATTTTGATTAAAAAGACAGCATCTATCTTTATCGTAACCACCACTGGTTTGCAAAATCTGTGCCTCTGTATTCTTTTGTGAACCAGATACTCAGACCTGTACATTTGGACAAAGTACTGCATAGGTCTCAAAGCAACCACCCATTAAAGGGAAAGTTCACCCAACAGTCACTTTTTACTTGAAACTGCTCACAACAAGGTCTGTGGACTATCTTGAGTAACCGGGGTCATGATATCTGGAGAGAGACATTGCTGTTGGGTTTTTCCAAATGTATTTTTTGGGCACTTTGAGCTGGTGCTCAAAGTCTGCCATCGTGTTAGAGAGATGGCAGACATCTCCAACCCCTGGAAAATGTACAACAAAACAATCTAGATGGATAAACAGCACTACAGGTAAGAGGGAAAAGATGTATTTTCGATTGTTGGGTGAACTGTCCCTTTAACCACAGCCAAGCATTTGTCAATGGTCTGTCACCGTTTAGTGTATGTTATTGATGAAATCCACAACTGTTGTGTTTGGTAATATTAAATCCAACACACAATCATTACATTGTTAAGAAGTAGATGAAGGGAGATGAACATTCAGGTATCTGACGTACCCTAAATGGAACCTGTAGAATAGCAACGCCACCGCTCATCACGTGATCCGTGACGACCCTTCTGAATATCGCTTTACGTTTACGTGGCAGTACGCGACACTGTAGGGAGTCTGTCTGGAGATACTGAATGCGTTCAAGACCTCATATTTCAATGTGGCACAGGAGCGACAGTCTGGATGAAAGACTGCACAGTCTTAACGTTTCAAATGAGCACGTGTACTTGGCTGTTTAGCAGAACAAAGGGTTTTGCAGAGTCATGGACCTACAACTACAGCAGGTGGTGTGTTCTTAAGGAGGATTAAGTAGACATACTTATATTGGGAGGTTCAAAACGGTTATATAAATGACTGCCCGATAACCCTCAAAGCCAGGTTATCAACTTACAAAACATCATTAAACAGTGTGGTAGCAGTCTAATTGCTGACGAAAAATGCAAAATATGCATAGTCAGTTCATAGATTGCGGTTGAACAAAAACCAACTATAGGTTCTGTTTGAGAGCCAAAGAGTAGAGGACAAAGTCTGCAGTTAACAGTGACGTAGTCTTTGGGTTTTTCTAAACCAACGTTTGTCCCCCATGTTTATAATGGACATGGCCTAACTCTGACACACAAATAGTTAAATTAGTAACCATTCACAAGTAACTACAAATAATGTAAATGACATGTCAATATGTTACAACTTAAGAATTATCACACCGGTTGCTTTGACAAACGGTTGCATGGAAATATATTATTGAAGTTAGATGTCCACAAAATAAAAACGCTCATCCATTCTTAACTAGTGGATATACTCAACACCATGAGTATAGCTGTGCCAGCTAAACAGGAATCAAACCAGGCTTCTGCCTAAATAATTACAACTTCATAATATTCCCTTCTTAAAAATAGGAATGAAACTAATAGATTAGCTGAGCAAAAACTGAGAGAAAAAATCACAAATCATTGCAGAAAAAGAAACATTTCGACATGTCTTTTTTCATGACCATAATTGTAATCCTTACATTATGATGACACATGGAAAAACACATGTAAGGTCATTAGACCTCATGTGGAGATCTGTGTTCTTTGCTTACCAATGTACATTTGAGATGCTTGATAATCACCTCACACACTTGCTATAACCTGGTCTCTCATTGAAACTTTGTGATACAAAATGTATAAACATACTTTCAATAAGTGACACATTTTCAATAAGTGGCAAACCCTAAACCAAACAAAAAAAAAGAAAGAAAGAAGAAAAAGAAACTATTGTTAAATCTTCAGCTTCTCCCAAAAAAAAAAGAACAAAAAAAAAAAAGTGTATGTTACATACTTATTTTTTTTAGCGCTTCGACATTATGTAGTAGTTCGGTTTTGCGATTCCACGCGAGAGAAAACACAATCTGCATGAAGACCTCCCTCTTCAGACCCTCAGCAGGAAGAGCAGGAAGAGGGCAAACACAACACAGTTGTATGTGTGCGTGTGGATTCCCAGAGACCCGTTCCCATCCTGAACTGTTCTCGGTCCTGCGGAAAACAGAGAACCAAAATAATACTTGGCCAATTTTACGCAGTCAAGATTGATTTTTCCCTTTCTCATGTTTAAACTAGGGGATAGATATATTGACTTGTATCCGCAGATAACAAATGATTTACTGAGTTAGTACTTTCCCAGTAGTCTATAAAACCTCACAAACACTGTCAAACCAAGGAGAAGAATACTCTCTCTTGTAGAGTAAAAAACTATTCTCTCATACATCTATTCTCTTACACAACTACTCTCAATATCTTAGATTTTAGAAGGGTTACGTTTTCTAAGTCAGTGATCTATTATTTGAATTATTCATTGGATGTTTAATCGTTAGATTTGGGTTAAGCGAGGTAATGATCGTATTATTTACAAACCTGACTGTATTGTATAAATTTCAGAGCTTGTCAAAGCTAAAGGAGAAGTTGACTCCTCTAGAAAAAAAGGAGACATTCATTTGCAACAAAGGTCAGTGGCAAATGGTGGTTACACCAAAATAAAAAGCAATTTTGCATTCAGCATTATATTGCCCATCATGGCTCCTATGTGATTCCTTAACAAATGCAATCCCACCGTAACCTAGCAACCCCTCTTTAACCCCTCCCCCTCCTCCAACTTAATGTAGATGGGTGGCCAATATAATTCCACACAAAATTTCAATAAAGTTGATGGTACATTTGCAAAACTAAACATGAACAGACATCAGCATTTATTAGTATCATCGATATCTGTTGAGATAATCAATTCTTGTTAATAACCCCTTAAAGACTCCTATATTTTGGTGAACTCAAAACTAAAAAAAGCACATTCTCAAAGGTGTGATTTTACAGAAAGCTCCTTCTCACTAACAATAAATATCACACTTCGTTAATAGCGCTGCTTAAAGTGCTCCAAGCCCCAACACTGTTCGTTCAGGAACAGATTAATCCTACAGCTTAATGTTTTAAGCAGGGGTACTTTAGGAGGGAAATTTGCATTGCAACGGCAGCTGTTATCTCCTCTCCTTTGCCGTTACGCCTCGCTGACTTGACCTCTTATCATCGTCTTATTGTACGATGAAACCTAGACTAGCCGAGTGTTCAGGTCAGCCTTAATTGCAGCTTGGTGTAAACAACCTAATCAACTGCAGGAGAAAAATAATCAGTCTGATAGTTATGGTGGGGCAAGAGGGGCTTTGCTGAAGCGGTTCTGAATGTGCCACAGGGACAGGTGTTTTGGGAGAGACTGCAATGCTGCTCCCTAACCAAAACGAGATATTTAACGTGAAATAATAAAGCACATCTTCTATCTTTCTTGTGTTTCATGAGTCGGACGATTTCTCTCTCTCGTGGCTTTGAAGGGGTCATGTGGTTCACATGGCTAAAGTCCTGTTTAAAACAAATATTGCAGCAAACAGGCATTTTGACTGAGACTGGATTATTTAGAATTTTCGCTTTGAAGCTTGGAATACAATGACTTCTAATTTCCCTTGGATTTTATTGAGTTCACCATCTTTTCTTTTGGGACATGTATCCAATTATATTGCCACAGTGGATTAATCCTAATCCTGTATGTGGATAATTAGAATAATAGTGCATTCTAACAATCAAAATCAGAGCCAGTAAGTAAAGTTAAAGGGCCTGGTTTCACTTACTGCAAAAAAGAAAACAAATGAAAAAAAAAGAAAACATCCAACTGTTTTATTTTGTATCTTAATTTGTGTTAGTTGTTGTTAGGAATACAACCTTCACATGAGCCTAAGGTCTAGAACCTTCTCTGTTATCCTCTACAACGTCCAGGAGAGGGACTGCAGATGGCTGTACCAGTGGACGCTCCTCCTAACTACGACCATCACACCCCATAATACCCACCAACACATCGTTTGTTAAGTATTTGGGGGATTTGGCGTAACAAATCTTCCAATTTGAATGCCCACTCATCCATTCAAATCCGTGATAACTGTATTTTACTGTATTGTTTCTCTGTATCTAAGTTTCTGTAGCTTTGTACAGTAATGCGTTATTTTCTTATCTTGATCTTTGTATCTTTGATAGCCATGTGGTTTTCCAGCATTGCGTTTAAATTAGATGTGTGACACTGAACTAACATAAGTAACTACCACTACAAGGGACATTCAATACCTGATCTGCCTACTAGTAAACTTTCTACCAGTTAGGTTAACATCTATGGGTGTGGGCCTTGGCAAAAGTAACTGTATGGAGGAGAGCATTCAGTAGCTCTCACTACAATCGCCTTCATTCTGTGGTTTCTTCCAAGAGAACCAAATAACTTAGTTACTGTCGCCAAGACGCACATCAAAAGCACACAGATACTGACTCACAAAGGGAGAGGTTGGGTGATTTGAATGGACATGTTTCAGACATTTCTAGGATCTACAGACACACAAGTCTCCCTACACACACACACACACGACTATTTAACACACAACTCAAACAAATAAATTAATATAGAGACAAAATACTTACACAGAGGATGATCACATGCAACATTAAGCCATGCAAAAGACAAGACGGTTAAGGTTGATTGAAGAAAAATGGAAAACAGTTAGAAAAGCATTCCTGTTGATTTGGCCATTTCCACAAATGTTTAAATGAGATTCTTCTTCATCAGGACAAACCAGGGATGCGACATTTCAGAGCAGTCTGAACTCTTTAAACAAAATCAGAAGCAAACAACTGTGTCCAAAAACAGCCGTGCTTCCCAGTGAGTATCTGCACATCTCATTTCTTCAGGCAGCGTGGTACAAATGATCTGGTCCATTTCATTTACAGGGTTACCAACCGAATATCTCTGCCACCTCGGTTTAGGAGAGAGATGCTCAGAAGGTGCTCCACTGATATGGGAACCAAATCCAGACTGTGAAAATGGCCGTGTTTATTCATGCTGTTAGTGTACGGTGAGCTGAGGAGTTTAAACACATGCAAGTCCGGAATACTAACCTTGCAATAGTGTTGAGCTAGTGGGCTCAATTACCTCTACAACAGAGTAAAGCAAATATATATATATCGATATATATTAAAAAAGCAACAAAAAAAACTCAAACATCAAATAAACCTTGGCAGCGTTCTTTGGGATGTCGTACAAGGCCGGTGAATGCATTAATGGTCAGGCAAGTGTGGTCATTCTGATGTTGATGGTATCATCGATACCATCACCATCATAAATACCATTAAGATAGATTCATGTCCAGAACACATTGTATTCAAATACTGCTTGCAAAGTTAATACTGCTTATAATTGCCTTCTGTTATTTTTATTATACGCTTAGTGTCACTGCAGCTGGACTAGTAACACACGTACTCACCATACAAGAGAAAGCTTGTGTTTGAGCTCCCCAGTGTGTTAATGGCGATGCAGGTGAAGTTGCCGTAATCTGATTCAGAAACGTTGAAAAACATCAGTTTGGAGAGATGCCCTAAGTCCTCGATCTCAATGCCATCAAAACCGTTGAGAATCCTAAAAAGGGGACATAAAACAATTATTAAGTTCTTTATTCTGACATTTTTACCTGCAGTAAAGGAACGTTGGTATGTCCTTGCTGAAAGGAGTCCAGTACAGCCTTGTATTTATTCAGCTTGTAGAATATTTTATGAATCAGCGCAGCATCAAGATACAGTGTGCTGACTTTTTACTGGATTTCTGATTGTCTTTGACAACTTCCATCTTTTGATTAAATTAAGTGTTCACCAGATATGAGGCCTTGTTATTCCAGCTCATGGAATATCAAACCGACCATATTGAATTTATGATCAATTATCCAGGCCGATAGTATGTTACAGATTACTTGAGGACGTCTTTAATGTCTCCCTCGATATCTAAACACGACCCACAACTGCACTCTGCAGTATCATCACACATTTGACGATGAAATGAACACACATCTACAGTCATTAGGACAGTCTTGACGCAAAGACGCAAAATGAACACAGCCAATTACCTTCTGTCATCTCTGTACCACTCAAAGCTCGCCTCCGGCATCGCATCCGCCTCGCACTCCAAAACTCCTTTCTGGCCGAGGGTCACCCCGACATCTCTGCCCTCTGACACGCTGGGGGCGTCTGGGAGAGCAGGAGGGCACAGGGGAGGGCACGGTTGTCAGAGCAACATGGATGTGAACGATAGGAGAGGGTCACTAAGAGGGTCAATGTGTCAAAGGGAGGGGAGAAGATGGCCAATGACAGAACATTGTTTGTACTCCCTTCAGTCTGTTGACAAAGTGCTGCGGTTCATCAGTTTTTGTAATGCTTATGTTTTTTTTTAATGTTTATGTATAAATAAAGTACTTTATGTAAGCTTTGGAGATGGATAACCTGGTACATGGTCTAAATCAGAGCATGTAGTGAAGTGAATAAATCAAAAACATGTCCACTCTTCCAACGTTAAACATATCATTTAGTTATTGACTAAGCTTCTACTCTAAACAGACCTGTGATTATTAATGTATGACTAGTTACAATTCCATACACACACTTACGTGATTGTTACTAAACAAAATCCTAAGATTCAAAACCGAAACCACCATCTGACTCGACTCCCTCCTTTGTATAAATGACTGAACCAGACATGACTGTACCACACAGACTGGAGGCGAGGCGAGGCTGACTCACAGTTCACCGTGATCTCCACGGTCTGGACGTCAGTGCCGATGTCGTTGATGGCCGTGCATGTGTAGGTTCCGGCCTTCTGCCTGGAGATGGAGGGGATCTCTAGAAGCTCGTCTTCCGACCCCAGGTCCCCTGAGGAGAGGTGAGGAGAGGTGAGGAGGGACAGGTGAACGGGTTTTCTGTACGTAATCAATAACATGTACCGTACGTTAGATCTTTGGCCTCAACAAATGTTTCCTGGCTTATTTCCCACAGGAGAAGGCAACCAAAGCGTATTGGCCCATGCATCACCACTCGTGTACCAGAACTGCAAACTGGGATGAAACGGCTTTGGAGACGATCATTTTTGCTAGCTCCGACAGCTTTTAGCCAAGCCCAGATAATTAATTGATAAGCCAGCTACTTTGAGAAACAGGAAACCTTTTTCAGTGTCTGGCAGCTAACCAAGACAAAAGCTCAATCAATTGCAGGTTAAACCGGAACATCTACAGTACAATGTTCTGTTGACATGATGGGTGACAAAGAATCAATCTGTGAAAGATAAGACTGTGTTCCTCCAGTTAAATTCCGGATGCTACAAATCTAAATAATACCTCAAAACAGTCTCCCCCTCCAAAGATTCATTCAGTTCCTCCCACATGATTTGCTTTTATGGCCATTGTTTTCCTTTTAACACACATAACAAACCCCACTCCGAGACTGCTGCGATTCAGCAACCTGACATTTCCAGAGAAAGACACGACTGGCTGATTAGTGGGAGCGTTTGTGTAACCCTCTACTTCAACCATCATATCAGTGCCAAAACACTCGTGTTCCAGCGTCACTTTCTCTCACATCTCTACTGACACAACCAGTCAACAAACCAAACACCAAAACCAAGAAGAAGAAATAAAGAAAGTGTGTACACTTTTCCCTTGTTTGATTTTAGCTTCGGGGGTAAAGCTAATCCTTCGTGTACAGCACTTAACGTCAAGTACGTGGGCATCCTTTCAGACAACATCAAGGGGGAACAGAAATGTCCTCTTCCCTTGTGCCACGGATGACAGTAATAGAATGCGCACGTATTCACTTTGTCAGGTTTCAGAGCGACAGCGACTCGCACCTGGGAGAGGGCTTGATGAGAGGAGTCGCTGCAGAGCTTGCATCAGCTGACAGGAAGCATCGGGAGATCTCCAGAACACACAGGTGCACGAGTCCCCGCTCTCTCCGTCTCCCTCCCTCCCTCTCACTCCCCTCTCCCTCTCTCTTCTCTTACTCCCCTCTCTCTCTCTCTCTCTGTCTGTCTCCCTCCCTCTCACTCCCCTCTCCCTCACTCCCCTCTCCCTCTCTCTTCTCTTACTCCCCTCTCTCTCTGTCTCCCTCCCTCTTTCTTCTCTCTCGCTCTGTCTCCCTCCCTCTCTCTTCTCTCTCGCTCTGTCTCCCTCCCTCTCTCTTCTCTCTCACTCCCCTCGCTCACCCCCTTCCTCTTTCTGTTTTTTCAAGGCTACCGTGTCAAATCCAGACACCCACAGCCTCTTAAAACTGGCGGTACTTCTTTTAGGAAGTATAAAGCCACCTGTCGCCCCTGGAGGTTCTACGGTCAGGATGCCTGGTTCCACTCACAACAGAAGTTATTAAAATGATTTTTTTATCAGCTATGCTGGTCATACAAATCTTTAGAAATGCCCACACAACTGGTTCAATGCACAAAATAGTGCAAAGCATTTCTATGAACACCATAATATTTATATATATATATATATATATATATACTACTGAGTTTTAATGAAACTATTATGGAAGGATATGATTAAGAAATGTTACATTATGACTGTTGCTGCTTAGTTTTCCTGCAAGTTTCGAACAACAGGGACAAGAGTTTGTTTGGGGTTAGTTACAGGGAGGTATTTAGACATATAAGGATAAGAGTGTCTGCTAAATGACTAAATGTAAATGACATATAGAGGTGCACGACACCAGGCCAGACTACCACACACATAACAGCTGATGTACCAGCTTGTTAAGGTTGTGCACAAGGTTTTAATGTAAAAACTACAAAATAAAAACACAAATACAATTAAAGGAGCTAGTAGTGGCCATGAATGTCAAGACTGGAAGAGGTGTTTACACCAAATCAATGTTCCCTGACGTTTTATTGCCAGTGTATAAAAGCCCAGTGTATGGCTGAAAGCACCTCCAACAGCTCTCTGTGTCTGGGAGGGGGGCAAAGCCAGGAGTCAGCTGGAAGCTGTATGGCTGCGGTTTTGCTTATTGCCCATGCTGGGCTTGTTTGCCGAACGCCGGCTGTGTCAGTAAAGCCAGTGAAAAGATGATGGGAGGTGCCTGAGGGCACGAGTTGACCATCACAATCTCGCGCGTGGACAGAGAACGAGAGATCGTTCTCTCAGTCGCGGCAGCGTTTACAAGACATAAACACGCCAAGCTCTCACACACGCGTACACAAACATACTCACCATCTCAAAGTGTTTAAGTATAGAACGTTTGTTATGCCTGAATAACCATGTTTATAAAAACATGCCTATAGACAGTTTATATAGATAAGGCACATCGGTACAGATCAGGAATTAATTCCATTCTGGAGGAGTAAAGGAATAATAATAATACAGATAAGGTAAGAAGTCATCGAATGATTGCTGCACTTCTCTTTCAACAGAACTGGGGGGGGAAACGTGGCGCCTGTAGGGAACCCATCCAGTCAAACCAGGACTGAGGGAGTGTTGTTAAAAGCACAACCTTCTTGTGCCTGTGCCCTCTGTGACACATGTGACACACAGAACGAGAGAGGAGGCCACTAGGGAGAGCAGAGAGAGAGAGATGGGGAGGGAGAGAGATAGAGAATGAGAGGGAGAGAGAGATGGGGAGGGAGAGAGAGGGAGAGAGATAGAGAGGAAGAGAGATAGAGAATGAGAGGGAGAGAGGGAGAGAGATAGAGAATGAGAGAGAGAGGGAGAGAGATGAAAAGAAGAGAGGGGGAGGGGGGTCCCCAGAGTACAGCCCAGCCCCCGCTGGCCTCTCTGTGGGACTTGGAGAGCCAGGTAGCGCCCTGCCAATGGGACAGAGAGTGATGACAGTCAGAAAGGATTGAAAACGATAAAAAGATGGAAAGCGATGTCGAATGTCTACACTGCACTCTCGTGTTCAAAGTTCAAGTGGTTTCACCTCTGATCCAGTTTTGTCCTCCGTACAGGGTGCATGCACGTCCTCAACACATCACCTCAACAATATACCATGTTTCCTTCACAAGAAAAACTGAACGAGCCTTTAGAGAGAACATCTCCAGATGACTTGGGGAGGTGTGAGAGGTGTGGCACAGCTATTTACCCGATTATCTTGATAGAACTGAGAGGGAGGGGGATATGAAGACTAGTGTGAGGAATTTAACGGATGGAATTGCTTTCAGGTGGGATTCGGTGCTAACAAAGCCTGTTGCTTTTTTTGTTCACAAGCTACCTCCTCTCACCGTGGCATTTCACAGAGGGGTTTGCTGCAGGTGGCAAATATGCAGATGTCGAATTTATACCGTCTTTTTTTCCCCCACGGTTGATTGTGAGCCTTGGAGATATAGCATTTTATAACGTGCTTTGAAGTCTCTGGTCTTCTTTGATGAAAACAAACACAGAGGCATAAATATGGCTCGGGGGTTCCAGCACTGAATGAACTGTAATAAGACAGTATTGTAGCTATTCTCTCTTTTACTTAGACGGTTGCGACTGCAGAGAACTCGTTCTGACAGCCTCCCTTTTGATTTGACCCTTCACCATCATCACGTCTCTTTTCTGAACTTACAATCCGATATGAAAACCATAGCTGTCACTAATGTTGGGGGGGGGAGTCACATATTCTTAGCCATTTTTAGCTACATCGTGAGTTTCGATGAGTAACTTGTGGATGGTAAGAATGGAGAATTAATAACTATTCAAGTGAAACGAACCTCGTCACTCCTGACCTCTCTTCCGGTAACCAAGCATTTCTTGTCGCTCACACTTATTTCTCCGTGTTTAGACAGCTGCGTTCTCTCGAACATAGTTAGCAATCTTTGCTACTTTCAAGGCAACCATCTCTCTTTTACTGAAACTCCATCTTTTTTCCCCATCCAACACAAAAGCTTTGCTCAGGTAGGTGTACTGCATCAGGTGTGCAGCACATTCCTGACGAAACGCGCTATGGTTTGTGAACCTGTGGTGAAAACATTCAGGCATGTGAGCTGGCTAGGTAGTCGCTGCTTCCTCTGAATGGATGGGAGCTGGTTGTATTTACAGACAAATTTATCACATGCATTACATTGATCAAATCCACATTTCTTCTCCCTGACCATGACAATCCAAGGTCGTAAAGGTTTCTAGCGAATAAACTTCCCTGCAAACTCTCCTCCACGAGAAACTAATCAAATGCCAGTGAGCTCCGCCAATTTACATGAAGCTCTCAGGCAATGCCAACATTACGCCTTCAATGAATATTTCCAATCAAGTGTGCCGACTCGATTCTGGTGGGATTCCACGGCGACCATATCGCTACCCGTCATGTTTGTATATATTAATTTGATGCGGGTGTGACAGGGTTCCCTGACAGACGTGGCAGTGAGGTAGCGGAGGAGGGGGAGACGGGTGGAGCTCCTCTCATCCAGAACCTCTGAGGGGGCTATCTGGGATACAGCCCCTCCTCTCATCCAGAACCTCTGAGGGGGCTATCTGGGATACAGCCCCTCCTCTCATCCAGAACCTCTGAGGGGGCTATCTGGGATACAGCCCCTCCTCTCATCCAGAACCTCTGAGGGGGCTATCTGGGAAGCAGCCCCTCCCCTCATCCAGAACCTCTGAGGGTCTATCTGGGATACAGCCCCTCCTCTCATCCAGAACCAGCAACTATTCTACAGGCCACCGCTGCTGTTTAGTTGGTTTTGATTTGAGCAGAGCAAAACTTTTCTTGAATTTCAAAAGCTTCTTTCAGTTGGGGATTAGTTAAAATATATGAACAATATGAATATACATGTCAGAGCTTGTATTCTGATCGTGGAGAGCATTGAGAAAGGAAAATTAGATATTTTGATAAATGCAAAACCTCTGAAAGCAGTTTGATTTATATGGAAATGGTTTCCATTAGTTTTCCTGTTTTCTATTCAAATCCATTGCTTTTGATGTGGCAAACTATCAACTCCCAGGAAGAACAAACTAAACAAATCTAGAAGTTGTCTAATGTCCCCGAGTTGATTGGAACAGGAAGTCATAATGGAGGAGCAGTGAGTGACTCCGTGCTTTTGTTTTAAGCCAGCGTGGTTTGTTGTTAATTCCCTACGAAAGGTCGGATATTAACGTCATACCTATGATTGTACGGGCATGTTTTCAGGTGGGCTGCGTCTTAATCTAAAACTTGTAATTCTATGGGAAAAAAAGGTAATGGATGTTTGAAGCACTAAATGCTGAAATTGATACGGTACACTCCCCTTGCCATGACAGTGCAGAGCAACACGTTGCTAAATCTCCTTTCTCACTGTCAAATAGAGGCCTGTTATCATCCAGATTATGTAACAGCTCACCAAAGGATTCTTTTGACAGTGTGCTGTGACTCAATCACTCCTAGAAAATTGAGCAAACAATGATGGATGGAACCTACAAATGTCCTAAGATATGTAATAGAGAAAATACTGTATGAAACGGCTTCAAGTGCCTCGTTCCCCAACTGAGCAAGCTCAGGTTGAGAAGGATGACCCCCAGGAACAGTTAATGGAATTTTAATGGGGCACACTTGTCGACAAAAAACCCACAATGTATGTACGGGGTATTATAAAGTAAATTTTCTGTTTCTGATTCTCCTTATGCTGCATGTGTGGGGCGAGGGATCGAGAGACTATCGAAGAGAATAACTGAATAAGCAGCTTTTGGTAATTAGACCGAATGGAATCTACTTATTTGTTCAGCTGGAACACCAAGCTCTGGTATCAAGGAGACAGGTTTGAACTTCCAGCTGCACAGTGTTCCAACAGCTGTAATCTATTGTATCCACAAAAGTGATCCCCTGTAAACTTGGAATACATAAATACTGGGAAGATAAATTGATTTGGGAACAAAATCTGGATGTTCTAAAAATGAGCAGAATTCAGTTAAATTCCAATAGATCATTAATGTAAAACAACACACATGCAGCATGTTCTATGCTATGGTATTTCATGTAAAAAAAAAAAATCAGTAGTCGTGAAATTATAGTGATTTTTACAAACCCTTTGACTCCAACCAGGGTATTCGTAAGGCACTCATCAGGCTACAACTGGCGGTTTGCATTCTCTTGGGGATCAATAACATGTATTATCATCTAGTGATTGACACAAAGTGAGGTCGTAATTGCCTGGTAAACACATGCACGTCCTCGAATCTAGCAGAGGCAACCATTCTCTGTTGCCACAGGCACTGCTAGTGACAGTTGATCTTTTCAGCGCGGGCCTGCACAATTACAGCCTCTCCGCCAAAAACACCCGTCGCTTTTACAAATGGAAGCCCATCAGAGTCCTCTCTTCCTCACTTATCTCCTTACAGACAGGGCAGTCACATCCTTGTCCTATTAACATTTCAATTCCCAGATGTTTGTAGGGACACAAAGGAGAGAGAGAGAGAGGAGACTGCTGGCTCACAACGGTCCTTTGGAGAGCGTTACTCGTTACGAATTCAAGACTCATTCAGCTGGTTAAGCGTGCGCGTATCGGGGGGAGGACAGCCGTTCGTTTGTTTTCCACATTCTTCCACGGAGATCAGGAACTGTATTAAAATATATTGAATTTTCTGTTGAATAACAATCAACTTCAAGGTGGACATCATGGCTAAGCGCTCATCTGTAACAGTTGACTATGCTCACAGATTTGAAGTACGTGAAACACTGCGTTTACCTCAGCCCACCGAAACATCTACTCAATTATCCAAATTAATTAGCCCAAACCCAGAGGTTAGTTTCTTCCCTTACATCTCATTACTCTGAAATAATGATTATGAGACAGGTAATGACAGGTAATGAGCTCTTTCAAAAAGTAGAGTGATGCAGTTCACTGGAGGTCACTCAGTGTCGTTAGAGAGAAACACGAGAGGTGAGTACAGTAAACAGTAGCAAACGGTACACAAGCAAGACAGACACTGAAATGGGTGTGAGAGGTAATGAGGAGTGAGCAATAAAGGTTAAGTTGAAGGTAAGATAGAGAATGTGTGTGTGTGTGTGTTTGGGGAAGGCGGGGCTAAGTAAAAGATGGAAGTTGGAGTAACAGTCAAGAGGACATGATGTGTCTAACATTGGTTTGGCTTCGGGTTCAGTCCTACCTGAGGCAGAGATCAGCTTCCAGCTAAGAAAGGGGTTCAGTCCTACCTGAGGGAGAGATCAGCTCCCAGCTGAGAGAGGGGTTCAGTCCTACCTGAGGGAGAGATCAGCTTCCAGCTGAGAGAGGGGTTCAGTCCTACCTGAGGGAGAGATCAGCTTCCAGCTAAGAAAGGGGTTCAGTCCTACCTGAGGGAGAGATCAGCTCCCAGCTGAGAGAGGGGTTCAGTCCTACCTGAGGGAGAGATCAGCTTCCAGCTGAGAGAGGGGTTCAGTCCTACCTGAGGGAGAGATCAGCTTCCAGCTGAGAGACGGGTCCGGTTTCCCACCAGCTTGACACATCAGGGTGACGTCCGCACCTTCGTTGACCACGAGATCCTTCGACAAGTTGATGATTTGGGGCGGCACTGTGGGGGGGAAGAATAGGCAAAATATACATTTACATTTAGTCATTAGCAGACGCTCTTATCCAGAGCGACTTACAGTAAGTACAGGGACATTCCCAAGGACACAACGTCCTTTTGCACTGCCGGAAATCGAACTGGCAACCTTCAGATTACTAGCCCGATTCCCTAACTGCTCAGCCACCTGACTCCTACCTATATGGCTCAGATACTTAGATAGACTGATCCTGGCACAACTGCGGTATAGATTAATACAACACATCATGAATGCTTCTAGAGAGCAGAAGTGTACAAAAAGTGTTCTTTTCCCTGGCATTCCTGTATACCTTTTCAAGCTTCCTCTGACATACTGAGAGTTGAAGGTCAACGCTATTCTACCTCAACCATCACCTCAATCAAAATATGATCGTGGCATAGAGGCTTGTTCACCTGGAGGGAATCTGGCTTATTAAACACTCCTTGCCTTCTTGTTGTTGTGGCGTGGGTGTACATGGTTGCCCGCTAACCTGCAGTACACTTGCAGATACACTGGCCTATATACAATGCAGCACACAAATCAAATCATACAGTAATGAACTTCAGGCGTTTCAAGGCAGAACTGAGATGTTATTACTTGCCCAGCGGGACAGGAATCATACAGTCTGATGAGTCCTGATTTTCTCCTGACACCTTCATGTGAGATGAAACCAAGAGTTTTAACCCTTAACTGTCATCTTTAGGTTTAAAATAACCGATTTCCTCTAAAGATCTGTAGAATTTAGTCTGAACAACAAAGCCTTCTTGACGATAAATTTTTCTTTCAATGTCAAACATCGAGACTTTTGATAACCTTATTGTATTGGGGGGACGGGGACGGGGACGGATAAAGAGACAAGCTATTTGTTATTCATCAAAACTTTATCGGGGGCCAAAACATTGTACTATTTGTTTTCTTCCATCTCTTACATTTACATTTACATTTAGTCATTTAGCAGACGCTCTTATCCAGAGCGACTTACAGTAAGTACAGGGACATTCCCCCCGAGGCAAGTAGGGTGAAGTGCCTTGCCCAAGGACACAACGTCATTTGGCACAGCTGGGAATCGAACTGGCAACCTTCAGATTACTAGCCCGACTCCCTCACCGCTCAGCCATCTGACTTGCTTTGGCAGTGTCTGGATACGGCTGGGTTAGGGTTAGGGTTGAGGATGTGGCCCTGGTCTCTGTCCAGACGTGAACCAGGTTTATCCCCCCGTCCACATTTCAGCCTTCACTATAGACGCAACAACTTCAAAAATTCGCCTTCACAAAACACGGAGGCATATGCTGCAATTCTAAAAAGATCAGAAAGCACAAATATCACCCAGTCCTCGAGCCCAATTTAAGTGATTTTGAAGGAAGGTCCTGAGAAATGTTTTGGTAATGAAGCAAATCAAAGTGAACTATTTACTATTATTATTTGCAGTGTAAACTTGTTCAGTTGTGGGTACTTGTAAGTGAAAATGTCCACAATTTCTGTGTTGCTTTGGATAAAAGCTTTGACTAAATGAATACAACTGAAGAAGGTCAATTCATCAAAGGCATGTTCTATTTCGTTATCCATCATGGATGGAGGTTTCACAGGTCATTCACCACAAACAAAATCCAACATGTACTTTTTCATCCCTATTGACAGCAAGGTGACTCTCAAACAGAGATACATTACCTTCAAATGTTTTGAAAGATGTGTATATGTGTTGGTCCTCTAAATCAATGATTTCCATTTTTGAACAATATAATTATAATGGCAGCAGAAGCTATATCAAATTAACATGGATAACGTAGATTGCTGCAATCTTTTTGAATAAGCAGTTAAAGGGCTATGGCAAGGTCTTATCCTTTGGTATAATTTATCCTTACAGAGCAACTGTCACAATGTGACCACCATATGTGGAGAAGTCTACAGTAGTAGGGAGTCAGGTGGCTGAGTGGTTAGGGAATCGGCCTAGTAATCAGAAGGTTGCCGGATCGATTCCCCGCCGATCAGCTGAGGTCATATTTAGCGTTTGTAAGCCTTTTGGAAGTGAAATGAATAAAAACGATTAAGTGTTATAAGAGAAAACCTTGAGTCCGTATCCGTTTTAAGAAAGAAATGCACATTGTGAGAAATTCAGTTTCAAGTGAGCCAACAAGAACGCATGTATTGTTCCTGAAAGGTTTTTCAGACGTTCAGTAAAAAGAAAGAATCTATCTTATATTATCTAAGAATAAAAGAGGATAATAATACCGAAGACTCAAGATTCATGCAAAGAAACCTTGATAATGAATACAAAGTGGAATAAAAAAAGTATCTGTTAACTTTTCTTATCCTTCTCACATCCTGACGTTATCAATGTGCATTTTCTTCTGGATAAAAACACACAGAATAGCCACAAACGCCAATGAAGTTAACATCGAATAAATTCACCGATATCTTAATCTCCAGATATGTATAGTATAACTGTACTCACATAGCATATATGTAAATAGTATATACTTTATATAAACATTATCCAACCGACACATCCTATGAACTAGATCTAACTGCTGCATCACTGTTTCAATCTTCTTATAGTCACATAGGACTTGTTTCGCAGGACTCTCTGACATAAATAATGTATTACATGTTAACATAATCCCTGTTTCTACCCTTATAAATGACAAAGCACTCACAAAGTTAATTATTTAGATGTTATGTCTGATTATTTTTTATTTCCCGTTAGTGATTTTGACCTTGGGCCTTATCCTAGAGGCAACAATTTAGGTATTTATGTTTGGGGAAATTGTAAACCTATGTCTCCAATGTTTTACTCTAGTTTGCTCAAATATTAATGTTTGACTGTTGAGGACATTATCATAAAACAACACTAAAGGAGATTGAAGGTGCTAACTCGATCATTCATCCCTCTCCAAAATGAATTCAACAATGCAAAATAGCATAACAATCGCAGTTGACTTCAGTTTGTCAACAAACATCACTAAATCTATTGAGACAGACAATAGTTCAATTACTCCAAGCGTATTCTGCCTTTCAATGGAATTCTTCTATCTTTACCAACCACATTTTCCAGGCTCGAGGATAACAGTTCATGTCTAGAGAGCCCATTTTTAAACCCAATAAAATGCTTACTGCAAGGGGGCTTTTCTTTTATATGGCAGTCTGTCACACTGCCAGAAAAGCATCCTGCCTAGTGGGTTACCACTAGATTGGTATTCCATTGCTGCCATATTAGGTAAAGCATGTTAAATTGCATTTTAATAGAGCTGTACCCTCCTATCACTTTTGATGGGGGTATTGCAAAGCTTCAAAGGCTTCCCTGAGTCAACAGGCTGCCATGCTGAATTGAAATAATTTGCTATACAGTATGGCTGCCTAGTTCTAAGACTGAGGATATTAGTGGGTGTTCCTACTCTGAGAGCTACAGGAGGAAAGATACAGTCATTTAAAAAAATTGAGATTTTCTAAAAACATCATGTTGGTTCTTCCTCCTTATGAAGTGTAGTCAGTAGTACATCATCTAATCTTACAAGGTCGTATAAACTCCTGAACAGTCTGACAAACGCTGGTTAGAACAGCTACAACCGATAGAAATAAGTCGTTTCCATTTACACCAATTACATAGTAATTGGTGTAAACATGTCAGGAACTATTTCCTTCGTGTTGTCATTATACTCAGTTTCAGCTCAAACTTGAAAAGAAGTGACAACAAGGAAGACAACCGCAAGAAAATCAACGCAATTATTATAATTTTTTATAAATCAGACAATGGTGATCTCCAGCTGGCCAACATTGTTTACATCTGGTGTAAATGTCAGATGATTTGACATTCAAATTATGACCTCTTGAAGGCATTGATTTACATGCAAATTGTGTAATCAGGCAATGCAGATTAGCTGCATGTAATCTAATGCAGTGTGCCACCCACAGAAAGCCAGTCTGGTTAACTCGAGCATGACACAGAAGTAACCCTACGCTTTTACCAACACTCCCTCTCAATGTCGATCACACTGATGTATCTCAGACTTGACTTGTGAGAATGCAGCTTGCGTAGGAATAATACATGCACTATCCCAAATATAATCAATTCGTTCTCATCATGAAATTATCATTCAGCAAGACAGAGCTCTGCAGAGGTTAGCTTACGCTACTAATTGCAGTATTGTTGCAGATTTATTTTACAGAATATGCACTGGGAATTACTACTGGTACAGTTGAATTGTGATGCTCTTGATAATTAAAATTCTATTAAGCTCTCATCTTGCGTTTCAAAAGTTGCTTGGGGGATAACTCTTTAGCATTTACCCGGTGCCCCTAAATGATGTAAAAGTTCAGAATAATGGGGGTGAGACTCCTGTCAAGTTAAGACAGGGAAAGGTACGCGTGGGACATTTGAATGGACATTTGAATCAATCAAATATGCAACTTCAAATTACTTCTAGACTTGCTACCTAAATGTGGATGCTAGCAGGTACTCTACGGAACACAAAACAATAATTAGCTGGCTCCAATACCCGGAGGCATACCCTAACTGCAACTACTCAAGGATACATTTCAAATCTCCAAATCTCAAATCATTGGTGAGTCTCTCTGGTGAGAGGAGCCAATTCCAGCCTCCAGGTTACTTCCGCCTAAACTAACATGATCACAGCAGCGTAGGTGTACATGACAGCACACTGCCGGACCCATGCATCATCAGGAGAACTGCAAACACACGAAGGCCTTTGTGAGCTGTCCTGTGCGTTCAGCAGCGTAACTGTACCATTAAAAAGACACGTGACTACGTAACTGCCACTTACAGATCATCTTGTGCATACAATGATGTGCTTCTGGGTCATCTCCAAGGCGAATTTAAATGCCATCGCCAGATTCGAGCTTTCAACAGTAAATAAATGTTTGAATACATAACACATGGGGTGTCTTTGATGTCTAAAACTAATTATGTTTCTCAGGTGATGCAACTGCTTGTCGTCTGACAGGGAGATGCAGAGCGGTGACTGCTGCGCCTTGCGGTTGCGAAGCTGCGAACTCCTAATCCGCTGCAACACCTAGAGCAGAAGCCTCGCAGCATGCCATGTTGTAAAACTATGACGACATCGATCCCTGGAGCCGAGTCGAAACTAGAAGTTTCATTAAATGTGCTCACTTTGAAAGCATTAAAAGGTATAGGCAATGCAAAATGTCAGAGAGCACAAATGCCATCTCTGATTTGATTTGAGGTAGCGGCTTTAATTTACATGTAATAGAAACCAATTTGTGGATGATCTATTAGCTAAGGCAAACATTGCATTAATTTAATTAAGGTAATGTATTTCTTTATTACAAAGACAATTGTTCTATAGTCAAAAGGACAGGCAGCTTGATTGAATGGCATGTGATTCACAGTATTTCAGACAGTTAGCATACAGGAAATTCCGAGCCAAGTACTAATAAGGTATGATGTGCTAACAACAATCACTGACAGGTGTGTCATTTTGAAAGAAAATTATCTCACTGTATCATAATATGATATTAAGAGGCCAAGTTACTGTCATCCACCTGTAATCTGATGGGAAAAAATGACATTGACGAATATTAATTGATGTGAAAAGGTGATGTTTCGTTTGGTGGGTGGGAAGCTAGGCTACGCTCTCGCACGTCTCCAATTCTCTCCCGGAGAAAACATGTTTTGTGTGGGTTGTAAACACTCAAGATGAGATGCCTCCGTCACCCTCTTATCAATAGAACCTGCTACAAGGCTGCAAAGCAAGCTTCAATAAGATAGCAAATGATTTCATTCTATCACATCCTGTTTGAGAGAAATGTGTGAGGCGTGAGATGGTGGCTTGAGAATGCGGAGCCGCTGTATGTCTGACCTTTTCTGTTGAAGTGTTCGGGCGTACTCCCAATCAACCGACTATTCTGTCTTCTTTGAGTTACCAAGGCAACGTTTCTTTTATCCATCTCTACAGGTTTTGTCCTGTCTTGGTTGAATGCTTAACTGTTCATAACTAATAGCCAAATGAAGGGGGGGATGTAGGAACAGGCCTATTTGGTAGCGTGTCTTTTTCACTGGCAGCAGCGAAGCAATCAAGAGGCTGTTAAATAACGAGGCCAACCCCCTGTCGAGGCAGTTCCACTCACCGCCGGGTTAACACGTGACTCTGTACTTTTTAATCTGTCTTTTAATTAGAATTTAAAAAAATATATATATAAATAACCACACACTTGTCTGATAGGACTTCAGTCAATTAACCACACAATGATCTGGGGATTCCAAGATGACAGATTTAGATAAAGATCAGCGATGTTGTACAGGCCGATGATACAGTCTGTATGGTGCTTCGCTATCACTGTATCTAATCACGAGAAGGGAAACGTGCGAAATGTGTGTTATTGGCTGGAAATGGCAATCTCCTTCCTTGTTTGTGTACAAACCCTGAACCAACAAACTACACTCCCACAACCCACAATCTACCGGAGATGGAAACGATTTATTTCATGATTAGTTATTTGCTGATGAGCCTAAGCTGGAAAGAAGCCCTAACGCCCACATATTAAGAGTCATCAGAAACCAAACAGACCCGGTTGGCAAATACAGTGACACCATGCGATGCTTTATTATTCGATGTTATTCAGAAGTGAAATAATAAGGTGGATGACAACATCTGTAAACTTGCTTGAATGTTTTTTTTTCTTTAACTTTCATTTTGATCACAGAACGAGTCGATGATCTTTTCTTATGAGTGACAGTGTCACCGAAATGAAGCGATTTTGGTTTGGCGCTCAGCGACAACATCGGCCCTGCAGACAGAACACCCCGCGACATTACAAACGAACAATCCCAGCTTTGTCTTCCAACTACCCCAAACTAAACATCGCCCACAGCGTCCGGGGCAAAGACAACAGCGCACCGCATTCATTTGACTTTCACTCTCGAGACGCATGGGAATTTATGAATAGACAAGCCATTAAAAGAAGCTGGGTAGAAAATGTGCCTTAAGACACGGAGCACTCTGGCCCCTCAGCAGCTTTGCGATGCTCTGCCCTGTTCCGCCCCCACGCTCCAATACTCCGAAATGACAGCGTCATCAATCAAATTCACTCAGGATCCACTGATTACAAAAAACACAGCATCACTGAGGACCAATATCATTGGTCACCCCTAATCAGACTATTATCCACTTCATCAGAACATATGGCTCAGAAAATCTTGTAATTAGGTTCAGTGGATTGAGACAAGGCCCTGTGCTGGTGAATTTAGTCTCAAAATTACATTTAAGAGTTTCACAGACCATGCAGTCATCCCCTAAGCCTAATAGAGAGAGACAGATAAATATATATAGAGAGAGAGACAGATATATATATATATGTAGATAGAGACACGGACAGACAGAGCGAAATATAGAGAGAGACAGACAGACAGAGCGACAGAGACAGACAGACAGACATAGAGAGAGAGCGAGAGAGAGACAGACAGAGCGACAGAGACAGACATAGAGAGAGAGTGAGAGAGAGACAGACAGACAGACAGAGATAGACATAGAGAGAGAGAGAGAGACAGACAGAGACAGACAGACAGAGCGACAGATAGAGACAGACAGAGCGACAGACAGACAGACAGGGACGTCCCACGAGCGTGTTTGTTTACCTAGCACGAGCACGTGCACTGACGTGGTCCGCGGCCGGCTGCTCGTCTGGACGGCGCACACGTACTGGCCCTCGTCGCTCGTGTCCACGTCCTCGATCTTGATGGTGAACTCCTCCTGGCTGAAGGTCACCAGGCTCACCCTGGGGTCCACAGACCACTTGTCCTCGCCCGCGTACAGGATGCTGGAGCGGTTGAGCCAGGCGGTGTGAGTGACCACGTCCCCCTGCGGACACCTGCGGAGGGGGCGGAGGCACGGGGTGAGTTGACGTCAAGTCGCGGGACGACCGCGAGAGAGATGAAGCGCTACAACGGGCACCGGGAGCTCATCACCGGGTGTTGTGGGAGGACCATGTAGGCTGAGGCTTTTACCGCAGCTGCGTGGGTTCGAATCCGGACTGGGGGCCCTTTGCTGGATGTCTTCCCCTTCTCTCTCTCTCTCTATTTTGTAGCTAATAGGCTACAGAGCGACTGAACTTCAGTCGCTCTGTAGCCTATTAGCTACAAAACGTTTCCTGTCACACACTTAAAACTGTCCAATAAAGCCTGGGAAATGCCATCCTTCTCCATCCCCCCAAATCATCTTTTTATTCAAAACACCCGTCTGTCAGACGCACGGAGGCCCCGGTTAGAGAGTCTTCCCTGGACTGGAAGCTCTCCACTGATCCAACAGCACAGCTTCTAACTCAGTCCAACCTCTACATTACATGACATTACATGACATTACATCACATTACATTTAGTCATTTAGCAGACGCTCTTATCCAGAGCGACTTACAGTAAGTACAGGGACATTTCCCACCGAGGCAAGTAGGGTGAAGTGCCTTGCCCAAGGACACAACGTCATTTGGCACGGCCAGGAATCGAACCGGCAAACTTCTAGAGTAGTAGCCCGATTCCCTAACCGCTCAGCCATCTGAGGTGGACCGTTGTTTACCCAGCAAAAAAAAAAGACCTAACATGTTTCTCACAGGGAAGCACTGCGCCATCAAGCCATAAAATCAAATGCAGGGAAATGATAAAGGGAACATTTGGTGGAAGGTGAGAGCCGTTTGCTATGTCACAGCTTATGTCCATGGCATCTGTCACTTGCGCTCTGCTGGTGATGCAGTAGCGGGGGATAATAGTCTGCCAGGGGAATGTCTAGTGTCATGATGGAAAAAAGAGACAACAGCCTTTGTGTGTGTGTGTGTGTGTGTGTGTGTGTACGGGTAGGTGTGTGTGTTTAGATGTGTGTGTGTAGGTGAATGTGTAGATGTGTGTGGAATCGATAGCAGGTGGCATGTCAGGGTTAGGGACCACACAGTGGAAAGAGATGTCTGAAGAGTTAATATGCCACAGTAAACTTGTCATCTGGGGAGTCCAGACATCTTGCATGTGTTGGGAACTGATGACACAATATTGAAATACATGTCTTGCATAGTCTTGGTGTGTGACAGTGAAAGTGCTATGCAAGAGTACTCTGAATGGACATCAGTGACTTCTCTGTTCCAAAAGGGACAATGTGTTCTTGGTTGACTCGTTAGGCGAGAAAAATCCAAAGGCTAATTATTTCCTCATGGTACTAATTACTTACAAATATTAATTACATATCTAATGTAAATCCGTGTACGGTGAACAAGCATGAAGCAAAGTGATTCTCAAACTTTGTCAGCGTGTCTGTAATAGTATTAGGAATCAGAGGACATTAAGAGAACCTACAAGGACAGTGCGTGTCCATGTTCCTGTGTGTGTGTGTGTGTATATGGGTGTGTGTGTATATGGGTGTGTGTGTTTGGTGTGTACACATCTGCCCATGAAAATTCAATCAATGGGTGACGTGACACTTTCTTGGAGGGGATCCCACAGAACACATACCCTCTCTGCTGATTGGCAGATGTGGTCCATGCCTTTCACTGTCCTCATTTGAGCCACTGTCCCTCAACGGGAAAAGCACTTTCCCCAGAAAACACGAGCGACCCTCACAGACGCCACGATACAAGCTTGTCCCCCACAAGCCTGTCCCCCACAAGCCTGTCCCCCACAAGCCTGTCCCCCTCAAGCCTGTCCCCCCAAGCCTGTCCCCCTCAAGCCTGTCCCCCTCAAGCCTGTCCCCCACAAGCCTGTCCCCCACAAGCCTGTCCCCCTCAAGCCTGTCCCCCTCAAGCCTGTCCCCCACAAGCCTGTCCCCCACAAGCCTGTCCCCCTCAAGCCTGTCCCCCACAAGCCTGTCCCCCACTAGCCTGTCCCCCACAAGCCTGTCCCCCTCAAGCCTGTCCCCCTCAAGCCTGTCCCCCACAAGCCTGTCCCCCTCAAGCCTGTCCCCCTCAAGCCTGTCCCCCTCAAGCCTGTCCCCCACAAGCCTGTCCCCCTCAAGCCTGTCCCCCACAAGCCTGTCCCCCACAAGCCCAATGCTGGATTTCCCCTACATCTCCACATGCTCCACTATAAAGAACGCCACTTTGGAACCGTTCTCTGTGTCGCTGCGCCCCTTGTGAGACCTATGGAGAGCCATGTTAAACACGAAAAAGATGACTAATTTAACAGCCCAAAGTCCTTACCTCCTTGTTAGCTGCTGCATGTGCTCTTCATAAACCCCACGCCCCATATCCTGACGACTGCATGATGACTCTGGCCCGGTTCTGGTCCGCGAACTACTTTACTCTACATCCAGTAACCTACACCATCCCGAGGGATTCCAGGTAAGTAAATTTAGCCGATCCCGCCCCCCCCCCCCCCCCCTCTTAGATGACAGAAGTAGTCGTCAAGGGCGCCCGTTACCAGGGGAACCGAAGAAGCCAATCCCCTCGATGTAACAGAACGGCATTAAAAGAGTGTTCTCCCACTGGGATGCTGTTATGATATACTGCAGGGCATCCGTCACCGAAACATTATAATACCTTTCTGATGTGCCGAGAACGCTGACTATTTTTATACTCCTGTTGAGGAAGAGCATGGGGGTGAACACTCGGTTCATCCCCCCCCCCCCCCCCCCCCCGCCCCCCACCCTCCTCTACAGTGTGACAGATATGTCCCGTGGTGACTGTAACCAACAAGCCTCCACCAGGATCTGTGGCCGGTGAGGCCTCGGGGGGGTGTGTAGCAGAGGGTGCAAAAAGTCCAAGGTTGTAAGCGAGAGCCTCACAGTGCATTAGGAAGTCCCCGAGGGACTTGAGCCTCGTCTAAAAATAGAATTGATGTCACCTCAAGTCAACCGTTTGGTCCAAGTGCCCCCGCATCCGAATAATAATAATAATAATGTATTTAGAGCTTGAACTGTTAGTTCTTCGTCTGGGGGTCTGAACATTTTACCAATAAGTAAGTAAGCTCACGAGGATCAGAAGTGAACAGCCTGGAGGAGGAAAAGGGAAGCTGTATGATCTCAGCTGTTTCCCTTTGACCTTCTATCACGTCCTTTGAGCAAAGGGAAACTTTTGTGATCTGTGTCACCTTTAAAACGTCGTTTTACCCTTTTTCTTTATTTGCTGTGTGGGAACTCTTGGGTATAGAGCAAACGCACTGGAGTAAGGAAAGGCTTGGTGTACTTTTGGTAGTGTCGTTGTTGGCAAAAGCCCTGCTATTGGAAATGCTATGCAAGGCCGTCCGACCGAATGCACCCAAAACCCCTAGAAAATCCCCCAGAATGCAACATAAAGAAATGAATAAATATTTCATACCACAGTATTTCTTCTTATCTCTGTTGCACAGACTGCGAGCCAATTTAATCCAAATAAAATGTCAAACCTCTCAATGCCATGAAAGGGGATTCACAGATTCGAGCGGAGGATGTGAAAATTAAGCACTGGAATAAACAACTTCAACCTCTTTCACTTTGCACTCTGACGCAGTGGTGGTGTGGGGATCATTAAAAATACATGGTTGCTCTTCCTTCACAATTAAAAGGCTATGAGTGGGAAATTGTTCACTGAGATGATTAATAGAGTTCATGTTTAATGCTTTCTTATCGTTTGGTTATGTCAGAAGCAATATTTTTCTAGAAAAGACAAAGATGAATTTAGGTTGGTTAATGTGTAGATAAAATGGTCCGCTCTCAACAGGAAGGCACGAAACCGTTTTTAATCTTATACATATTTTAGATTTCGCTGTTGGCGGTTCATGCTCATTCCTTTAAAAGCTTAAAAGGTAAATTAAGGTATTATATATCGAGAAATAAATGTTTTGACTTAGGTATAATTCTTTTTCCACAGTATTAAATGCTTACAAATAGATACATTATTATGACATGATTTTAGAAAATTCACTCAGACTGCTTTTCAATCCAAGAGATGTGTGAAGGTGCTAGATAATACCTGTCAAATACCTAAATCTCACCCAAGGAAGGTTTGCCCTAAAAGATACAACAGTTACGAAAAAAATAAAAAGTTTTGTTGGCTAAAAACGCGTTATGTAAGCTAATGAGGTCCTTTGAGAGTTGTTTAGCTAACAGACATGCCAGTGCTGGTGAAATGTCAAATGTTATATTTTGGACCGGCCTGCTACTTATCAGACCATTCTGTTCCTTTGCCTTCCTCCTCGACTTATTCTGTGAAGCCGCTGCGAGTCAACTCGAGCTGGAGGTCAAGGGTCAAGGACCGAACAAGAATTGGAGGCTTTTTTTTCTCTTTTTATTTGACTTTGTTACCTCTTGTAGCTCTACGTTACCAGTCAATTGAAACATTGCCTTTCAAATATAAATCATGTTAAGTAATAAAAAGTTATGTGAGCACAGTATATGAGCACAGTATATACTATACATATTTTTCTGTAATAAAATCAGGCCAACTAAGTAGGACATGGGATCGTTTCACCAGGCCATAACTGAGCTACTGAATGCACAAATTTAAGTACAATAAAATGATGAGAAGGCAGAGGAAAGGCTGGCCCGTCTTGTCCCCAGACGAGCCACAGTTTGATCCTCCAATCACCAATCAGGACACGACAACATTCACACATCCAGGATGTGTACAAGGTTGCACACATGCTCAAACGTGTGAAATAACACGTTCATCTAGGAACATAATCAACAAAATTCTGCTTGCCAATACTTTTTTAACATCTGAAATGCTCGTTAGGTAAACCGTCTTGAGTTAGGACCCAAAATAGCTTAGTCTTAGCATATGACTATGATTAGAACCACAACAAACAGGTGAGATAAATACCGACTTGATCTCAGAACTACGCTACTTCTGATCCTCGATCTTCAGCTTTTGTGTCAAGTTTGTGTCGGTTTGGATAAAACCTTGGACACCTTGGACACACTTTGGGCAAACAGGGCTTACAGTCAGTGGTCATGATTGCTTTGTAACAAAGAGCATCCACTGTAATCTGTATCTACTGTACATGTCTTGGTTATTTTAGCCATACAGTCCCTCAGTAAGAATAAAGAGCTATAGGATCATGTCCCCACGGCAAACAAGACGGCACAGCTGTGTCCCAGCTGTTTTTGAACACCAGCTTTGTCCCCGGGGTCTGGAAGGACACAACCATCTTCCCTGTTGCCCAAAAAGAGTTTGAATCCACATCTGAACATTTCCTGCATTTTCCCTCTCCATTTCCTGTCATACTTCACTGCTTATCCAATCGAAGCATAAAAATATATATTTTATAAAATAAAAAAGGTCCAACAGTTCATGTTTCTCCTGAGAAAGCTGAATGGTTTGAAACGACCACCAGAACGTTTTAACAGCAGCAGTGTTTCGGTCACTCATCCAATCAGTCCTCACCCCCTTCAACATCCTCTCCTGAAAAACGTCCTCACCGAGAAAAGCAAGAGAGAAAAAGCCGTCGAGCATGCAACCAAAATCACCGGCCCCACTCAAACCCAACTCACCGGCCTTTCCAGTCAGGCGGTAAAGAGGAAGGGAGTCTCTCCATCAGTAAGGACCCTTCACCCCTCCCCTTCACACCCCCCCTTCACCTCTCCTTTCAGCTCCCATCGGGTTCCTCAAAAAACCTCTAGGCAGAAGGAGAAATTACAACCCCAGAAAACTTCCCGCTTCAATATCCATGTTAATCCAGTGTAAACGTAACGTGCTGTAATGTAACACGAGTATGGTGGAACCTAGAGCGGATTTCTATTAAAATACGATCGAGCATGTCCTGGCATAGCAACGCAGATCACAGTCTAGCTTTTTCCCTGCATATGTTGGGTCATGTTTGTGATAAACAAATGAGTGCGTCGCACTTAACAAGCTCAGAACGTGAAAACCCCATTAGTAACCAGACCTTCCTCTCTGAACTTGATCCTGCCCCTAACAACAACACCGAAAGATCTGAACAAACGCCTTGAACGCAACGCCTGCTGAAATGACAAGATGTTCATAACACACGGCTCCTACTGGGCAGCTCTCACGGTGTGAGCCTGACCCCATCGATTCCCTGCCAGTGACCGCGTCCTTAAACCCCCCGCAAGGCAGTTTCTCTGTAGTTACTATGGTGATTGCTCCTGTACTCTCGAGGGGGGGTGGGGGGTGGATGAGCTGCCTTGACAGCTCTGGGGGGGAGGAAGACACCTCCGTCCCCCCCCCACCCAATACATCGGCAGGTAATAAGCAGGCCCCAGCCACGGGGCGTCCAGGTGGCTAACCTGGAAGAACTAGGTCTTAGGCCTTGTGGGAATCTTGACAACTGTGGGATGATAGCAAAAGAGTACTGTATACTTATAGGTCGTCTATAAGTACCCCCCCCCCCCTGGTAAAATAAGATTTAAAGATCAGTAATAAGTTGAAAACTAGATCAAATGACAATACATTTGTAAAACTGCACCAAAAAACTATTAGAAGTGTTCAATAGGAGGCCAGCACACACTAAACGCCTTCACTCCAACTTACAGCAACGCGCTCCAGGATGGAGACAACACAAACCTGTTTATTCCAGCACATTCGAGGGGTCACGGAACTGAGCTAGCATGTTTCAGGCTCACAGGGAGCTTAAATGTAGTGACACTTGCTTGGGGAATTGGAGATTTGACCCTAAAAGCTGTCTTCAATGCTTTCAGAGTAACTGAAACAGCAAGGAAACATCCACAACCCTGACCAACACACACAGTCATTCACACACACACACACACACACACACACACACACACACACACACACACACACACACACACACACACACACACACACACACACACACACACACACACACACACACACACACACACACACACACACACACACACACACACACACACACACACACACAGTCCCCACTGTGCCCCAAGTCGACACATCAAAACAGGACAGTTAGCTCACATCCCTACAAATGGTCTGAAGCACACAAACACACAAACACACCACACACACACACACACACACAAACACACCACACAAACACACCACACAAACACACCACACAAACACACCACACACACACACACACACCACACAAACACACCACACACACACACACACACCACACAAACGTTAAAAACCACCCTGCAGATCAGGAGGGCTGCTTGGCCGGAAAGCTTACGGACGTGGCCGGAGGCTCACTGTTGGGACCAGGGGGCTGAGAGTGTGTGTGTGTGTGGGACCAGGGGGCTGAGAGAGTGTGTGTGTGTGTGTGTGTGTGAGACCAGGGGGCTGAGAGTGTGTGTGTGTGAGCTTCAGTTAATTGAGCCGGACCCACAGCTGAGGCAGGGAGGGAAGAACATGCATAACCCCCCCCCCCCACACACACACACACACCAGAGCCAGACCGCTGGGGAACACACTCCTGCCTGCCTAGTATAAACGCACAGCACGCTGTGAGAGTAAATACTATAAATCAAACTTCCCAGTTTCACAAGGCTCGCTTCTCCATCCCATAATCGTCGATTTACAAATCCAAGTTGATGAAACGTAACGTAAGCTGTATTTTATGATCTCCCGCTATTAAGCAGCAACATAACACTTGTATCACTTCCCCTGAGTTTGATAGTCGGTTCAGTTTATTTTTGTCGATACTTTTTAAGCCCCATGTATGTTAGGTTAACTTGCAGCACTTGGTTTTAAGCCCTTTTTAAAAAAATTCTCTGGTTAAGTCATCCTGAACAGGAAATACTGACATACTGATTCACAGAATGACGTTTTGTATTGCTTTTGTGTCGTTTTTCATTGGTTCACAGTTCAGGTTTTTAGTCATGTTTCTTGATGATGGTTAACATGCAGATGGCTCCTATTAGTATGCTTTGAGAAATATTTTTTTTAAAGGAGCTAAATTAACTGTATTCATTTGCTGGTGAATAGGTAAATGCAAAGGTACTAGAGGCTTGATTCTGGATTTAAACACACACATACATAGATTTTGTGTGAACCCTATTGAAAGTTGAACATAAATAACTGCGATGTATAATTAAACGCATTGAAATGCTGCTTGAAGCCAATTTGCTGAAATGTGGTGTCTTTTGTGCATAACATTGACAAAGGGTTGTGCACACACACACACACACACACACACACACACACACACACACACACACACACACACACACACACACACACACACACACACACACACACACCTCCACTAGCACCATAACATGTCAGAACATCTGTTGCTGTAGAACAAACTTGTAATTGTGTTATAATTACATCCACCGCAAGCATGAAAGTCACCTTGTTACCATTTAAGTGAGGGAGGATGTGAAATAAATGGAAACGAATGGGATAAAAAATAATAGATCAGCATGCAATTAATGAACAATTAGGTAATCGGTTGGCTTTGGTCGGGCCTAAAAACCAAGTGTGACAGCTCGTCTGCGGTCACAGAACCTCCAGTTCAAGGGTCTGGTAGCTCTGGCAGAACTTCCACTGCACTTCCCAGATTAGCCCCGCAGCTGAATATCACCTTGTCTACCCGAGAACACACGCACCCGCAAATGAAGGTGTCCTCTGCAAATAATACCCATTAGGGTCCTCGGAAGGCATCGAGTCCGGGGCGTGTAGAGGTGGAGGGCTTTGAAAGGGATGGCCCGCTGGGTTTGAAATTCCCAGCATGCTCTAGTGAACCTGGTCGTCAGGGACGCCAATCTACATCAAGCTCAATTAGAGGCGTCATTGACCATACTCTGAAACGATTTCAAACGCTCAAGAATGTTAAAAATAAAAAGGTCACTGCATGACACCTGTCCTCGCACAAGCTCATCCAAACCCTCTCTTTTCAGACGCAACATTTGACTTAAGAACGTACTCGATTTTACACGATGGCAGAGCAGCGTTTTATCTCAGCAGAAGCACGGTGGGAGAAATCCAAAGGGGTGGGTTTCTACATTGCGTTTTTGCCCGTTGTTCTAAATCCCCACTTCTCTCCCAGTTGGCACAGAGAAACAGGCAGAGCAAAAGGCTAAGCGGCTAGATGGGTCTAATGGCCTGCCGATCCTATAAATAACCGACGCCCTGTTTCCTCTCCATCGATCACATGAGCCTTGGCCAAGACCTGCCGGGGCCGAGGGTGTCGGACGGACTGACCCATGTCCACGCCTGGCTGCCTCTCTCCCCTTCCTCCGGCTCCCCCGTACATGATCTATCAAACCAGGGGCCCACACATCTTGGGTAAAAATGACATGGCCTAATTGGTTGCTGTGAGAGGTTTGTCTTCATCTGGAGGTGACTGGGGGGCGGGAAGGTTTGCAGTGGACAAGGTTAACTAACTCTACTGCTTAGGAGGGAGAGGAAGGAGGGAGAGGAGGGAGAGGAGGGAGAGGAGGGAGGGAGAGGAAGGAGGGAGAGGAAGGAGGGAGAGGAGGGAGAGGAAGGAGGGAGAGGAGGGAGGGAAAGGAGAGGAAGGAGGGAGAGGAGAGGAAGGAGGGAGAGGAGGGAGGGAGAGGAAGGAGGGAAAGGAGAGGAAGGAGGGAAAGGAGAGGAAGGAGGGAGAGGAAGGAGGGAGAGGAAGGAGGGAGAGGAAGGAGGGAGAGGAAGGAGGGAGAGGAGGGAGGGAAAGGAGAGGAAGGAGGGAGAGGAGGGAGGGAGAGGAAGGAGGGAAAGGAGAGGAAGGAGGGAAAGGAGAGGAAGGAGGGAGAGGAAGGAGGGAGAAACGGGATCGAGAAGGCTTGACAAACTCGACTGTCCTTCAGCTGTGTGAAGAAAAAAGAAGGTTTCCTGCCCAGCAGTGTGCAAACCTGTACTTGAGAGTGTCACAATATGAAGTGATACACACACACACACATATAAATATACATCTTCCCCATTGCATATAACAGCTTCAAGCAGCACATAAAATGCCTCAGATCAACTCTCAGTAAACTCCCATGAAGCCCTCAACTTAATTTGTGCCCAAAAAGAAGCGACGGTTGTATTTCCTGAGTTGACATCTTGATGTGCCGGCTCCAGGTCAGCTCCCAGGGTCGGACAGAGATTTAGCGGCCACCAGCGAGGTGACATTTATCTGATGCCTGCACACTTCCATTAGCATCGCTGGGGGTGGGAAGGGGCCAAGGTAACAGGGTTAAAGTCCACTTAAGCATCTTAAGAGTCCTTAATATTGGAAGGGAGAGCGAGGGAGGCGAGGGAGATGCCTGGGAGATGACCTCTGGACCTTCTAGATACTTCTGAGAAATTTGAAAGGAAAGTAGACCTGAAGGAAGGAAGGTGTTGTTCTGTGTTATACCAAACAGACCCGCGGTATGTTTTTGCCCTTGTATTTCATACAAAGGATCAAACAGTGTTTTCTTCTCAGTACATATAAAGTGGCATGCCAGATTGTAACCCTGAGAGTTCTTGAACTGCACTTTGAGAAGCGGTTTTAAACTCTTGTCTATTTTGTAGTCTTTGTAATGTATGTCTCGTGGGTGGTTCTGTGTTACACATTTTTATACATTCTGTGCTGTTTTTTTAAATTCAAACTATATTCAATCTGTGAAGCCAAAGGCAAACATTTTCCAGAAATGGATAAGAAAGTTGTATCGTATAGAATGTTTTTACTCTATTCCACCAAGGATAATGACATGGAAAATGTGTGCCACTTCCAACGCATTACACTTCAAGGTGACACAATTTATTCTTGAAAAAGAAATTTGAATGTCAGCAGTCCATAACCTACCTAGAAAATGAAGAGGATTACAATTTAAGATGTGGTTCCTTGCGCCCAAATATATAACGACTTTTCCCTCAGCAAAATAGAATCTTTCAATCAGAATAATCAGCACAGCAGTGCTTTTTTCGAGTCACAACCACACTGCAGTCATTAGCAAACAGCAGCGCCAACAATGTTATCATTACAAAGACAACATATTCTTACAGTTGCATCGTGGTAGGTGGTAGTGTTCAGGAACATACAATCACTATCCGCGATCTGCTCCCCTGTAGGTGGTTAATGAATGTGCGTCTCATAGACTTAATTGTGAACAGCTTGAAATCTAAATGGTTTTGTGCACCGGATTGACAATCAAGCTTAAGAAGTCAATAAGTAAATAAGGCCAGGGCCTAATTGTGTAATTAAGCGGTAAAACTTTACATTGCGACGATGTTTACAACTCCTCACAAATGTATTCTCATGACGAACCAATAACAGTAGCCTACCAACAACAAACTTCGTAAACAACTTTGAACAGAGAGTTCTCATCCCTGCCTCCACTGACTTTATCCCGATAAAAGCACCGGAGCTAAATTTTCTGGTTTCAATAAATCATCCTCCTCCTGCTCTTGCTTGTCAGAAAGATTGTCAGTTACCTCCGTGATGGAAGCGTTCAGAGTTTCTGCTCACGTGGTCAACAGATGGTTGTGAGGAACACGAGGGCTCTGCCAGATGTGTCTATCGGAGGGTAACAGTCCTGAGGGCGTCTTCACAATGCAAATCGTGACCTACCGTTGACGCTTCAGGTTAGTGGAGACCAAGCACACAAACCTGTCCAAGACTAAATGCTTTTGCATTCTGTTATAACTCTTGGAGGAAACTGCTGTTCTTTTGCGGCCTGTTTTTCTGACTGGAACAGTAACTTTGCAAAATAACACCAAACCGTTTACAGGTGATCCAAGGCAATGTCACCCCACCTTTGGGCATGTAGCCTACGTACAGTTACATCTTACCAATACTTTAAGCGCTTCGTAATGGAAAATTTCAGGTCAAATAGCTTGTCATCACACTCCAGACGGTGCAAAAGGTGGTTTACGTCAAGTTCTGGTTAGTGGTGAGAAAATGTAATAAAAATAATAAGTACTTTAGGAACAAATGGTTTGGATCCTCTGACAACTGAAAGAACATGTGAGTTACATCACACATTTCACCAGGCTCCCTCCCTCCCCCAACCGGCACTCTGAGGACTAATTATGTGATCCACTATGCAGCTCACGTAACCGCTTGAGGTGGGACTAGGTTTTGATAAATGACTGCTTTTTATTGTCTCCCTTTGCTACCTGACTGTTAAATAATGTAACTCAACCAGTGCCGCCACGCTAAGCGGAATTCACTTGGAGGTCGACTCTAAACAGAGGGGGGGGTCAAAGCCTCGGCGCAATTTGCAAGCGATGAATGTCAAAAGGGAATACGGAAAATGTTGTACCATATCAATTTCCCACTAGCCCTTTTAACCTTGTTGAATTGCCGATGCTTTTGTAATGCATATTTGCTGTTGTACTGCACACACTATTGAAGGAACACCGTTTTTCTTTTCATTTTTTAACACAAAGCAGTACCTAGCTCGACAATGATATTTAGTATCTCCGTACCCTCTTTGCATAAAAGTCAACAGGTAAAATGTTTCATACAATTATGATAATAAGACTTCTGACCTGCCTATAACCATCAATTACAATCCCAAAAGTTAGATTGATTCGGTTTGAGGGCATTTCTCGTCAACCATATCTTCTCTCCTCATCTTATGACAAAAAAACTGCAGAAAAGATTAAGTCTGCACGCTTTGAGAACAATATCAGAAGCCAACGCTGATATGACCAAATGATAGGTTGCGTTTGACTACAAGTCATTACCTCTTAGTCGTTTAACTGTAAATTCATTGGCTCGACGACCTCCCTATAATTTGTTTCACCCTTCCATCTCTTAATCAGGATGAATATGATGGAAAAGTTGGCAGGAAAAAAAAGATGAAAGAGGCATTAAACGAGGATGCGATGGAGGGATGGAAGGGAGGGGGGGGGGGGGAGCGACGTAATAATTGCTGGAGGAAAGTTTGAGGAGGGATTATGAGCAGGACTTTATGTAGAACGGTTGGATCTGCAATTGCTGCCTCATTCATTCTGATAATTGCTATTGCCGATAATACATGAGCCTTGACATTCCTCTTTGCCCTTTTTGGGGAAGAACTGGGAATTCAAGAACGACTCAAAAGCTGCAGCCTGGTGCATATCACGTTGTAACGGATATCATGGTTCACGATAGCAAGGTTTTGACAATTCAGACGCAAATTGAAAACAGACGATACAAGTTCAGATATTATGTATACAGATTCAACATCAGAGATCCTGTCCTTGGAGCGTTGCTCCTGTATAGACCTGTACTTAACTCAGTCCTTTAAGCAGAAGAAACCCTAAACAGCTTTAAATAATTACAGCGTGCTATATCGTAAACAATCATTCGCTAAGAGGCTAACATGATCTGGGCTTATGAGGCCTGTGCTACCTCGCAGGATGTGGGTTTAGCGACGTAACTTCATGTTTAACTATGAGGGGCTGTTTAGGAAATAATTCAAACTGTCTTATGAAACACATATGAAACACATTCACAAATGAAACGTCCACACAAATTCATAGTACTGAAAATTCACATCCACATATGCTCGCATATAGCCTAAATAATTTTGTCAAACTTTTTATAAAAAATATATTTTTTCAACCTTTCAAAACTCCCTTAACCTCCACACGTGTAGCGAAAGGAGAGAGGAGAGAGGAGAACAGAGAAGCCTTTGGTTTTCCCCTGACGAGTAGGCCTATCTGTTTGAAAGATTAAGATTCTCAACGGAGGGATTGGGTTATCTATATCAGCTTCTTGAGCCGTTACGTTGCCAGTGCGACACGCGAATGACGTTAATATATATCTGTTTTTATTTGTTCCCACGACCGTTTAACACTGCCTGGTTGTCATATGAAAGAATAAGGCTACACATGTCATAGACATGTCTTAAGAACACATTGAAGCAACTGATTAAGGTAATACACAATTGTAATTACAGTCAACTCTACTCCTGCCTTAATGATGGGGCAGTGATATTGATAAGCCTATTATCTAACGCATTTACATAGTCAGACATGTTTGCCTTCCTGCCTTTGGCAGCAGCTACTGTGTCGCTCTCAGCCTGGGTTATATATTTAAATTCTCCTTATTTGTTTAGTATTATTGTTTGCTCATCTTGTGTAAAATAATATCGCTAGATGATGAAAATGAAACCTGTCTCATAGCAAGTTTAACTTGTGTAATAACTTGCTTACTTAATACCTCTAAACTACAATGAAGTATAATTACATAGCAGTTACTAAGCAACTGCAATGTTGTCACTATACATACTCCTATCTAGTTAAAGGAACATTTATATAACATCAAGGAAAGTTTCACCCAAGAATTCCTTTCATCTCTCAAGACTACATGACCCTCATGATCCACTAAAGTATAGCGAGGACTTTAAACACACACACACACGCACCACACACACACACACACACACACACAAAGCAAACTTGGAACCTCATGTGTAAACGCATCGTCTCGGCCTCTTCTAGTCCTCTCCATTAATATCTATTCAGCAGCCAAACAGCTGCCCTGGTCCAGACTCATGACCTTGTGTGGGTTTAGTCTATATACACCAGGTCTAGATATTGATAATACCATATGCGTTTTAAATTAGTCTGGCAGCGATCAATACAATGCAATTGTCGGCCCTTTTACAGTGACTTCAGACCTGGACTGATGAACATCGATTCAGGCTCTGGGTGAAAAAAATAGAAAAAAAAGACAAGGAAGTGAAGCGACGATGCCGTCAGCTCTGTAAACAACCTCTGCGTTGGGGAATATGCATATTAGTTGAACGGTAAAAGCCGGCTTGTTTATCTGTCTAATGCTGACATGTTTCATTATCGGAGGAAGGAGGTCAGGTAGCAGGGGGTCAAGCAACCAGGTGTAAGGTAATCAATACGATAGAAGCATTAAAGGGTGAGTTGGACACACCGGCAGTGGTGGCTGAGGATGCCTCAGGATATGTCTAACAGGGAGGCAACTAGATAACGCTGACTTTAACGAAAGGGAAAATGTTTCTTCAGTGTATCTCTCTGATATGATCACGCAACAGATTCAGCACTGAACTGAATTCTGCGTTACCAATTTAATGGTAAATAATGTACGCATATTTGCAGCACTCAACTTGCACACCCACACTTGATGCTGGATGACTAGGCATCACTTAAAATAAAAATAGCACAAATAGCCATCAAAGGTCATCGCTTCCAGATTACTATTCTGCAGAACAGCCATCAGAAAAGCCCTCTGTGACATGCTTGCGTGTAAAAAGGGCTATGCAAATACATTTGATTTGATTACATTTTAAAGCTTTTCCATCACAACAACCACCACCCCGGAAACCTGTCCTTTCGAGAACCCAGACCACAGCCCTCTCTCTCCCTGTGTCTAGCAGTCTGACAGCAACATGGCCTCGAACCCATTTGTATGCGCGAAGCTGCTAACTTCTGCATCCCTTTCCGGTATGCCAAAGTGTTACCCTTGAGAAGTATCCATTTGTTTTGTATAGAGGCTGCCAACAAGCAGAAAGCAGCACTTATCTAAAACTCCATATCCCAAGTGCCTCAGGGGCTACAAGCATCACCGTAAAAGGATTGATTATGATTGGATAGAGAGCTGCACTTGCGTCAATGCTTCAGGGTCATTGGATGAAAGCTCGGGAGGGAAGCAGCTGTGCAGCCAATGAGGCGCACCGGGGCTCAAGGGAGAGGAAGGGCCGGGTGAGCGTGAACACAGGAAAGAAACATCAGCCGCTTCATACGACATCAGTGACCATCAACTGTCAAGAAGAGCTGGCGACTGGCTCTTCCATACTGAACAAACAGGCGTCAGGTGGCTGAGCGGTGAGGGAGTCGGGCTAGTAATCTGAAGGTCGCCAGTTCGATTCCCCGGCCGTGCCAAATGACGTTGTGTCCTTGGGCAAGGCACTTCACCCTACTTGCCTCGGGGGGGAATGTCCCTGTATTTACTGTAAGTCGCTCTGGATAAGAGCGTCTGCTAAATGACTAAATGTAAACAAACAGGCACACTGAGTACGTTTTCTGAAAATGACAATACGCCGAATTTGATAAGGTCATGTAAACTTTATTGTTTCTGTTTGGGTATTCTGAATTCGGCCATATTTTGAATGTGGCATTTTTCCGGTTTCGGAATATGTTGTGGACATGTGATTATGTGTGATCATAATTCTGGTTTTATGTCAAATGGGAATATCAGTTGAATCTTCATTTTCAGTATTCCCACGTAAGCAGAATCAGGAATGTTGTCTTTGTCTGAAAAAAAGGCGAAAACCTGAAAATTCTGTGCAAGTAAACATGCTCACCGTTCTCCATATAACCCTTTTTAAAACACAGAAGTACGTAGGGACCTGGGTCTCCATAGAGGGATGGTACTCAGGCGCATGTTAATTCTCTACTCCAACCTTGAGGAGAGGGGTGGCGGGCGGGGAGGGGTGGCGGGGCTGGCAGCTCCAGGGATCTCAAACAGCTCCTATAACCAGCCGGTAACCAGCCGGTCTGTCTGGCTGCCTGCCCCCCACCACACCAACCCAGCCCCCCTCCGTCCCCCATCGCTAGACCAGGTGGGAGATGGACGTCAGGGTTGTTCTGGTCCGTGAGACCTCGCGATAAAGCCCAGGCCACAGGCAGACAGAGGTAACTATGCCGTGATGCAAAACCTACGCTAGGGCGACATGCCAACATGAATGAGATGGTGGGTGTACTTGCTACGCACAATGCCACTACTTGTAATGGCCGGGTTTCCCAGATTCGTTAAGAAGCTCTTAACGCTATGAGCTTCTTAAGAGCGTTCCAAGAGCGTTCTAGAGCGTTCTTAGAACGCTCCTAAGAAGCTCTTAGCGTTAAGAGCTTCTTAACGAATCTGGGAAACGCGGCCAATGTTGGTATCCAAGCCCTGCACTACAGTGCTTCCCCATACATGACCAACACTACTTCAAGCACGTGTGAATGAGTCCCCCCCTGGGTGTTGCGGTCGCTAGCAATATGTGAGATAGGCACTATAGGCCTTACAGTGCTTTTAACCCTTTACAAGGAATACATACACCAAGTAGCTCACTATGTAATCAGATACAATCAAATCAACTTTAATTCTTTCCACTTACATCAATCAACTCGAGAAATTCTTCTTCATATATTAATATTATACTATATTAATATATTATATTAAGTCCCAACAGAGATTCTAAGCAGGTTACGAGGGCAAATCCTTGAAGAGATCCTGCAGGTGAGCATCGTCGCATGAGCCATTTGGTTTGTTATCGACAGCATAAGCCTCAGATGACATCATAGTGTTTTATCTTCAGATTGTCAGGTTATAGGCATTATGGGCTAGAACGCTGGGGGTTTATGAGCTTATGTTTTTGTGCTCTATAGTACATACATGTAGGAAAAGGAGAGTGATTGAGGAGGAGAGAGAGAGAGAGAGGGAGAGAGGGAAGGAGAGAGAGAGAGAGATGGAGATAAGGATTTTGTTTGAGAAACAGAGAGGAGAGAGGAGAGAGGAAGAACGATTGATTTCACAGCCTACATTTGAAAGATTGCATTACAGATGCACTTATTGATATGCAATACCTCCTACATGGCTTCATTGTTTGGGCACGGATGAATTTCTGAGTGCCTCTGTTCCGGGGCTACATCCCAGTAAGGTTCAGAACAATGTAACAGTATCCAACAAACGACTCAGAGGAAAACACATTGGTGGACATTTTTCATGTCATGTTAACGTGTGTGAGCCATTATGAAAACATAAACCTTATGAAAAAAAATAAAAAGATACAGTCTTGTGACCGAACAGGAGCCTGGCAGCTGGAGGTTGCCCTCTGTTGGTTAATGTCTGTGAGGTGTGGAGGAAAGGATTCCTAACAGCCTACCCTCAAATTAAATATAGAGAAAGGATACATCCACGGGCCTAATTTTTACCAAGGAACTTCAAGGACTGGATAATCAGGTTTCGCTTCTCTGTAAAGACGTTAGAAGCAAATAGCTGACCTTTTAGTGTCTCCTAAACACATATATGGTCATTTGCACCTGTATTCTCCTCTCTTAGTACCTACTGTGTAAAATGAGCTCTGTGTCGACGTTGTTTAAATGGTAGAAACACATCTGGAGTCAGATAAACACACTCAACAACCCAACGACAGACTATTTCCCCAATGTCATAAGTTGTCTATAGGCTTGCTGAAAAGCACCAGCGATGCAACTATTGTTGAATTAAAATGTATTTTAGCATTGCTCATTTTGTAAAACAACATTTTAACTTCTCAAACTGTTCACATTTCCAGGTTGGTTGGGCTGATGTACGCAATTTAAAGAAGAAATTAATTTCAGCTATCCTTCCATGAACCAACATGCCAGGAGAGAATAATGCTGCATCTTAATACAGTATATAATCCAAAGTGACTTGTTTACTTTGCTGTCATGTGGATTTGCTGTCCCCAAGAATCCCTCGGAGAAAGAGACATATTTCCTCACTGCCACTTGCCTTTACATGTCTACGAGTGTTAATTAACTCATTGCCGTGCCGTAATCATCATTGCTGTAGTTGTTGTTTTACTGAAGTCACAAAGCAGAACCAAACAGGCTCACAACTGAAGCTTTCATGTGGAATTGTGATTAAGACATATCCAAGCATATTAACATTAATAATAATAGCTCCTGTACTTCAAATCTAAACGAATCGTAAAGAACCATATGGAAACGTATGGATAACGGGTGAGCACAAAAATGGCCACATATTTAGCCATTTTGAGTCTGTCTTCAAGCTCTTTGGACATTTTGGAAAAACTTGAAAAGGTATTGGTTCATTTCGAGCGTATTTTCCATGCACATCAAGACTTCAGATCTCTTTAGATCAGGATGAGGCAAAAACCCAGTTGAGCTGACATGTAAAAAGACATGCCAGACCAAGGAAGTCAAACATTAGTCAGAATACTATCAGTATACTATCACACCCAGCAAAGAAACTCCCCCTTTTAACTTGTGTCCAAATGTATCCCTCGACCGTATATACAAGCCAAACCTCAGAAGGCGGACTGTTATTTGCAAACAACTCTCAAGCCGTAGTAACCAGTTTTAGTTTGTTAAACGGTAAATAAGAGGCGCTTGAAGACCGCTGGAACTAAGTACTGTGGACGAAACATACAGTATCCTTCCTTATTCTAGAGTCAACTCAATTTGGCATGCTGAAGAGGAAGCAGTAAAGTCAAATGCTCCAAACCAAGCGCTTGTTGTTGAATATGGATGCCTCACAAGCCTTGAAGTGACTCACTGGAAGAACACTTCCTGTCGAAGACATCCAGTCTCTAGTGATGTGTCCATGGACTGCAGACATTAGACATCCAGTCTCTAGTGATGTGTCCATGGACTGCAGACATTAGACATCCAGTCTCTAGTGATGTGTCCACGGACTGCAGACATTAGACATCCCTTGCATGCAAAGCATATACAATCTGTAAACATTAAATGGAACTGTTTCATTGGATATTGTCTGAAACGACTTTTAATACCCTACAATAAGGGAAATATGTTTCATCATTTCACAGTTTGTTCGACAAGCACACAAATACCCTCAAACTAAAACTGACATTTTACACCTTCTGGATATGACAATCTGTCACTGCACAGTTCAAAAGCACAAAACCAGAACACCAAATAAAAAGTCAACGTCCAATGACTTTTGGAGCTTACTGTATAACATTTCTAGAAATACCACAAACTGCATTAGCCTTCAAATGTATTTACTTTGATCCTAGACCGATTGTAACAGGAATAACAAACAACTGAGGCTTGATGAACTGAACAAATTCCATTTGTTCGCTTTACCTCCCAGAGTGAATGGTTGCTTCATAAAGCGTTTGAAAATATGTACAAAATCATTCTAGTGCTTGAACCTTCCTCTCAGGCACAAACTTCAATTGCTTTTGCTTTCGGACTTGAACCATTAAAACACGGGGCTTATTAATTAAGAGTTATTAGAGACTCAATTGCTTCATCTCAAACCTTTGATTTACAATTCATTTCATCAGTTTGAAGTGTTTCCATCAATCGGGTGAAATCACAGAGGACTATGAAGAAAAAGAAAAAAAAACATAAGAGGGAAGCCAAAACTATCTTTTTAACACAGAGAACATGAGCGTACCTTCATTTGATAACCTGCAACGCGCTGAAACTAATGTGAAGTGAAACTATCACCGCTTTACAAGTTGGCACCCACATTTTAGAACAAAAATACGGTATATTCAGCCTATTTTCAGCCGCATCTTAAAACGTGCCAATGCAACTAATCAGTCATCTCAGACTGAGTCCATCTCACACACAAATCAGTCCACCTCAGAATAGCTAGGCCCGTTTTTGCTGCTCGTCAGATTACGTTGGAATGAGTACCAGCCTTCTATTTTATTTTATGTAATCATGGCTCTTTGAAAAAGAAACCCCTGAATGTTTGTTTTTTTCCTGTATAAATAAGGTCCAATAACAGGAAATCAGGCTGAAATATCAATGCTACACACTCAAACCCAAATTAATGTCTATCTTGCAATTTCCATGGGCCTTGTCCTAGCTTAATAAAATGTCTGAATACATATCTACAGTTTCCGAATGAATTACGAATGCACTGTGAAGGTATTGACACTACAGTATATATCTGTGAGGAAAAACACTTGATTTACTGTAAAGGGAAATCTCGACTGTCTGTGGCTCCCTTGGCAGATGAATCAGAAGATGCAATCAGAAAATACAGCTGTTTTTCAAACAGTATTTAAAGCGTCATCAACAGACTTGAATAGTAGGTTGATTTGTCCTTCACTGGCATGAAGGCACTGCTAGTTATGTTTGCATGGAAAATGCCAAATGTGTGTCATCTGCACCGCAAGTGAAAGCAAATCAGTTATATTTATATATTTCCTTTATATAAACAAAAATAATCCACAACTTCCTAGTGGAAATGTATTTCACTTGTACAATCGAATGCAATTTCGTTCAGCTGAATGCCACCAGTCCACTCAATGCAAATTTAATAAAAGCCAACGACAATGACAAGCAACACAGTGAATGTTAAATGCAAATATGACATTATTACCCAATGCCAGTTTCATACATACATATGAGAAATTGCGCTCAGATAGCCTGTACTGTACATGAAGCTGTCTACAAGCACACAGTAAATGCTAATGATCTGACCGTTCTCTGCTAATTAGCTTTGTTGGGCAGATAATGGGACACAACTGCATGAGGTGATGAATCAACCCTAACCCTAACCCAACCCTAACCCTAACCCTAACCCAACCCTAACCCTAACCCTAACCCTTTATATTAAGATCTGAGGACTAAGTGGGGAGTCAGATGGCTGAGCGGTTAGGGAGTCGGGCTATTAATCAGAAGGTTGCCGGTTCGATTCCCGGCCGAGCTAAATGACGTTGTGTCTTTGGGCAAGGCACTTCACCCTACTTGCCTTGGGGGGAATGTCCCTGTACTTACTGTAAGTCGCTCTGGATAAGAGCGTCTGCTAAATGAATACATGTAAATGTAAGTGAAGACACTTCTACAAGCAAATCATGAAAATGACTTCCCGGATGATCTAATCTCTGTGGGGGAGCCTTGCTAGATGAAGTGTGTGTTGGGATTTTCTCTCCAAGATGACAGCACTCCCTAGTAATTTCACAGAATATCATGTCTACAAATGTAAATTCTACCCTTTTATATGTCGACCCTTCATTTCATCCCAAGAGGAGTGATGCGGTCCTACAGCCTTGTTTCATGAGGAGTGATACAGTCCTACAGCCTTGTTTCATGAGGAGTGATATGGTCCGACAGCCTTGTTACATGAGGAGTGATACGGTCCTACAGCGCGCAGGTCAACACCAGGGGAGAGACCAGCCAGCGACAGGCCTTTTAAAGAAGATGAGAAGTCATTGCTGAATACAGGTCATGGATTGGCTCTAAAAGATCTACACGCAGTATACTTGTTTCAGAGCCCTCACAAACAAAGCAGGCTAGGGAGATGCAAGGATCAAACCATGTTTGTTTTTTTTACGATGGTAAAAAACTAAAAAAACTAAAACTAAACTCCAACTCAATACGTGAGTTAGAAGGGTGAGTTCCTCCCCCACTCTGAGGTTACTCCCAATATGCAGAAGGAACAGTCTAGTCTGACTCCATTGTACTCCAAAAATATATCATTCTTCCCACAAAGCTCCACAACATTCTTCTGAAAGGACCCGATTGCTGAGAAGCGTTCGCTTGTTATGCTTTTAGAGCAACAGACTTGAGCTTCCTCAGCCAGAGGCTTTGCCCTGCCCTTGCTGCTTGTCAAAACCAGTACTATTCAGAAAGCAGTTGTTGGCCTTAATCGTATCTCTTAAGTGTTTTTTCCTCAACTTTGTTGCAACGAGTTTCCACAATTATACTGTAGGTCGGTAGGTAAGTTTTATCTAGGCAAGCTGAACTCAATTAGCGATTAAAAACACATTGGTTTCCCAACAAAACATCGATTGAAGTTCAAAATGTCTATATCCTATATTTAAAAAAAAACTGTCAGAACAATGATTGAAAAAGGCAGGGAACTTGCAAGCAGCATTACTGTATTATGCTAATAATTTATCATACTGAGACAACATTTCAGTTAATTAGCTCCCTTTTCATCCTTGACGCAAGTGCTGTACCATATTTTGCAATTTTATAAAAATGAAAATAAAGTCCCTTGAGTGCCTTAATACTTTTCTAAGTGCGAAGGCACCCCGCATTGCTATTTTTATGCAGTGTTAACGAGATACAACTCCTCTATATTTAGCCATTTCCCTGTATGTGTTCCTGCTTTCTGGTACAGTGTTACAGGATTGGACGTGTCTCCAGTTTTCATGGCATTGTGTAGGCTACACTACAGGGCTGATCCTGGGCACACACACATGGCTCCGGGCTTAAAATGGCACTTGCTGCTTCCTGTAGAGGCAGAGGCAGCCAGAGGCAGCCTGAGGCAGACACTGACAAGAGAAAATATGAAATTGTATTGTATTTTTTTTATTTGAAGTAGCTGAAACTCAATCCAAATTGCCACACGCTATAACCCGCTTGTTCCCTGTGAGTAAATAGCTGTAATGATGAAACCACGTTGGAGAACGGGTTCTTATTTCTCTTCTGTCGACAGGCCACTGACAAGTAAGACAAAAGCTATGGGCCGTGAAGGGTAAGGGTGTTGTTTATTGGTGAGACGCAGAAAGTGCAGTTGGATTTGAAACAAGGCGATTGGCTAAGACAAGAAAGGTGGTTAGGTTGAGCAGGGCTCAGCTCTGCAGGGTTTGGCATTATCATACCTTATTAAAAGTGATGGCCTCTGCTTCTTTCAATTAAACAGGAAAAATAATAAATGAAGATATTGGATTGACTTTTTGACGCTTTCGTAAAGCAACTCGCAATATTTTTTTTATTTGTTCCTATTCTATCCTTTCTAGATTTTGTTTTCTATACCTTCTACATATAGCTGTTGCTTGTCATGTGCTAACAGGTTTCGGTGTTTAGAATGACCACATGTTTTTCTGTCTACTTATAAAGCAAATACAGAAGGCAGATGGGTCACGTCCCATCTATATCCTTGGTTGTGAACTCGCTTCAGATCCCTCAAGCTCACTGGGTTGAATGTTATGAAAGATAAAATCTAACTGCAATAGTTTACAGTCCCAAGACACCCTAATTTGAGTTCACTGGTCACTAGTCAAGTGAAGATGGTTTTCTTCTTCAATTATCATTGATATCGGCAAAGCCAGGCAGGCACTAATTGGCTTAGTGCATCTGGTCATCCTTAAAGCCTTGTAGCCATTGATCTCCAGTCTGTCTTTTGAAAAACATGTCAGGCAAACACACACACACACGCACACACACGCTACACAATAGCTACAGGGTCACAGGCATCGCGTATTTATCAAACATTCAACACAGAGAATGTTTAGCTCATCGAGGAGAGAAGATTTTTTTTTTTATGTGAAAGCCATTATATTTCCATGGTCATTAAGTGGCAAATATATTTTATTTATCATACATAAATAATAATATCAATAATTACTGTACATGTACGCCAACCCAAAAACATGGCAACAACGAATTGTGCAATAATTGAGCAGCAAAGGTCTGTAATTGCACAAGTGCACAAATAAGGGTCCTTGCACTGTAATGGCTTAATTGACCCTTACTTTCTTCCTTGAAGTACATTCGTTGAATACATGTATACCTCACAGTAGAACAGCTTTAATTAGGCTTCTTGTTGTCATGTGAACTGGGTTTACAGTCAAAGAAAACAATCGTACCAAAAGCACAGCAACAAAGACACCGTATTTACATTCTGAACTGGATTCACGCATCGCGTGGACTGTTTGCGACCAGCTTGGCTAAACTGGCGGTAGGATGTCTGTTAGCCCTCACTACTGAGCAAGACTCTGCTACAGGAAGAGAAACAATTAAAAAAAAGGAGAATTATGTAGCCAGCCAAATGTAACAGAAGCAGAAAGAAAAATAAAACACTTCACCTTCAAGAGGAAACCAAGCAGTGTCACATGGGTATACAGTACAAGTTGTTCAACTCAAATCGCCCATGAACTGGATTTTTCCATGACAGTTAATTTCCATTTCTGTTCAGGGAATGAAGTACGAATTCCATTTTCTTATTGATGGATAGACTCACAACAAATAAGACCCAAGCTCCGCCCCCGTGTGTGTGGAGAAAGTACACACACACACACACACACATCTCTCTGTGTGTGTGGAGAAAGTACACACACACACACACACAGAGAGATGCAACTTATAAATATTCAAAGTTCAGAGCAGGCAGCGAGGATGAGCAGGTGAGACACAATCCTTTGGCACGTCCCAAATCACACCAACATTGGCTGTGGACTGGCAAAGATTTACATGAAGCAAGTTGGATCTGGCTGAGGAGATGTTAGAAAACCTTACTGATCTTCCATGGAAGAACACACAAACACACACACCGCCCTCACTGGTACCGTACCAGGCACAGAAGAGCAAACCACACAGCTCTAAAACCCTTTGTTTTATAGTCCCTGGAAAAGAAAGAAAAGAAAAAAGCCTGTCCTTAGTTGTGGTGGAAAAACATAAAAAAGATACAAATAAATAAAATAAATATTGTATTTTCTTTCTACAATAAATGAGTAGCTGAGTTTTTGGATTCCGATGAGAAACTCGAACTGAGTTTATTTTATATTTTTATAGATCTGAGAGCTTTCCATGGGGATTAAGTAGTGTTGATATACTGTATAAAATATAGTTTGTACATTAAGCTACACTGCTAGCCATAAGCACCCACAGGATCATTTAATAACAACACTGTTGTGCTGACATGTTAGTTATTGTGGGAATGTAGACAGTATTAGACAAAAACTGTTTAATCAACTGTTTTAACGGTAGTGTTTGTATTTTTTTTTACATTAAAACAAGGTTATGGCTGATACATGCTGATGGCAGTGTAAATTAATAGGAAAAAAAGACAAAATATATGTACATATTAGTGAGAGAACTAAATTGGTCGGCTTGAACTCGTCAATAATCCCCCGCAGAGGGCAATCGATAAGAAAGGCTGAATGTTTAAAGCGTACTGAAATTCATCCCTTTCGACTCGACATCTTCAAAAGTTTGAAACATTCTGCCGAGCCACACTCCCTCCCCCCCCTCCCCCCCCCCTCCTCCCCCCCCTCCCTCCCTCCCTCCCTCCCTCCCCCACCCCCACCCCACGCAGAGGCTGCAGATCTGGCTCGGGAACTCCTGCTCATTGATTAGTGAACAAAGACGGCTTTCATCGGCAAGCGGCGTGGGACAGCACCGGAGGTTTCCATCCAGGAGACCTCGCTGATTAGAGGCGCGCGGCAGGAACACCTGGGTCTTCATCATCCTCATCAGACAACGACGTTTTTATCTGCCGTCGCCCGCCTCGAGGGCCTCTGTGATGTGGAAATTCCCAGATTGATTCTTCGGTTGTCAACTCTCGTCTTTGCCACCCAGCTTTCCCATGAACTTGAAAGACACTTGACTCTACAAAAAGACTGCTGGCACGGACTGAGGGGACTAATTAGCTCAAATGCGGCAGAGAGGAAGAAACTGCTCGTATACCTTAGCATAGTTTGCATTTTTTTTTTTTCTTTCTTACAGTGAAGTGTGTGTAATAGTAAATAAAATTCATAATTATTATTCTTATTATAATATAATACCACACTAGAAGGAAGGGGGAGAGGTGGATTGAAGGGCCTTTCCAGAGTGCATAAAGGTGGAGGGGATAAACTTGACGCTCCAAGATGCACTTTGCACAACCTGAACTCTTAATCCGACTATTTCTCAAGAGGGTTACAGCCTGTGCCATCTTCCCACTGAAAACTGACTGGTTGCACAAAAAAACAGCATGTACAGTTTAGCAACTATAAATCTTGAAATTACATGCCAATGTTTAGAATACATATTTCTGTAGGAGGCAATAACGGGTGGTCAAAACAGATTCGCTGTTTATAACCCACATACGTGGTACTTTTCTTAGAATATTTCACCAAAACTGTAGGCTACCACTGGCAATAATTGACAAACAGTAAACAAGACCAGCAACCAAGTATTCCAGGAACAATGTCTGAAACTGAATGTGGCATGTTTTTGCCTTTAACACATTCAATGCAAATATTTGGCCCAGATAGAGAATAATATCATATATGTGGGTTTTACAGACACACAAACATAACCGGGACAATATGTACATATATACACATGTATCTCTCTTCGCTTCTGAATATAACCGAAAAACAGGCACTCGAAACACGCCTAAATATTTACAGTAATTTAAAAAGCCCGATACGTGATCTTCTCTATTCAGATATCACTAAAGTGGGACAATTTAACAATAGAATTCAGAGGTCACAGAAATCCATGTATACTGGAGGATTAGACTCAAGCGATCATGCATGAGCCTGTCATCAGGGCCAGTACCCAGCATTCAAAATTCTAACCCCGCACAGGTTAAAAAGATAAGACCCTCAGTATCTTACACGTCTCCACAGTGTGGGGAATTCTCTAGCTCTCAGCTACCAAGAGAGCTGCATGTCAATGTCATTTTAGAGGAGATAATGTCTTAAATGCCATCCGGTTTCCTCTCATACACGGATAGACCCCAAACATTGCTCCTTAAGCGTCTCTGACACTTTCCTCAGGTGACCGTCGGGCAGCCAAATGATCTTGTTGTGTGTGACTCTGGAGAGCAGTTTAGGAATGGTAATGGGCGGAAGTTTGCCGTCTTGATGTGTTCAACAAAGGATAACATAAGTATGGCTGGAAGAGGGAGAACTACGATCCATAACCTGCTTAATTATAGATGAGTGTGGAGCTCACAAGCAGGTGAACTGCTGCACCACCACTGCAGGTGACTCTTTGTTGTCAGTGTGTGTGTGTGTGTGTACCATGTGTGTGTGTGAGTGTGTGTACCGTGTGTGTGTGTGTGTGTGTACCATATGTGTGTGTGTGTGTGTGTACCATATGTGTGTGTGTGTGTGTGTACTATATGTGTGTGTGTGTACCATATGTGTGTGTGTGTGTGTGTGAGTGTACCATATGTGTGTGTGTGTGTACTATATGTGTGTGTGTGTACCATATGTGTGTGTGTGTGAGTGTGAGTGTGTGTGTGTTCAACTACCCCTTCTCCCCCTACTGGGCCTCCTTTTTTAATAACCTATACTGCTGACACAATCCCATTCAATTACATGTCATATTACTTCCTTTGTCCCTATTGTGTTTTCACTGTGGCTCTTCCTATATCGTCCTTGCATGATTGTTAACGTCACCGTAATGTAAAGTGTGTCTGTTTAGTGTTGCTGTTTAAAGCAGAGAACAATGCACTGTTAGTGCAAGACAGTGCAGCCCTTATTTTCAGGATTACATTCCCGTCTGTCTCTCAGACTAGCCAATCCCCTGCTAATCTGAGTAGGTAAATACAGTGTGTGTGTGTGTGTGTGTGTGTGTGTGTGTGTGGTGTGTGTGTGTGTGTGTGTGTGTGTGGGTGTGTGTGTGGTGTGTGTGGTGTGTGGTGTGTGTGTGTGTGTGGTGTGTGTGGTGTGTGGTGTGTGTGTGTGTGTGTGTGTGTGTGTGTGTGTGTGTGGGTGTGTGTGGTGTGTGTGTGTGTGTGTGTGGTGTGTGTGTGTGTGTGGACTTATGTGTGTGCATCTCAAGTTTGTATACCTTTCTCCACACACCCGTGTGCCTTTCAAAAGTTATCATCCTACTGGTGAATGAGAGGCAAGCCTGTGAACCTCTTAAGCACATTATCCCCCCCCCCCCTTTCCCCTTCCCCCCACCCATCCCCAAGGCAACAGGCCCATTAATACCTGGGCAGAAGTCCAGTACCCAGCTTAGAAAGATGGACTACCAGCTGCACATGCTCTCTTAACCCCTTACCTGCGCTCGGGAGACGCTCTGGCACCCTTTCCCCACGCTGACGTGGCAAATTGACACGCCTCGGAATTTTTTTATTTATTTTTTTAACCGGCGTATTCTGCATCGTTGCCAGACCTTGCGCTTCGTTTAGCCTGCTTGAGGGTATTTTTAAACTGCCGTAGCGAACCGCCGCTAGATACACAAGGTTGGAAATGTAAAGTAGCTTTCAGACTTGACAGGAGGTATTTACAGCGAGTTATCAAGGCTGCTGATACTGTCGCTTCATGATATCTTTTGGAGCAGAATCTAGAGCAGGGCTCCCCAGCAACAGAAAGCTTCTGTCCTGTAACTAGCCGGTTGACAAGCTGAACTCGATAATTTCTTATCAGGTCTGGAAACCAACAGCAACTCTCAAGGAACAGTTCAGATCTAAAGTGATACACTTTCTGGAATTGATTTCAATGATAATAATAATGATCTGCATACAAAAACAAGCCTGTCTGTGACATTTCAGACACAAACGATGATGGTTGTTTTACCTTTCGGAGCATGCAATCAATCAGCACAATCCTTACATGATTTCGTAAAAGAAGAGAACATTTTTCAAATCGCTCACACTTAATTACATTTGTTTCCTGGAAAGGAAAAACTGGTGAGCTGGTGGTGAAATCATAGGACAGCGAACCTTAGTGAATGTCCCAGAGTCGTGTAATCCACAGGAGATATGAGATTATTTCAATCAACAATAAAGCAGGCGTGTGCATGTAGGCCAAAGCAGCCTCCCGGGCACATATGGTCAATACAGTCAAATCTCTGCCAGAAAACCATCGTTTCCACATCCCCACCATGCATTTCATAATGGCTTTACGAAAGGGTTCCTTGATGAGGCATGTTACCGCTTGTTCTGACAGCAGAAGTCCAACACTGGCGCCAGTTTTCTTTAAAAAAAAAGAAAAGAAAAATGCAATTTATTCTAAGCAGTAACCAGGTTCAGAGTCAAACCACTCCTCTGGACTGCATCAAAGGAACGAAATCATGCAAAGGTGTCATGAGGTAGCGAGCCAATTATGACAGTGACCATGTTTGGTCAACATGCCCGTGGGACTGACATAACCCCATTAAAGAACGTAACATTTCAAATTCTAAACCCTGAGGAGTTAATGACTTCAAAAGTTCGTGATTGGATTTTTTTTTTTGGTGATTATCCTCTTTTTGCTCTTTGACGGGGGGGCGGGGGGGGGGGGGGGGTAATACCGCCTATCGTCCAGTGTGTTTATTGCTGCTGTGGTTTACTGTCGTATCTACAACCTCCTCGGTTAAAGACCTGTAGTGGATTTCAAGCCAGGGTTCAGATGGGGAGTACTTTGGCTCCCAGACAGATCTGAGAAAATGAAAGTCAAATGGCAGAGGCCATTGACACCTGCCCTGGCAGAGAAAAGCGTCAATCTAACGGTCCCAGCAGGGAAGCAGACACCTCAGGTAATGCATCACTGATGGACAACACAAAACCAGTTCACCTTCCCATCAAAAATGAAACTGTGTAGTACATTAAAGATCACAGGAGAATCCAGTGTATTAGAACAGTGTGACAGCCTTTCAGACTCCACAGACCAATTCAAAAGAGCTGTGTTCTACATAACTGCAATCCCCTCCCCAAGACTGTGTTGACCAATCCTCTCACATGACAATCTGTGAAATTGCAGGAGATGACAGACACTTGCGGAGATGATGCAAGGTGAGGAAAAATGGAATTACAAAGGGAATCTTTAACATTTTTCTGTGAAATCAAATGATCACCTTCTCAATCTTTCCCTCAGGGTAATTTGGGGAAGAAATTGAATATCCCCTTTGAAGAAGGGTCTAACAGCTTTGTGGCTGACAAGGTTTGGCAAAGCTATGTTCATAGTCAGGACTGAAGAGCTGGCACCAAGTGTATACCCTTCACCACTGGAAGCACCAAAATACTCCACATCAATTCTTTTTAAATCGCTTTATAAAAACGTGTGCGGCACCTGACCACGCCACACACGGATTCGTACCACAGACGTCTAATCCCACCAGCTGGGTCAGGCAGCTGCCGATCAGCGAGGTGAGGGTGATATTATACCACCCCTATTGAATGAGTCCCATGACTGCAAGGCCTGGGGGGGTCTGTCCAGGCAGATAAGACACTAAGACCACCCCTTGGCGCAACCTCGTCACCATGGTGACAACCACAGCCGGTGTTAATCTCAACCTCTGTGCTGTCAGATTGCAACAGGCAAGGGGCCGAACACAAAATACCTCATAATTCATTTAGTGGTGCACATGCGTAAACATCAGAGAGGGACCTGGGACTGTGGAGGACTGCAGCTCCCCAGAGTCATTTAAACACTGAATTCCAGCTGCATTTGAAATGAGAACCGTTGCAAACAGACCAGAGTGGCAGACAGGGGCTGGTCTCCTTTTTAAAATGAGCTTGAGAGAGAGAGAGAGAGAGAGAGAGAGAGAGAGAGAGAGAGAGAGAGAGAGAGAGGCAGACAGGGGCAGAGAGAGGCAGAGAGAGAGAGAGAGAGAGAGAGAGAGGCAGAGAGCAGAGGCAGAGAGAGAGAGAGAGAGAGAGAGAGAGAGAGAGAGAGAGAGAGAGAGAGAGAGAGAGAGAGAGAGAGAGAGAGAGAGAGAGAGAGAGAGAGAGAGAGAGAGAGAGGGAGGGAGGAGAACCTCTGGAAGATTGGAAAGCTTTTGATTCAGTCCAGTAGCTGTGGGTTTTTTGGGGGGGATGAGAAAAAGAAACAGTATAGACATCAACGAGAGGGACAAGGGCTTCAGGCAGAGAAAAGATGATATCAAAACATGTGAGGGATAGCACAGTTGGAAATCCCACGTCATTATTCATGTTCAGCCTTCCACAAAACTAGCCCGACTGACCGTTCAAAGGAAATAATAATCCGAAACGACTCTTACAAGGACAAACGCTTTCATAAGCCACTCATTTCTCTATTCTTAAATCTCCTGCCTGACTGTACCAAACCCCCCCCCCCCAAAATACAAAGAAATAGTGTCGATTTGATCTCAACTAAGAAAAAAAGGATATGACAATAGGCGAGATGTCACATCCAGTGAAGAAAACATACAGTAGCTTTTTCAGAGCAAAACAGCTCCTGTTTTCCCCTCCTCGTGTCATACACTGTCAGGTCCAGGGCCCATTCCTGCATTGCCATTTTATAATGAAAGGAAAAAAATGACAATGGTATCGCTTTGCAGCAACAGGGTGAATGCAATAGACAATCACCTTCATGGTGGTGGAAACAAATAGTGTCATATTTCCCCAAACAGTGACAGTGTTGGGAAGTATCTGAGAGGAGAAGGATGGTGTTCGGCCATGCCCCTTCTACAACATCGTTATGATCATGAAATGGATCAGGTCATGAGCTTTCCCCTCGTCTAGATCGGTGGTGTAACCTCAACAACCAGAATCCATCTGAAGTACGAGTTCTTTTTTGTGAAGAACACCTCACACATCTCCTCTCACTATCCATCGAGGGGAAAACAGCAGGACTCAACTGCCATATGAAAATAGATACTCTCAGTTTTCCCTCAACTGAAGGCAACCCCACAATTAAGATTTGTTGACAGGATGAGCGGCTCTATTCTCTAGTCTCCGAACTTGGATTATAGATCTGATGATAAAACTGTCAAGGGGTTCACCGAAGCCAGCTCCAGTTCACTGTAGAGACACTGTGGACTGTACCTCGCTGTTCACAGGCGCTCGTCCACTTAGACATATTTCGCAATTTCATCTTTCCTCTGCAAATGATGACATCCAAATCACGACCTCGTTTGCATAATCCCTAATCATGCACACCTGATAGGCCGACTAACTGACGCTCTCTTGGTCATTCAGGAGCGAGTCTCGACGGGTAATTGACCAATAATGGCACGCATCGATTACTAATAGGTTCTGAATTATTCATGACACCCTTCCGACCAACTGACGAAATTGAGGCAAACAACTGTAGGAGTGGGGAAGAATCTTCCTATAGGAGAGAAAAGCATCTGCAAAGTCGAATCACAACAACGTCAGAGACACATTGCAAGGTTTTCAAAAGCTCAGCTCTGAAACGAGGACCTAATGTACGATACTGTAGGCAGGCTGCCACAATTGTTGTCACAATTGCATGCCTCTTCCTTCGTGAAATAGAAGTCTGGCCTCTTGACTCTCATGAACGCACAGCTGGGTCCACGGTTGCCTTTGATGCAGCCACATCTAATATTCAACTCAGTTGCCAAGTATTACCTTAATAATGAATGAACAGGGTTCTGATTGTTGCATTTCGAATTAAGTCAATATATCGAACAGATATGATTCATTTGATTGAAGTGACATATTAGTCCATTCATACGAGCACCGTGTACATGGAGAATGTACTAAATGTTTAAACATGAGTGGGTGACAGCATAGTGGTGTGACTACTTTTGATCAGGAGTGCAAAGTAGGCCAGCCGCATAGACAGGATACTGAGAGATACAATACTTTGATTTGAAACTCAAAATCTGAAACTCTGAAGACAAATATATAGTCTTGGTCATGTCCGAGAATCAGTAATCCAACAAATAATTAAAAAAATAAAATAATAATTGGACGTAAAACTAAACATGATTACAATGAACTTGAAGGCAAAATACTTCACAAGTCCTCATTATGCAATACAGATAGGTATTACCATTAGATTGCTGCTTGGCATTCACAAGGGCCTTTCTGAAAGGTCATTCTGAAGGCATAAAAGCCACTGTAATCAATTCAACAGAGGATCTTGAGTTTAATTGAGGTTGCTCAAAAATCAGGTGGTATCCTTATTTTTTGTCTGGATAAATTATTTTTTAGGCCATGTTGTCCTGTCCGTATAGGGGTCATCACTAAAACCAGGTCAGGATTGAACAGCTAGCATGACATAAATCAACAGTATTTGCGTGTGGTATCGGTGCTTCCCAATTTAAACATACCATTTTAAAGTACCTTTATCCATACCTCTATATTGCTGTTCCACTCACATGCCTAAGATTGTTTCCCAACGACCGCTACAGTATTTCTCATCTCTTTTTACCTCCCCTGAAGACTAAAACATTTACATCCTCACTGCTTGTGTGTCATTCACTGCCGTCATATGGGAACTTTCCTGTCCCTAAAGATTTGGACCGTGACCACCTTAGTTCAGCGCTGTTACACAACAATGATCATCAGGAGTTCCTTGTTAACAACTGTCAAGGGTTATTGCCTCAGAAGGAAGTGTCTTCAAGGCTAATCCCCTGGAATCCACCTCAATGACACATGCACATGACGGGGAAAACCACCACTCGAGTCGATTTATTTTCCCCTACATTAAACACGCTTTGGTTTGCGACTTTCAATTAGTAAAGCAAACTAGTTTCATGGGTTACTTTTCAAACGCTTGTAACCGGGAGAGAGAGAAAATGAGTAGGTATAACACTTACGTGAGGAAGACTGTCTCGCCTTGTCTGACGGTTATATTTTCCATCACTTTGTTATCGGATTGGGAATCTCCTTGACTACGGACAGGTAGACCTGCAGGTAGAAGAAACAGAAGCCTAAACGTCAGAACCACTAGGCACTTCCAAGACACGGTCAAATATCCACAAACACCCATCTTCGTTGTAAAATCCCAGTGTCGACACACTACGCGTCCTTTATTTCAAAGCAAGCGCAAAGAGTGAACGCGGTGCGGTGGAGTGCTTGCGCGGTGTATAGTTAATTCAGTTCATCTGTTAATCCAAATCTTCTTTCCCAGGTGCAGTTTTGCAAGCGAAGATCCTGCGCAGTTCTATGCTCACAGAACGGAGCTGTTTACCGTTCCTCCTCGAGAGGTCCAGCAGCTGCCTGTGAGCAAGCACTCTCTCTCGTTCACTGGAAATTAACGGGTCTCAGTTGCCGTTTTGAACACCGTAGAGAGCAAGTGTAAGTCTGACCTTGCAAAACTTTTAGCCAGATCAGTCTATTTATTTCTGATTGTGTGGTATAAAAAAACAACAACTGCGCAATGATTTTGTCTGAATAAGAAGCGGAGTTTCTAATGACTGGGTCAATGCATATCACGATCGGTGAGCAGTACGGTGTTGCACCTTCGTAGGTAAGAGAGCCTATGGGGATTTGCAGCACACAGTCTATGCTACTGGGGGGGAACTGTTTCAGCTGCAGATCCATTTTTAATTCAAAAACAAAAACCGAATCCAAGGTCCATTGATTCCAAATTGTCCACATAACTACGCGCACGGCACTGCAATTTGAGTTTTTTTTAGAACCCCTAACATAACTCAAATCCGGGGGGTGGTGGGATGGTGTGTGTGTGTGTGTGTGTGTGTGTGTGTGTGTGGGGGGGGGGGGGTATGGAGAAAAAAATAGAAAAAAGGTTGCCATGGCAGCAGCGACGAATAGCTGTACAGATGTTACACGGACACGAGGAATGATACTTGTTAATTAAGAATTATTTGCTGGTGGCAATAATGGACTCATTTTTGTAAACATAGGATAAGCACATTCAGACCATCATTTTGGTTGGATTAACAGACGGGTGGGATGACGTTCAATAGTGAACAGTAAACGGTATATATGCTACCAGAAGTTTATCCCCCAAGAATAATGCTTTGCATTCGCTGTGGTTTATTTATGTGGTTTACCTTAAGTGCCCCTAGTCAATATATTGCCGGGAGTGTGTTTATGTACAGTCAGTGTGAGTGAGAGAGTTCCCATTGCTATGATGGTGTCAGTGAATAAGTACACTGTATATTGTACACAGAATTACCACAACAATTCAGCATGTTAAAGGGATCACCACAAACAAACCAGGACACAAACAACCACCTATTGCTTTCTTAATCACTCTAATCACCACCACCTGTGTCCATCAGTCACAAAGGCAAACAGCCAATCAAGAGGTAAGACTAGTTTGGTGACCAATCAGCTACTGATCAATGTAATGGGCAATTAGGACAGGCTAGGCATAATTTGTTGAATGGAGATGTGCTTGGAAAAAAGCTAAATGCCTAAATTAACTGGATTAATTTTCTCACTATTAAAAAAATTAAAAATAAAAGGATTTTTAAATGTTTGTTTTTTTTACATACATAAAGAGCACAGTTTAGTTGTTTAAAGTGAATAGTGTTTCATATAGCTTCAAGAAAACTCTTATCACAAGATGACGCATGTTGAAATATCCATTATAAGTGATGTCAGATATACAGCAATACATTGGCCCTTCAAAGACACTCAGAATCACTACCATTATACAAGTTGACTACGGTTGATAATTACCCATCCCATTCATCCAGAACAAAAGCAGGAAAGTAGTCACAGGTACTAGAATCTTTTATACAGTATTCTGATATAACCAAGCCAACATCAAAAGGTTCAAGATTGTGCAGCTTGGCATGTAAAGCTCTGTTTCAACACTCCTCAATGTTTTGCAAATATCAAAACTGCAGTTAGGATTCTCTCCTTTCCTTTGTTGTCTACACAGTACGGTTTTAAATCTTTAATCTCCGAGAGATTATAATCCAAGCGGCAATAGGGATCTCAAACTGGGGATGAGTTTGAACACCCAAAAAAGTCTGCTGTATGATTTAGTATTTCCTTTAATACTGCATTAGAAAACATAATGAACTAAGGATGCAAAGAGCCAAGTACTTCTTAAAGAAAAGTTGTACGTTAACAAAGTATTTAAAAAGTATTTTCCACAGATGACATGCTGCTGAAATAGCTCAGAGCCTTGTCCTCCTTATTTCTAGTTTCGTCTTAGAATTCCTGCAACGGAAACAACTGAAAGCTGTAATGGAAAAGATGATCTCCAATTTCACATTTTTTTAAAATATTTGGCCCTTCAAAGACTGCAGGGTAAACAAAAAAAAAAAGGCTTTATGATGTAATTACCGACAGTTAACACCAGATGTGGATGAAATGAGGCATATTCAGCCAGGGGTCGAAGGAGCACGTTAGCAGGTCTGCTCTCTTACAGACGGCTCACAGATCCTGATGATCTGCCTCCGCGTTTTAATGTGTGTTTGTCCACAAGGGAATTGTGGGTAATGAGGTCTTGGTTGAGATACGCGTTCGAAACACCAGGACACAGTGGTTCCAGGGTTGGTGCTAAAGGAATCCTTGTTTTTATGGTTATTTTTTTTATAGATGCTGTCCCAGGACATTTACATTTATACATTTAGTCATTTAGCAGACGCTCTTATCCAGAGCGACTTACAGTAAGTACAGGGACATTCCCCCCTGAGGCAAGTAGGGTGAAGTGCCTTGCCCAAGGACACAACGTCATTTGACACAGCCGGGAATCGAACCAGCGACCTTCTGATTACTAGCCCGATTCTCTACCACTCAGCCACCTGACTCCAGGACACCTGCCCAAACTATGCAAGTTAGGACATGGACTAATCTGATACGATCACACCGAATAAAGTGACGTATAATTGTTTTATTAATAGTCCTCAATTTGGCTGAAGCAGGCAATAACACAATTTAACACTACTTTGATATGGAAGACCGATATTACATATATATAGCTAGGGAAACTGAACACACAACTCCATACATATAGCCTATCCTCAGATATTATACAATGTGTACACATTCGTTCAACACAGAGGCGCATACAAGTGACAATATACTGTCGGCACACAAACGCACACGCTGTCCTTACGTAGACATGAACATGCAACGGGACCTTGAGGCAAACCTCCGACACTAGCTCAAGAACCCAGACCGAAGCCTCAAGGTGCATGTGGATCTTCTGAGGACTTTGTTTTTTTGAGGGTTTTTTTGAGTTAATTGTTGTTGAACCAGGAGAGAGGTCTGGCAGACGGTTTAAACTCCTGGAGGAAAACAATAGTTAGGACTGAACTCTGAGAAGGACTGGGAGAGGCGTAAAAGGGAAAACAGTGTTTGTGGTTGACAGGAGGCTTTCACTGGAATGCACTGGTGCAGACAGAGAACCCCACCACATACAGAAAACATCCTTACAATATTCTAAAATAGGCCCTGCATTGTTGGTCTACACAGGTAAACACACACAAACACACACACAAACTCACTTACGTACAGATATCATACACACACACTTAGTAAACGACACACACACACACACACTTTCACAAGGAATACATTCTCAAGCACCTTACTCTCCTGAACCAAGAGAATTCCAGCAGTCAACCAGAAACTGGCCTTTAGCATTCCGGGCTTCGTGTGAGAAGAAGTGACCATTCCGCTCTAATAAAATGCTAAACACAGACCAAGCTACTCCTCATCACCCGTCAGTAATGCCCCACTGAGAGGCAGTTTAAGTGCACTTTGCAGTGACACATCGACATCGAACGCTTCGAGAAAACGGGCCGTGCAAAAAGGAAGAAACCCCCCCCCCCCCCACACAGGAAGTTACGTTTCCCATACTACTTATTTTCTCCTATACCTGACGGAGAGGGGGTGAGAGAGGAGGAGGCAAAGCGATGCTCTCTGTCGAGTGACTCAGACTGCAGAAGCATGTTCTAGCAAGGAGGATGATGAAGGATCAGTGAAACGTCTGTATGTCTTGGATGCAGATGATCACAGCACGGTCTTCCTCTCAGCATCTGTAATGTGGTTAAACAGACTGATACAGCTGGGGGCTAATGGAAGGAGATCATATTCATGAGAATTATGAGAAAACTGTGAGGGGGAGGAGAGGTGTCTGTGTGTGGGAGGTGTTTGTGTGTGTTGTAGAGCAGGGGAGGAGGTGTGTGTGTGTGTGTGGTGGGGGCAGGAGGGTGTGTGTGGTGGATGCAGGAGGGTGTGTGTGTGTGTGTCTGATTGTTGTTGGGGGTAATCTTTCCGATGGCAAACACCACCCAGTGAACAGGCCCTCCCGCAGTGCCTCCCTTGACAGTGTGCACTTTAATAAACACATTCTGCTGTTCTAAGGGCTTCTGCAGTAAATCATCGTGAAAGTGTCATTTTGAGACGGGGGGATTCAAGCGACCATTCATTATATGGTTCCTTTCTTTTCATTGATAAACTGTTTGGGGATTAAAACATGTTCCACCGGAGGGGAAGTGATGCTCGCTGTCCATCGTGACTCAAGCATTATAAACCACTTCTTATTAACAAAACTGTTATTTGCTGATTTCAATGCTATGCCTCTATGACAGGTTCAACATGTTATTTATTTATCTGTGTTGCCTCTCTACCAATGTCTATCACTGTGCTCTCATGAATCAAAAAGGACTATAATCTTATATAATTGGTTCAGCTACAATAAATGTGTTTTTACAATTGACAAAGTCTAAAAGGAGTGACCAATCCAATTACATCCTGGTTTAGTGAAAGATGAGTCACTTCCTGTTCTCGGCTCTGTCTGACTCTAACCTCCTTCTTTTCAAACATATTGCGATGGATAGGTCAAGTTTTCCTGTAGAAGTTCATAACAAACCTCCATATATAGCCAGCTTTATCTATACAATATACACAGCTTGTGTGTGGAGGAGTGCACATCTGGTTCTCAGTGTTTCCACATGTAATCTCTCAATTTAGTCAAATCCTCTTTAATGTGCTTTTGATTGAAAACCACAACATCCCTCCTTAGCTGTTTCCTTTAATGAAGTCATCCCCTAGTTTGGTTGTTGTGAGCAGGTCAAATGAGCTCTCCAAAGACCGCCAGTAAGGAAGCGCAGTAGAGAAGTGGTCTAGGATGAGCGGGGGATTTCAGACAACTTTGGTGTTCAGCTCTGGAAAACAGGATCCAAGGTCAGTTTGAAAGAACGAGATATGGAGTCTGCTTTTCTCATGGTGCCGAGGAGAATGGATTCATTTGCTACCAGGTGTGAACCCTCAATAAACGGTTCCGCTAAATACTGTTTCCAAAAATATCAAACGTTGATTTGGACTTGGATCTGTGAAGTGAACATATTCAGTTTTTCCAGAGTTGGCATTCCACCATGCATACTGACACTTTTGTAAATCCCCCCCCTATTCCCGACTCCCTCCGAGAACTGAATCATCACTTGCATTTGCCTGCAAGTCTGTGTTTCCATCCATCCAGTTCTGTGAAGGTAGACTGACTAAATTGACACTAAATTGCGTTTAGAGGACGTTTTAGTGTACATCGCAACAACCTCCCACTTGTGCTCTCTACCTAATCACCATGGAGACCCTGCACAGTAGAATGGAGGGAAGAGCCGTAATGAGCTCCTCCTTTGAGCTCAAAACATCCACTTAAATAGACTTGTCGTGTAAAAAAAATATGCTTTAAGACAAATTAAAAACCAAACACATTTCAGTGTTTCTCCTACGCACAACCACTTCCCCAAATTATTTTGTTTCATTCACCTCTTCCACTGAGACGAAGGCCCTTTTAATTGCTTTTCACTATCTCCGTTGTCATTATAGCGAGAAAATCATCAAAACTGTGAGATTGTGGGTTTTGCCTGTTATGAGATTGCACCACAGGAAGGAGAGAGTATGCGAGCGGCCAAGGCTTGATCTCCCTCAATCTACACCACGACATATCGTACCACACATTACCAATTACGGTTTCCTTTTCCGCGATTGTCAAAACACTCTTGGTAAGGAGGCAGACAGTAGGAACCACAGCAGGCTGGGGAAGAAAAAAAAACACTCAAGACATCTTGTTATTTCCTTCTTTATCTGTTCCAGAGAAACATGTTCAGAGGTGCCTGTAGTATGAGACGCAAACACATGCAAGACTAGCACTGTGACTGACAGAGCCCTGCACTGGAAAACACGCTTACGCCCAGCGAGCGCTTTCAGGTCACTTCCCTGTCTTCAAATGCACAGATATGGAAAAGTACAGTGAAGGGGGCAATGAACTGAGAAAACATTCTAGTAATTCATTTTGTATTTTTTTTTTTCTCCTACTGCTGAAAAATAAAATAAAATATAGATAAGAACTCCATTAAAACCCTTAAAACAGTCAGGGATAATGTTTTTTTTTGTGTGTGTGGTTGACAAAGTGGCTCATGAGACAGGTGGGATTTATTCCCGGGCCTGACATGGAAACAGAGGCGACGCGTTGGGACTCACGGCGCAGCGCCATCACAGAGCCTTCCTGCGTGATGCACCAGTGGCACCACAGGCAAATGAGCTTACGGGAGAAGGGGAATGGGATTGACTCTCTCTTCTCTCTCTCTACCTCTGACAGATTTACAGATCCCCGCAGGATAGAAATACAGGAAGAGGGCTGTAAAACCTATCATCTGTGGGGTGAATAACACACAGCTCGGAACAACTTGTTTGGCTTTAGGAAATCCACACACAGCTCCCTTTGATTTACCTTACTAGCCCCCCCACACACACACACACACAAACACACAAACACACTCTCGTCTTAATACCCTCTCTCTCTCCATCTCTTCACCTCTGTCTCTCCCTCCCTCTCCCTCTCTCTCTCTCTCTCTCTCTCTCTCTCTCTCCATCTCTTCACCTCTGTCTCTCTCTCTTTCTCTCTTCACCTCTGTCTCTCTGTTCGCAGAGGACGAACAAGGGAGAGATGGTGATATTTGTCTGGTGAAATTCGTCTCTTTTCATCTCCTACTTATATCCACGAGTTGGTTTTCCTTCGTTGGCTTTTGATCTACCGGGTCGGTCGCTAAAGGATGATTCCATTTCGGGGGCAAATACAATATAATCTTCCATATTGAGGTGTAATTGGCAAAGCAGAATGGGGAATCAGGAAATCTTCATATGAGTATCTAAGACCACTGTGTCCTCCGAGTCTCCAAGCAATAACACTGTGGTCACACACACCTGCCCTTGTCTACAGGCATCTTCCCGGGATTCATTTCACCTTGGGAATTCAAAGGAAACCAATAACAGCGAACGTATTGTCCTCTGGATGTTTTTTAAATGAATTGCATTACCTTCCCAGATCTCCCTGTTCTACTGTTGCACCCCTTCATTCATTATTATTACAAAATGGAATTACAAGTTCGGGATCCTATCGCACTTTTCGTAAGGTAATGCGGATTGTAAGCCCTGGTTTATAACGAGAGCCTCACACAGCGACAAGGGATCTGCATTTGCAGTATGTTCACCTTGGGTGTGTTGTTACTGTAGACAGCTATACTGTACTGTAGACAGCTGTACTGTACTGTACTGTAGACAGCTGTACTATAATGTACTGTAGACAGCTGTACTATACTGTACTGTAGACAGCTGTACTATACTGTACTGTACTGTACTGTAGACAGCTCTACTGTACTGTACTGTAGACAGCTGTACTATACTGTACTGTACTGTAGACAGCTCTACTGTACTGTAGACAGCTGTACTATACTGTACTGTAGAGAGTTCTACTGTACTGTAGACAGCTGTACTATACTGTACTGTAGACAGCTGTACTATACTGTACTGTACTGTAGACAGCTCTACTGTACTGTAGACAGCTGTACTATACTGTACTGTACTGTACTGTAGACAGCTCTACTGTACTGTACTGTAGACAGCTGTACTATACTGTACTGTAGACAGCTGTACTATACTGTAATGTGCTGTAAACAGCTGTACTATACTGTACTGTACTGCACTGTAGACAGCTGTACTGTACAGAGTTGTTTATTTCCTGGCAGAGACTGCAAAGAACAAAACTCGACGCTGCAATGTCTCCTATCCCCCACTGTGTCCTCCTTCTGCAGTGCAGGTTTCTGGCACATGCTATAATATCGGGGAGAAGAAAAAGAATATGTTGAAGGAACATCAATCATTTCAAAATGAAGTTGTACACAGTTGATCGTCCACAACGCTACAAGACGGCACAGAAAAAGTACCTGGAAACAATGTTTATCTTTCTGCCTTGTCATTAAATATGAACTTACTGTGGGAAGTTTGTTCATGAGCGGAATGCGTTGATGTAAAGTAAATCTGAGAATCTATTCAGCTAACCTTTTGGGGGTCTACTATAATGCTTTGCCCAAGAGATATGAACGAAAGGATAAGGCATTCTTAATTATTCGATTGAATGAATGTTAAATATAATTAAAAACATGTCAAATATAGTCTTTTACAGCTGTTTGCAAGATTACAAAGAAACAGGGGACACATTTTTAGAAGAAATGCCAAAAAAATCTGTATGAAAATGTAATCAATAAAACATTGTCAAAACGGCTGTTGATTGTATGAGTCACTGAGATAATGCAACATTTAATTTCTCAAGCTTGCAATCAGAATAATTTAATTAATTCAAGGCCAGCTGAACATCAATGAACAACGATTGAGCTACATTAGGCTTCGTCGTTAGGCCTCTAGTAAATAAAAGGATACTATGTAATTAAGATTAAAACATCTGCATCTCGTTATGCTTCTGTCAAATTAGGTAAGAATTGTCTTTCTGCAAACAAAAATTATATGAATCTTTATGATTAATTCCAATTTTCCAATATTTTCCATTTTTGAAATATTCTCTGAGCAGGAGGATGATGGAAACTGCACTGCAGCCCAGAGTAAGCTGTGTGTCTGTAAAAAAACGATCTATACTTTAATTTCCCTTCCATTCATCGCAATTTCTTACAAGCTTGTGTTAAAAACGACATTCTCCACAATCGTTCGTCCTGTACTTCCCTTATTGACTTCTCCTTTCTTTACTTGTAGCACATAATAAGCACATTCAAGTTGTGCTGTGGTTGAAAAGAGAAACGTCTTCAGCTATAATCCATCTATATTATTAAGAGCCAGTTGCCATAACTCCATAAAGTCCTTAGAAGAAGTGTAAGAAACTTGCTCTGGAGAACCTTTGAAAGAATAATACGTCGATCAACAGACACTATGTACAGCATGCTGCAGGTTTACATGCCTACTCTCTAAAGTATGCACTTTTAATTAAAAAAAGGCTTTACTTCTGTTAAATATAACAATTGGGTCTTTAAACAGGTCTGAGGAGTGGTAAACTGGGAAACGGTGTTTCCCCAGTAGTAGTCAATATCACATCTGTATGGTAGAGTGCTAAGCAAATGTGTGCAAACAAATGAATTCCATCTTCGTTACTGAAAGATTTTGAAGTGCTACACGACATGACCCTCCAGTAGGTTCCTCAGAAGACATGAACTCAACGTGTATCTAGATTGCTCCTGAGAATAAGAGGTTTGTGGTTTTAAGGTGTTTCTGCATGTTCAAAGGGTTATTTGTGACTCTAACCCTGGGTTCTCCAATCCTGGTCCTCGAGGGCCGCTGTCCGGCATGTTTTAGATGTTTCCCTGCTCCAGCACACCTGATTCGAATGAATGGTCATTACCCGTCTTCCACAGAGCTTGATAACAACCCATTCATCTGAATCAGGTGTGTTGGAGCAGGGAAACATCTAAAACATGCAGGACAGGGTGCCCTGAGGACCAGGGTTGGGAACCACTGCCTTAAACAAGGGTCTGTCTACACTCTGTATTCAGTCTTCAGCTCAATATTAACCTTGGTTAATGGCAGCTGAGGTAAAAACTATTTTTTGAAGGTGTGTGTGGGTGTGTCTGGACCATTGTCATATATCCATTAGACACCCCAGCAACACTGTAGGGCTATTACACTTAACCTTGGATCCGATTTGACATTGTAGTTGTTGTACCGGCTGGAATGTGGAATTCAAAGCCTCTAAAGGCATATTCGCCGATTGGCGACTGATGGTGAAAAGGAACTCGTTCTGTCCATGGGAGATTGTCAAGGCAGAATTTAGAAGAAGAAGAAAAACAAAAAAACATTGTCAATCGGCAGAAAAAAAGCAACTTTACAAACATCACATTTGGTTCTCTCAGTTTGGATTCATAGATCGATGTGACTTGCTTAGACCCAGTAACATTAAAGGTATCAGTAGAATATTTATTGGACCAATCTTCTTTCTCTTTAGCCTTGCAAACGTATCTTAAATGACTAATAGAATCATGACCTAGTTTCCTATAGAGTTTTAACTGTGGCTCCAAACACCATTAAACTGACACCTTCCACTGAAGACACTCTCCACTGCACTTCACTGCTTTAGTCTGTTAGATGTCGTCCTTGCTCAAAGGTACAACTTGAAGAGAAGAATTGTAATTGAAAAGGACACAATATAAATCAAGACACACCTCAAGCTATATCATTTCCTTAATCTCCCTTGCAGATGCTAATCCTGAAGCTACCGTACAACGGTTTCTGTTTGAAACTTGTGGGCAACGTTTAAGATGCTTAAAAGAACCGTGGAAAATCAATATGTGTCTGTTTATCATATGTTTCTGCCATAAAGTAAATATACTGGCCCCAGCAGGAGGATGAACAGACATAAATATCAACTAATCACCCACAACAAAACCAGTTTCTGTTTTACATTATCAACCCAAAACATTAGCTTCTTTTTGCAAATATTTAGGACTCCTGGTGGTCAAAGAGGTCAAAGTTGTACACCAACAATCCCTGTTTTGAGCTAACCTTCTCCCCCACTACGACATGCACCAAAACACACCATTGCAACACATTCACTGGTGAACTGCATACAGTGCTGTGCTGTCTCTGACCTCCTGTCTGAAGTGAGGCCAACATTCAGCCAGGGGTGGAGCGCAGCTTAACACCCTCTGCAGATGGGACCAATCCATACTGCACAGAGCACAAGCTGGCCGGGGATGATTCTGTCCCGGCCTCCGGCCCAGGCCTCGGGGGCCGGCCTCGGCTCACACAGGGGCCGCTCCTCAGCCTCGGCCAAACCGTCCTTTGTGGAGTCGGCAGAGTCCAACGCCAAGGAGCGAGGCTTGAGATGCTGCATTCAGCTCAGGATGAAGAATCAGGTGGGAGGTTGTGTTTGTTTGGTCGGAGGAGGATGGAGATAGAGGAGAGGAGGATGGAGGGGAGGAGAGGAGGATGGAGGGGGAGATGGAGGAGAGGAGGATGGAGGGGGGAGATGGAGGAGAGGATGGAGGGGAGGGCAGGAGAGGAGGATGGAGGGGAGGGGAGGAGAGGAGGATGGAGGGGAGGGGAGGAGGACAGAGGGGGGAGATAGAGGAGAGGAGGATGGAGGGGAGGGGAGGAGAGGAGCATGGAGGGGAGGGGAGGAGGATGGAGGGGAGGGGAGGAGAGGAGGATGGAGGGGAGGGGCAGGAGAGGAGGATGGAGGGGAGGGGAGGAGAGGAGGATGGAGGGGAGGAGAGGAGGATGGAAAGGGGGGAAGCTTTGAGATCAATTGGGATTAAACAATGCGATTCCAGTTTCTGTTTGTGTGTAGCCATGCCTTACGAGTGGATGTACATGCCATGTGTACATCCTCCTCCTCCACTGCCTTCAAAGTAAAATGTTTAGAAATCGGCCTTTTTGTCATTCCCACGATAACTAGTTTACAGTTAACCACGACCCGCAGTCAGACTACTGAATAGTGAAGTCTGAATAGTTTCTGTGGCTTCGATTCCAAAGCCTTTTCAGACAGACATTTATTCAGCGCAGTTACAATGTGTTCAAACCCACTCCATATGCAGACAAACATACAGGACACATCATTACAAAAGGTTATGTTGACCTGATTATGCTGGAATGGTTTCAGCCATATGTGCAACGATAACTACAGCCATTCTCTGATAAACGTAATGACAAACTGACAGCTTGACATACGCTTATAGGACCCGGTTGAAGGGTACTGGACAAACAGAACATCGCAATAATACCTAACGACATTAAACGATCTCTCTCCACAGCTTAACACAAGACAGTTCACGGACTGTTTTCAATGACACAATAATAAATCACAGCCGTTTTAGGATAATCCCTGAAATACAAACTATACAAACAACCGACACGATACGGCGTCGCTAATCAAAACGCTCCACACGCTAACGAGGATTAGCGGAAACGAGCTCGTTCACATTTTACATTTACATTTAGTCATTTAGCAGACGCTCTTATCCAGAGCGACTTACAGTAGGTACCGGGACATTCCCCCCGAGGCAAGTAGGGTGAAGTGCCTTGCCCAAGGACACAACGTCATTTTGCACATGGGAATTGAACCGGTAACCTACAGATTACTAGCCCGACTCCCTAACCGCTCAGCCACCTGACTCCCTCGTTCAGTCACCTGTGGAGCACGGAGGAGGCGTTGCGAGGCGTGAGGACTGTAGGCCTCTGTGGGGCAGGACACACATGCAGGAGTGATGGCCATTCCACAGGGGGTCTGTGGGCAGGACACACATGCAGGAGTGATGGCCCTGCCACAGGGGGTCTGTGGGCAGGACACACATGCAGGAGTGATGGCCCTGCCACAGGGGGAGGACGCAGCAGAGATAACAGGCAGGACTGTCCTCTCTAATAATGCACAGACTTCATCCCTGGCAGAACCGGAGTTGACACTGACGCCGGACACTGACCCGATCATCTCAGGCTCGGGGAAACAGAAGACCCTACTTGGAGCTCGACAAGGGGACAGCAACGACAGTCGGTAACTGATTGCATCTTGTCACAACACCATTGTTTTTTGTTGTTGTTTTGTTTTGACTGGAAATAAGAGAGAGAGAGAGAGAGAGAGAGAGAGAGAGAGGGGGAAGATGACCTATTCTTGCTGCCTTCGCTTTCTCGGTCCGCTAAACCTAAGCTAAGTCCTCATCACCTTGACCTGTTTTTCCCACGTGTTTCTGGGTGCACTTCCGGGGAGGATGATGAGGAACGAGCGGAGGATGTAGGCTGGGTGATGTTCAATTAAAAGAAACACAGAGTCAGCAGTTTTTTCCTGAGTAGTAAATCCCTAACAACAAAGTCAGGCCAAGGTGAGGAGCAGCTCACTAAACTCGTAGATCAGAGTCAAGGCTGTACTGATCAGATCACAGATCCCCCCCCCCTCCTCCCCCCTCCTCCTCCTCCCCCCCCTCCTCCCCCCCCTCCCTCCTCCCCTCCTCCCCCATCCAGACATCATTCCAGCCTGTTACCTGACACACTTTCGATAAACAGCTTCTAGAATCACAGCAAAACCAACTGATAACTGAAAAGAAATCGATCCCTGCTCCTGCATGAAGCTCCTCTTGCCTGCCCCCCCCCCCTGCCCCCCCCTGCCCCCCTCCCCAACCCCCTCTTAGCCCCAAACCTTCACTTTCTACGAAAAACATCAGTAAATTTTCTGAAAGGGACATAAATACAAGTATCTCTCTCTCGGTCTCGCTCTAATGGTCCGAACAGTAGATCGGGTGCTTTGAAGTGATCAAAGGGAGCAATGTCGTGTGTGTGAGCGGGCGAGCGGGCGAGCGGTCGAGGGGGGGGCCGTGATGAAGGCCGGGGGCCAAGGCTGACTGAGGCCACAGAGGCTGGGGTGAAACCGTTCCTCTGGAAGGGGCTTAGCAGAGCGTTTCAGCCCCACAGACACCTCCATACCATGGCCAGTGTCACAGTAATTGAATTGGATATTCATCCCCCCCCATCCCCCCATCCCCCCCCACCCCCACCCCCCTCCCGCGTTTCCTACCGTCCATTTCCTGTCACTCTAACAGGCAGAGGTGCAAGCCCTCTCCACTGCTCCGAGCCACAGCCCATTAACTGAAACATGAGACTCTGTCTCGCTCTCCGGGTAATCAGCGGGGCAGCCGGGAGCAGCCGAGAGCAGAGGTGAGTTATGTGAGTTGACACAGATTGAATTTTGGTATTCTGAGTGAATTTGCTGTTTTTCCCATGTTAACATCCCTGGATACTGTAACCACGCTACATTACTGTACGCAGAGGGGGTCTTTGTCAATTAAACTACTATCCAATGAGGAAAATAATCTGCGTTTTACTCGATTTGATGCTGAGATTTGTGGGGTGGATTGTCCAACTAGCTGTAGCGTATGTCTGTGGCAAGGGCTGGTTCATTAGTGTACTGTACCATGAACGCATGCTTATTGAGAACAACAATAACTGGATCCAGAGAGCTAGGTAACGATGCATGTCTAGACCTGTGCTCTGTCAATGTGCCCTTATAATGTCCATGATTTATATTGTCCATGTTTAGCTCTGAATCTAAAAAGCCTTCCTGAACAGAAAACCTATTTTCGACTGCATTTCGTACACAAAATAATGACGTTGTTCTGTCACACGTAATCCTTGTAAATCATGAGTGCTTTTGAATAAGGTTTTAAATACAGGTAGCAACTTTGTTGTGGCTTTTCAATAACAACTTATCAGAGTAGCACTGAAGGAAGACGCACTTTCCGCAATCACTGAAGCCTCCGGAACATGTACAGTTCACACAGAAATCTCCAGACAAGAAACCAGCACTGGCAAGTGCTGCGGAGTTCACCAAACAACCTCAAGCGAACTGAACGTTGACAATATTGATGGGTGTACAACACCCAACAGCGAAGAATAATCAGTTGCTACATTCAACCTATGGTTGGCATGGAAGCCTGTGACCTACAGCGTGATTACAGCCCACACAGACACACACACACACACACAATGGTTTATTCATATCAGCCCAAGGGTTTATGACTCACTCCTGCCCTCATGCATGGTTGTTATGATCCACTGCCAGCCAGATCAATCCACAGCACAGAACCAGTGAGAGAGCGGTTAGCTCACAATCATGTTCTACTGATTTATGTCATAAGACAACAAGAGTAACCCCAGGGCATCCGGGAGAGATTGTGTTTGCTCCGTGGCTGATGCTGCTGGAAATAAGAGAATAATGAACAGCACATACATGATTTTGTTATCGTTAATTCGATTGTGAACTGTTACGGCCAAATACCCGTTCCACAAATCCATACCATGACCGCACCCATCCTCTTCCGACACACACACACACGCACACGTGAGGGCGCACCTCCACACACACACACACACACACACACCAAGGCTGGAGGTCAGCCCCTCCTTATGGTTCTACGACAGTGACATGGAAGGGGATTCTCTATTCATGGTGCGTCAGCAGTGGGCGAACGAGGCGACGTAGGGAGAGAGGGCCCTCCAGGAACCCCCCTCCTGTCAGGGAGGAGCAGAGGGCCATCCAGGAACCCCCCTCCTGTCAGGGAGGAGCAGAGGGCCATCCAGGAACCCCCCCCCCTGTCAGGGAGGAGCAGAGGGCCATCCAGGAACCCCCCCCCTGTCAGGGAGGAGCAGAGGGCCATCCAGGAACCCCCCCCTCCTGTCAGGGAGGAGCAGAGGGCCATCCAGGAACCCCCCTCCTGTCAGGGAGGAGCAGAGGGCCATCTAGATAAATAAGCAGCATTAAAGTGTGAAGAGGAGGGGAGAAGAGGAGGGGAAGAGAGTTGGAGAGACTGAGAGGACGAGGGTGCAGAGGAGAGAGAGAGGAGGGGAAGTGAGAGGAGAGAGGAAGGGAGAGGAGAGAGGAAGGGAGAGGAGAGGCTTGAAGGGCGGTCTCCACAAACAACTTTTCAGAAGAAAAATTTGCCTGCCGATATTCCGCCCCCTTTATTTCTTATAAGAGAATCACGTGGAAAAGCAAAGTGCTGCTGAATCCCACCAAGAGCAAGAGGGAGGACAAAGGTATCCAGAGAGAGAGAGAGAGAGAGAGAGAGAGAGAGAGAGAGAGAGAGAGAGAGAGAGAGAGAGAGAGAGAGAGAGAGAGAGAGAGAGAGAGAGAGAGAGAGAGAGAGGGGGGCGGAGGAGAGAGAGACACCGTACTAGTGATTGATTTAATGGTAATGAATCTAAACAGCTTTAATAGATGTCATTACGTTTTAGTTTTTTGCTGCAAGATTTAAGTCATGTCTTCAACCAGATAAGTAAAAGCTTAATATCGTATAATTGAATGATTATTCAATAACAGGATGCAGTAAACTAACTGAGCCTGAGCCAGAACAGAGGATCGCTGTTCATCTCCAAAACCATCAAAAGGGATGTTGGACAGACAAATCACGTGTAAGACAATACATCCCCTTGTTTTATACCATCGCTTCCTTTCAAATCAGATTTTTCTACCCTCCATATTCAATTACATACTGCATGAATCAATATAAATAATGATTAGGCATTTTTCCCCATCTGCTTGGCATGTAATTACAGGCCCAGTGGCTGAGTAAAGGCAGACAACGTCACAGGAAGTGCCTCTCACCACATCCTGTTGTGAAGTCGATGGCCCTTCCAAGGACAAAACAAGTGTCTCGAAAAAGACTCACCCGCCCCCCCCCCCCCCCCCCCAAAAAAAAACATCTTCCTTTATTGAAATTTATGTACGTGTTCAACTACAGAGCTGCAGAGTCTGACAATATGGTCTCTGACGGGTGAAAAATAGGAACTCTTAAGTTTCCCTCTGCCCTCGTCGCCAAAACAGCAAACGGGTCAATAACCCATCATTACTGAGCGTCACACTCGGCTGCCCGCAAATTGACTGCCTGAAGGTCCATTTGAGGGATTAAGGGAAAAAAAAGGGTAATGCCATTGCCCAAGACGAGACAACATTGCTCATCTTCTCCACCCTCTTAAACACTCGGGGCTCGTTCCGAGTGTCGGGGTATCGCACCGCGGGACGGAGAGACCGGGAGATCGGGAGAAGACCTAATCCTGTCACAAAGGGGCATTGTAAGGAAGTCAGCGAGTCGGACATTTGCTTCAATCAATTTCCCGGGAAGGATTGGGCTGCAGAGGGGAGTGAGACTTTCTGCATGGAAACACGGCAACCCACACCAGGGCCCGAACTGTCTCCTATGAACCGGCTGGTTTCATCTTGACCAGAGAAGGTAGTTTGTCTCTGTCTCGATGGCCCCATGGAGAGAGTCAGTGGTTAACATGAGTAAATCATTTGTGTATTAAAGAGCAAACCCTTGCTTAGGTGTTATACTGTATTTCAGACTGTACCACATACAATATCCTTTACAAAAAAATATATATCCAGAATACATTTGTGACATTCTTCTTAAGAACCATAAGCAGATCTAGTATTTCGGAGAATCAGCACATTGCAGAATTTTGTCTGCCCTAACAGCAATTTACAAGGTTATTACATTTAGTCATTTAGCAGACGCTCTTATCCAGAGCGACTTACAGTAAGTACAGGGACATTCCCCCCGAGGCAAGTAGGGTGAAGTGCCTTGCCCAAGGACACAACGTCATTTTGGCACGGCCGGGGAATCGAACTGGCGACCTTCAGATTACTAGCCCGACTCCCTCACCACTCAGCCACCTGACTCCCTATTAGCGGTAGCTAGGGGTCTATATGTTTAGCAGCATGCCCAGTGGGACAGTGTAGGGGCTTACAGTGTGTGTATAATGTCAATCGATTTTATTTGTCTTATTGGAAACCGGATGTGAAATTGCCTTGTCTTTAATACCTTGGTGCAGTCCATTTTTGTTAGCAGACAACCATGATATTTGCTTCTGGGGCAGTTATTCCACCTCACAGTGGGCAGTAACAGTGAGTCAGACTATATCCCATTTCCCCTAAACACACATAGCAAAACAGACAAGACGTTTGCACTGCAGGCAACAAAACATCTGGTGGACTGTTGTTCTTCTCTGTAAACAATGCCTGTTTGTCACGGACGCGGTGTTATTCTTAAGATTTAACCACTTAACAATGACGTTTCCGATGCTGTTAATGCATCGATCAACAACGTTTATCGCTATTCAAAAGCAATGCCTTATCTTATATATGCTAATGAAACTCTTCTAATTTGCATAATTTGACAGATGAAGCTGGTTTTGAGAAGGGACGTAATCAAGCATCATTATAGTCCCTCGTACAAGTCGGAGTGAAACAGAGTGTGTTTACAAGCCCGGGGATTTACACCACAACCCCCCCCCCCCCCCCAGCGGGAGGATCGAGCTCGGCAGAAGACCGTCCGACAGCTGATCAAGAAGTTGCAAGTTTGAATCCTGGTTGTGGGATTTCTCTCACAAGGCATGTCCTGGGTGGGCTTAAAATGCCAGACAAGCTGGTGTAATCTCAAGTTGATGTGCTCGTTCTGTTCTTGCATGTTAAATATTACAACGTGAATCATGGCAAGCATTCACATGGATCAAGAAGGCTCAACAGGAAAGCATGGACTATACATCTAGACCATATTGTACCATTATTTTACTACAGGGAGGTTACTAAGCTCGGCTTTCAAAGAACTACTGCACACCTGCATCAAGAAGACAAACTGCCAAAACAAAGTTCCGATCCATCTCGTTTGTGATGAGGCCAAACTGCCCGCATCCCTGAAAGAGGATGTGTTGACGAGAAGAGGAAAAGAAAGGGGGCGAAATAGGAAAAATCACAAATATTTCATTCAACAGTGAAGCCCCGCCAGGATTGAAAAGAAAAATAATGTCAGTCAATACAGCTATAACGCTGCAGCACATCCCCTGTGTAGGAAGGAGAGGGGAAGTGAGGGATGGGCAGGGAGAGGAAGGGACTGCTCTGATTTGCCGATATGGTTTTATTATCTCTGTGAGACCTGAACAGGGTGGCTGGCCGGCTGGCTGGGCCCGACTGCTTCTGGGACTAATGGAATTCCAACAGGGGAGTCTCATCTCTCAGTTCTGATGGCTGGCTGACAGCCCCTGATGGATCGGCCGAGCTGAAGGCCTGGTTGACAGTTGTGCCCGGCTGATGAATTGTGAAATGAGACAGACACACAAAAGCTGTGGGCAGCTTGGACTGGGGGGGCCGGGGGGGGCCGCCCTCCCTCCGGTCGACTGGTGTGTTTCTCTGCGACAGCCGACACACCACCCCCTCCACATCCATCTTCTCCCTGACTTCCTCCTGTTGCTAGCATGATGCCGTTTTCTCTTCTCACCGCGACTGAGGGACGTGGCGTTCGAATACAGGGACGTGGACTTTGAAGTGTTTTAACAACAGATTGAAATCATCCATCATGTGCCTGACAGAGGAAGGTTACTGTATATAAGATCAAACCATAACCATAATAACATATATGGGGTGTGATATGGGGTGTGATATGGTCTGTGTAACTGTGAAAAAAAAAAAAACTGTGGTTGGGAAATAGAAATCCTCTGGCTTTTCCCTTTTAAAACTGCTCAGTGGGGTGCGATAAAAACTCGTAATCTGGGTTAAGACGTATCATTAGACTATTATTTTGAGATGTTCTTCCAGTGTCAGTAGAGATGTAATAGCTCAAACCATGTTCACACTGTCGAGAGCCTTGGGACCCCTGACGGGTCCAAAATCTCTGACCTGAAAAACGGATCTCAACGCTGTCTGATCCTCATCTGTGATATTAGAGACGTGTTCACAGGGAGGAGAGGAGGAGAGACAGGAGAGGAGAGACAGGGGAGGGGGAAATCGGGGCCCTCAGCTGCCATTAAGACCATTTTTACCTTTCATAATCATAAAAAAAACTGTCATTTAACAGTGTGACGCTGTCGCTTTTTTTTTTGGCCTGATGGAGCAGATGGCAGCCAGAGAGTTTCCCTGCACCCTGTAAAAAAAACACAGATAAAATAAAAAAGCGGGACGAGGTGTACGAGAGGGAGATGAGCGTGGAGCAGGGAGATGAGCGTGGATAACATCATGAAGGATCACTTGTATGCACTGTGCCCTCCCTCTCTGCCGTCCTGGCGGTCTCCTAGCGGTTGTGTTTGTCAATGAACAGACGAGCGGGCGCCAGCGTGTAACCCGCGTGTCGGGGGGGGGGAGGCGTGGGGACTCGGGGCTTCTCGATCGTGTCAGTTTGTTCCCCATCAGGAGGACTGAACACACTCGCTTGCAACAGCTCCTGTTACTGTTGCCGTGGGTTTTCCCTCCCTTTACACGTCCTCCATGACGACGAAATACTCCCAGAGACTTTCGGTTGGTTCTTATGTTTCCTTTTTTTTCGTGAGGTACACGGCCGTAATACAGTCAACTTTTCTCTCGAGATATCAGGGACATGAACTGTTATTTTAATAAAATACTTAATATGTGAAACAGATGTGTGTTAATCACATTCAAGGCAAACAAGCACAAGCTATTTTGCTTTTGAAAACAATCGAAAAAGTTGAGCGAAGGTCAGAGAATGGCCTGGAATGTAAGAAGGATTTGATTTTGTGTTCCAACAAGCCGGGGTTGTAGGCCTGGCATGAAGAGAGAGAGGTTGGGTGTGACACGGATCCTAGATTTAGGATCCATTCATCTGCTCCCTCTTCACTTTATTGATGTAGACGCTGAATTCAAGGACCCGCAAAAACGCTATGTGCTTCTGCAAGGTCCTAAAGTGTTTAGGAGAAATTAAGGATGTAACCTTTATACTGCATGAAAAGAACACTGTGTGGAAATATTTCCAACCTAATAATGTGTTATGAAAACTGCTCTGGTGTGCAAGATAGCTATGAAACACTCAAGGCCTTCCTCACAGTTTCATCCACAACCCTGATAAACAATGTTAGTTCCTTGAGCTAAATATCACCTCGTAGGAAGAATACTATCATCAGCTGGACGGGTGCTATTCAGGGAAGGAGAATTCTCACCAATGTTGTATAAATAATCACGCATGAAGACTAGATTCTAGACAACTCTGAACACAGTCAGATTTGTTTCCTTGTTGGCAAGAATACATTTATTGGACTTTCCTTGAGCCCGATGACTCGGTGCACTTCTTTTTAACGATTTACCGAACAATAGCCTGCCCCGTTCTCCTCCGTCATACACCGTGACTGATTTACAATGTGTGTGAAGGGTGAATGAGGATGTTATTAAAATGTGAGGGCTACACAATTCTAACAAAGCACAAGTGGTTGAGGAAGTATACATGCATCAGTTAACCATGTTTCATTACCAGATGTGACATAATTAGGTTCTCAGCAGGGATGCCTAACTGGAGAGTCCAAATCTGCAGGAAGCATATGTGCACCATGTATGTCTCCACATTCCAGGTCTGCTTACTCCCTCCTTCCCCCCCCCCCCCCATACTGTTCTGCTGGATTGCAAAGACCAAACTCTAAGAGTCGTGTTTTCTCCCACATCCCTAGCGATCTTCCTGAAGCAGAGCCAGTCTGTCTGTCTACCCAACAAGATGCTATCTCACTACATGTATCTCCCCCGGGCCTGGTATCAGATGTTGCCGTGTTCACCTTGAACCGTCACGCACGGTCACCGCCCTACAGAGGGATCGCTCTCACCCTGGGTTCAGCATCAGTCATCCGGCGGCCGTGTCAGATTGAAAAGAAACGGGAAATGACATCATTAAAATCATCTGGGCTACTCTGGGGTTCAAAGGTCATTTACAGTTACCATGGTGTGGCTTTTCAACTCATGTGAAATGTTGACTTTTTTCAAAAAGAAAAAATTATCTATATATATATATATATATATATACACTTTGCTTTCTGTCAGTTACGGCGTTAAAGGCTTTTGACATACTCATACAAGAGAGGTTAATAGCAGGAAGCTTAATGTGTAGTCTGGCTAATGCACATTTTATGCATGGGGAATACAGCTTTTTGGACGACAGTTCAATTATTGTAGTTGATGGTACGGGGATCCGACCCTTTCATCTGCATGCCAACGAGACCATATTAACTCTGACCGGCATACCTCAAGCGTCAGGGGGGCCTGAACCAAATGCTTAGCGAAATTATTAGAAATATATTCCTAATGGATTAGGAGTCGTCCGTACGGCCCCGTCCTGCCTCGCGGCCCCGCGGCCCTGATCGATGCTGCGGCTGCCACAGGAATGGGGAGGGATGCGTGGACGTCAGGGAGGGACGGCGGGTCCCATCATATGAGAACGATATCTTCATAAGAGGATTTGTTAGATCGTGTTTCTCTCCTGGGACCGTGCGGTAGGGACAGGGGACGCACTGACACACAACCTCTGCCTGCGTGACGTTAATGAGCGTAGATCCTCTGGGAAGGAAAACTGAGGTCAGGTACGAAGTGCGTCGAGTACCCTGAGGCATGATGGGAGACGAACAAAACTGATGAGTCATGCTCGCGAGGAAAGAGTGTCTGGGTGTCCTGAAATATGTACACAGGGTTGGAATGCACACACACACACACACAGCAGCACACACACACACACACAGGCACGCACACACACACAGCACATAACACACACACACAGTCACACACACACCACACACGCAGGCACCCACACACACAGCACACACACACACAGGCACATAACACAGGCACACAACACAGGCACACACAGACACACACACACACACACACAGGCACACACAGACACACACACACACACAGCTCCGTAGATGAGGCTTGGCATCAGGAAGCAGATGAAACTGCTGCTGTGTCTCTCCACACAGCAGCAGCTCCTCAGATTAAGGATGAAATGAAGAGGGGACTCTTCCTGTTAGGAACCTAATATCTAATCCTCACAGTGCTGCATAGTCTCTCCCTCACAGTCTCCCTCTCTCCTAATCCTCACAGTGCTGCATAGTCTCTCCCTCACAGTCTCCCTCTCTCCTAATCCTCACAGTGCTGCATAGTCTCTCCCTCACAGTCTCCCTCTCTCCTAATCCTCACAGTGCTGCATAGTCTCTCCCTCACAGTCTCCCTCTCTCTTGCCCACATCAACACAGTTTATCCTCCACAGCAATTTTCCCTCTCTGGGAAAACAAACAAACCCCTAACAACAGCAGCCCTACATTGTGTGCCTGAGAGTGCTTACATATTTAGAAACATTCCCATATGGTGGTATAACCAATTAATTCAGTTTAGAGTCAGGTGTTCCAGCGTTTGTGTTTGCCTGGAAATCACAAGTGTCGGGGTTCAAACCACAGTATGGCTAAACCCCCCCCCCCCCCCCCAACATTCACAATCTCACCCCAGAGGGATCAATTAAAAACCATGATGCATAATCTGTCATAGAGAAAAGGGGGAGGGGGGGGGGGGGAAGGGGAAAGAAACTGGATATTCACGAAGAGAAAAGAAAGGGGGGGGGATGGGGTTGGTGTGAGAAATAAAGTTTGTCGCCACCACTCTCTAAGGTACAGCTCAAGAAACGAGCACCTTCGCATCCTGTGCAGCACAGGGAAGGAACAAACAACGGAAAATCTCACTGAAGTAAACCCCCGTCGACGCTTTACTCAAAATGGACCCCAACAATTTGCATAACAGCCTTGATTTGTGTGCTGACAGATGTGGGCTGACACAAGAAAAGAAAAAATCTTGACGGCGGAATAAAATAAAAATACACACAAAGAAAAAAACTGTGAAACGCAAGGTTTCCGGAAAGATCTCAGGGGAAATGAGTTGGTGTTACACCCTAACTATTATATTCCAGACTCTCTGGACAGCTAAACCTGCTCAACAACAAGATGGTGTTATTGTGATGGAACCGAATAAGCCAATTCCATGTCAAGGAAATAATGGCACTCTTAAGTAGCTGTTTTGGTGATAATCAGAAGGTATGGAGACAGATTTAGCCAATTAAGACAAATGTATCAAGTGAAGAGGCCACACAATGTGCCTTATTAGCATTTATTTGATTTATGAATGTTAAGATTGACTCGAATTACGAGCCTGAAAGAAAATCACTTCAGCTCCAGATGGGTATTGTTTGAACACAATAGTATTTGAAGGAATGAAAGATAAAATAACGAATATGATATTACATTGCCTTTAGTCCTCTTAACAAGTGAGAGCATTTACTGTAAAGACTGAAAAGATAAAGTCAGTCAGTCTAATAGCTGTAATAGAAGCCAAATCATTTTTTATTTAATTCTAACTAGGGGCCATGATGAATAGAATATGTATTTAAATAACCTGGGAGAAAACAAAAAGCAGAGGACAGATCGGTCTCTCTCTGATCATCTCTAATGACGGTTCGACACAAGCCGATAGGAATGCTAAACAGGAATCGATTACTGACCCACACAAACACACACACACAACAGACAGATCCCTTGGAAGCATACCCTTCTCATGATCATTAGGGCTGTGGTGTAATTGTCAAGTAGTCAAAGCAAATCATTTCGATTTCGAGTCAGAGTCCATTCTCTCACACCCATCTCATTTGTGTCATTAGGGGCTTTAATAAAACCTGGAGCTGTGTGTCTGTCTGTCGGTCTGCGGCTATTCTGAGTGTGCTGGTCTGGCTTCCTGCCGTCGCTGCTTAGCAGGCAGTGTCTGTGACGCATGTTGTGTGCCTCTCGGTTCTGCCGCTGATCTCAGAGGCTCCTTCTAGCTTGGCTAATTGACTGTAATGAAATTGCTGGAGACAATCTTGAGAGCGGGCTCAATTGATAAAAGGGAATTATAGGAGAATTATTTTTTTTTATTTTGAAGAAATAGATTCTCAGTGAGGCTTCCAGTTTGAAATCCTGGGACGTGAATTCTGTCTCTTTGGAAACTGGAAAGGGCCTCTTGCATTGGCGGACACTTATGGAGCCTGGATGTTAAGATATTAAATACGCTGGCATTGAAAAAGCATTTCTTCAATCAGCATGTTCAGAGCAAGTGTTTTTCATTACCAGAAACTATTTGGATTCTGTTCAGGTTACCTTGCAATACAAAATAAATCTCTCATTCCCAATTGCTCCTTAAATGGTTATCAAGAATTTGGCAGCCTTACTTCAAATAGAGATTACAAATATCGAATACAAAATACAGCTACCCAACATCCACCTGCTATCCACGCTTTAGTGTGGATTTGATCTCCTAGATTTTCTTTGAAGTGTGCTAGTAGGGAAGGTGTTGACAGGTCAGACTGTGCAAACAAATGTCGTTCAGCAGGCTTGCAGAAAGGAGAGATGTGTTCTGGCTCCAGAAGAGAGAAACAGCTTGTTTGGGGTAGCAATGTGCAGAATGGAAAATGTAGAAGCTGTTTTTCAGAATGTGCATTGAGCCCTCTGCTGTTCAGACGACTCTGCTCTCTGTTCATAAAGAATTGACAAATATGAAGTTGACCCACATAAGAATCTATGCTATAAATAAAGTATGCACACACACACTCTCTCTCTCTCTCTCTCTCTCTCTCTCTCTGTCTCTCTCTCCCTCTCTCCCTCTCTCCTCTCTCACTTCCTCTCTCTCTCACTTCCTCTCTCTCTCATCTCTCCTCTCTCTCTCTCTCTCTCCTCTCCCTCTCCCTCTCCCTCTCTCTCTCTCTCTCTCCCTCTCTCCCTCTCTCACTCTCTCTCTCTCTCACTTCCTCTCTCTCTCTCTCTCTCTCTTTTGGCATCTTTATATTTCTATCCGCACACAGAGTTTATATCTGATCTATCTATTCCTAGAAACACCGTCTCTCAAACCACTCAGGAAGCACTGAACAAAATGGCCGTACGAATTCCTCTCTGTATCACAGCCTCCGTCCTCCGTCTCTGGGCTTCACGTCACTCCCGTCTCCACGACTAACTAGACAAACACCCCTAGCCCCATAACCTCATCAGCGGCTCTGTAAAGCACTCAAACCCCCGCCGCTCTGAGGTTCAGACTCCCAGGAAACCTAACGAGAGACCAGGTGCGGCCGGGATCAACCCGGCAGCCAGTATTTACATTTCATTTCTCATTCACCTGCGGTAACGCCGGCGAACAAGGTCAAGCCACCGGGATGAGGTCGCCATCGTCTCCTGTCCCTCGGACATCTGTGGCGCGGTTGGCGAGGGCCGCGGACAGCTGGGCCGACCCAAGAAACCTCCCCCCCCCCCGCCCCCCCGGGGACCCCGGGACGCACCGCGGTGCCCCAGCAGAATCCGATATCATCCCAGACTGTCACCACATCACAATATCACAGAGCCATGGTGCAAGCTGTTCCTCACCAACACCTGTGCACTAGGCAGCTCTGGGAACACAGGGGAGGGCTGAAGTGCTGGGGGATAAACCATGCAGTGGCAAACCACTCAGGGAGAGTTCGGAGGAAGTGTGCTTCTCTTCGCCCGGGCTGCGCACGCCTCTGGTTGTTGATGAGCACAAGCTACCGGGAATCGTGAACTTAGTGGTTTGAATATCAACCTGCCGTTTGCTGTAGATAGAGGTTTACTATACAATCGTGTCTGCGTGTCACCTTTCACAGCTATGCTACTTATCTCACCGCCGGTGACATAATTGGGTTAGCTGTGTTTCGTAATATCAGTCAATTGACGCCATCCGCACTTTCAGCTCTTCAGGTGCAACATTGTCACGATTGAAGTGTCTGCTTTAAGGCTCACGTCAAGTCACAGACGAACGAGTGACGTTCTGCTTTCCTAGTGTCCCACTTTCCTTGTTAGGTGCGCTATCGTCCTGTTAGGCAAACATGCCAAGGTGTCATACACAGAACAGATGATCTTCTAGTGTCTGCGTGTGATGGTAATGACGATGCTTCAAACAGCAGTCATTCAGGACATTTCTCTCCATCGCTGTTTTATTTAAGGAACAATAAGTCTACATCACTAAATAGGCGGGCCTGAATCCATCAGGCAGAGTATTGTGGATCACAAAAGCGTATTTTAAACAGGTCTAGACTGGCAGAAGCTGTGTTGGAAGTAGTGTGGTTTTGAGGTGGATGGGATGAGTTGAGAAAGTACCTCTGTTAGGCTGTGGATCACTGAAAACTGACTAGAAAACGGACGGAAAAAAACGAACTGTTGTCAATCAAAATTGTTTTGGGGGCGAGAGTAAGATGTGAATTACTGGTGAGGAAAACACCTTTCAGTCATGCCTCGAAACGGCCGTCTTGTGTACACATTACAGCTCTGTATGCTCTGGACACAGTCATTCAGAAACAATTAGCACCAATCAAACACTCAGCACTTCGACATTCGAGGAGGAACGCTGCTCTTCTTCATGGGTAAGCAAACAGCAGAGAGGAGCGAACACATCTGTTGTTTGTTCAAGGGGAACATTTCACAACCCACAATGTCCACTGACACACACGGCGACTGTGATGACAAGCTGTGTAATCAGGAGCAGGATATTTTCTAGGTTGCGTGTGGCTATTTCAGACGTGAAGTTGACAGTTATACAAGACTCTGGCCATCAGGCGTCCATTCAGGAAGGGAGACGACGCTTTTCGAACTCTCAGAAACGGTTGGGTTTGAAAAGGGCAGTGCTGTAAGCGTATGAACAACGAAAAATCCATTTGAAATCGTTCATCTTTGATTTGAGGACACAAATGAAACAAACAAAAAAAAAACTCCCACTGCAGCTTGAACTAAACTACAGTACTTAGCTTTTGAGAGTGTGAAGGGATGTAATTTCAAGGATGCTAGTTAGACTGATGGAGATGGCGGTGTGATCCACTATTATCTGTCCTTTTTTCTTCATAAAGCAGCTCCTCCTCCTCCCCCATCGATTTGCGGCCAGTGCTTGTTGTCATTAAATCAATAGGTTTTTTTCCTCTCCTCCCAAGAAGAGAAATGATTTGTGTATGAACGGACCTTGCCCTCATCATCTTGTTTTGGCGCTTGAAGGAGGAAGGTTGTACAACAAGCAATATCTTCCTGTTCGCTTTTACTGTATCAGGCTTGTGTGTGTGAGACAAATACCAAACAGGAATCTGAATCGAGATGCCACTCAATAGGACAGGTGGACTCAAATAGAATGGCGTCGAATGAAATATGACAGCATAAATATTGGATGTTGTAGCCTAGCATAGCATAGCTTCGGTATGTCTGGTAACATAAATCAATAATACTTTCAATCTGCTCCTTTGTACAGTTCTTCTGGATCCTCGAACTTGGTAGGCAGTGGGGTTTAGTCTGTGGGACTGTGATCTGATCTCCTGGATCTGTGTTTGATGTCCTTGATCTCCATTTTCACTTCCTCGTGAGTCGCTCTTCGTCCTCGCAGGGCCCCCGGTGGGAGTCACACTGCCGTCACACGGCGTTAGACGACACGTGGATTCGAATATATACTGATTTGGCCCACGGGGGAATCAAACCCCGATCGACGTCATGCAGGACTAACTGTCGACGTCCATTCTTCGGACGAACATTGATTTCGAGCAAGCGTGCAGAGTGAATCTATCAGAGTACATCTTTTATGTTAAATAAATGCGGATGTATGTAAAGTCCGACCTTGGAGGTATTTCTCTGCATCGGGGAGAGAGAGTTGATGAGGGGGATTATGAAACTGGAAGGTTGGGTCCTCGTTAATGAATGTGACCACGACAAAGTGTTTCATCAGCCACACAAATGTCATTCACCAAACCATGGAATATTAAATACAATAGCTATGGATCCAGATCGTCCATGACTCCTGCAGCTGCAGTTTCGCACACTGTTCGCCCTCTGGTTGATGTGGATAAATGATGCCTGTGAATGTTCTGACAACAAACAGTGACGGGATCTGCCGCAGTTACAGAAACGCTCTTCTGCCACCAAGTGGGCACTCAGACACACAGTCGGCCGGTAAACACACGCACAAGCTGATGTGTCGACGTGCCGGTGGAACACGTGAGTCTGACACAGGCACAAAGACACACCTGCAACTCACCTGCACACACAGGCCTTCCTCTACACAACTAAGTCCCCTCGCAGACAGATGAAGGCAAAAACAAACCACACACACACACACACACAAAAAAATCTAATTTAGCTGAATCATTGTACCAATTCAACCTTTTAATTCCGGCAGTTTTAAGCACTCGCCGAAGCAACCCCCTGCGCAGTCAATCTCGGGTCACGACAGACCGTCACAAAGGAGAGGCACACAATGAAAACTACACTGCCTATTGTCTGACCACCGTAACCTTCCCCTTCCATTGTCTGCCGGGGTACGGTAGAGCCTCCACCTTCTGACACCACCTCCCTCTCCTCACCGCCTCCCTCTCCTCACCGCCTCCCTCTCCTCACCGCCTCCCTCTCCTCACCGCCTCCCTCTCCTCACCGCCTCCCTCTCCTCACCGTCTCCCTCTCCTCACCGTCTCCCTCTCCTCACCGCCTCCTTCTCCTCACACTTTTTAATTAGTTCATCCTGAGGGACCTCGTATCAGTGATGGACTATTCTCTTAATGAGCCCGTTATTAAGCTGTTTTACTCTGGGGCAATGGTTTGCCAGACACCTCCGGCACCGGCTGATTACACCTAAACCTCACCTCGTGTCAATTGCCCTTCCTCCAAGTGAAACACCCCACTCTTCCCCCCCCGGCCCCTCCTCCCCTCCTTTATTTGACATTTAGCCCCAGAAGACTACAGCGAGAGTAGTCATAATAACGAACGAAGGGACCGAAAGGGGAAAAAAATAAAAATAATGAACATTAGGTGGAGGAGTAATGGGGTTTTGTGGCTGCAGCCAGGGTGAAGCCCAGCGTTAACAAGGACTAGGCCTTCTCCTTCAGGTTCCCTGGAGGAAATGATCTGGAGGAACGAGGAATTCAATTGAAAGTGTGTGGGAGTGTGGGTACTTGTGTCTGGGCAGTGCCTCTGGATCATACCTGGTGAGGGGGCATTTGTGAAGAGACGATCTTGGTTTCTGGAAAAGTGCAATTTACAACCCCACGGCACGACTCAGGGAGAGTGGAGAAACTATTGGTTTTAGGAGAAGGACGCAGTCGATGTTATCATCGCTGTCCAACTCTGTCAGATGAAACATGCAGGGTTATTCATCCCACTTGCTTCGTGTCACACTGCCTGGTAAGTGTCACCACGTAAAGCATCTTGAAACAACAAGATTACAGTTACAGTTCAGAATTGTCAAGAAAAACAAAGATCAAAATGGCCCAGAGACATTTGAGCTGCTGCAGTCCCAATCTGACCCAATTAGAAGTTGAGTGAAACTCAACTTGACTGAAGAGAAAAAGAAGAGACTTTGAACTTCTAACTGTCAGCTCAGCTCTGGCCTGATAGATGCTTATAGTCCACAATCCATTGAACTTCACTAACTGATTCTCCGATAGTTTCTCCATTAGTACAGAGAGTGTCAAGGGTTCCGCCATAAATCATTGTGGAGCGCGTTGCCTATTCTCACTCTCAGCATATTCCTGTTTCAAACCGCGCGGCGGGTCGGCCAGGAATCACTAAAGACTTTTTTTTGTTGCAATTGAGAAGAGAACAAAAAGACAGTTAAAGAGAATCATCTGTGTGTGTTCCAAGGATATACTGTACGTGGGGTTTTGTACACGTACAGTAACGCGTTGCAAAATAGCAGTTTGTGTACAGAGAGATGGTGACACAACTTCCTGACGGGGAACATTATTTCTGAATACTCGCTGGACAGCAGACAGTTAGCTTTTCCGATGAAGATAAAACATAAGACAAATCTCTTGGCCTCGTCATTAACATTATGGCTCTAGCTGTTGGTTATCTGTTTAACTCACCGCCTAAAGGTAAATAGCATTGATGTTAATCATAATTAGAATCTGCTAATGCCTAGATTATTGGAAGTTGCGATGGTTTTTAAATTGTATGAAGTGCACGAAGCAAAACTCAAGTCTTTACAAGCTAGTAGTCAGAGATATGTTATGAATGTTGGAGCTACTGGAGCAAGTATAATATACATCCAGCTTATTAATATATGCATCTAGTACCAGGAGTTACTGCATGTCTGCATAAACGTCCACCTTCAACACTGTGTTTACACGAACATAACGCTAAACATATATTCAATTGAGCCTTCCTCTTTGCATTCTTTGAGAGAAAACAACTAGAACTGATTCATTATTCAAGCAGATTCTCTGGACTGTATTCCATCCATTGCCAAAGTATTCAAATCCGAGCCTTGAGGTTCACAAAGAGTCTTGTTCAGGCCTCCACACTAATCGGGATCTGATTCATTCCTGGAAACCAGTAGTGACCTCACAGGTCGATAAGCGATACACAATAGCCACCAGGGGACAGTGAAGGCCTCATTTAAGCACCCCTAATTGTGCCCCCAAAGACTGGAGCCTCGTTTGCACGATAATCAATTCAAGGTGATTTTAAAAACTACTGGCAGGTTACTGTTTTTTTTGCAGATTGTATTTCGAAGCGCTTGGCAATTCCAAAAGCAGCATGGAGATAGTAGTATCTGAAATAGTTGCAGCGTTCTGAATCGTCAACAGAGAACACCAACATCTAGGTGACTCAGGTGTCATCCACAACAGGCCCAGCGTGTTTTTCATCAACCCACAGATTTATTTTAACAATGTAGTCGGCGTAATTGGAGCATATCATAGCCTTTACTAACATACTGTAATGCAATATATGAGTCATAAGGAGAAGAATAGGGCAATCTCTCTCTCACACTCATCTGTGGCCTTTCCCTAACATGAACAGTAGATGGAGCTGATGAACTATTAAATCAAGTACCTCTCTTCCTTGCGGTATTTCTTTCCCCCTCACAGCCTTTACCTTCTAATGTCCAGAAAACAGGGATGTCTGGATGTCCAGACATCCCCCCCTTAAAAATAAATACAAAAAAATCAAACATACACTCAGCTGTGATGTGCAGCTTCCCAAACTGGCCTTTTCTTAAATGTTGGTGAGTTTTCAAAAGGGTATAAATGGCTTTTGACAGCCCACTGCGCACAGTGAAAGGCCGCGATGGGGAGAGCTCGGGAAAAGAGGCTCCTTTCTATACTGCCTCGCCTCACTTTGCCGTGTTCAATACCGCCTCGTTTTCACCCTAGTGGTCTGTCAAAACAGCCCCTCTGCCGCCCATTTGAGCATCTCTCCGTCGCCTTCGTCAAATCCTCTTCGGTCGGCGCGTCCGCTCGATACTAAAATCGATTTGAAATTACAGGTGATTGACGGCTGGACCTTTTGTAGCTCTTCTCCGTTCCTTTCAGGAAGTGAACTTGAATTAGTTGAGGTGAGCTTCAGTGTGTCTTCATGTGTATCCTGGTATGCAATGAGAACTTCCCTTTCATCTATATTTGAGTGCGATACATAATGGATTCCACTCAAAGTTAAAGGTTAAAAAGAGACAGTGGTTGAGAGGTTACGTGGAGGAGGTTGGTGTCTGGAGGTGGCGATTTGAGAGTTTCCTAAGACACCTGTGAGAGAGACATCTGAATTTGAGTATTTATTTAGCTCTGATTAAATACAATAAAAAAGCACATGTATGGACCCTCTCCACGAGCCACTAGCGTGTTTTCTAAACGTACGAAATGCATACGGTATGACAAAGCAGAAACATAACATCTGATGCTCTATCAATGCTGAGTGCCGATTAACAGACTGAATCCTCTCTGTTCTGATTGAACTTTTTGATCAACCCAGACTCTGCGTAAACCTGCTTGAGTTGAGCTTTCAATAAGTAATTATTTTACAAGGGGACTGGATAGAAGGTCTAACTTTTACAGAATTGGTGCTGGCCACTCCGTTCCAATCACTCAGCGGCAGCCTGCTCATAAGATGAGCCGATGGCTGCGTCCTAAAGCCAGGCCTGTATTGACATCTGCTGAGAGCTGTTGAGTGATGAAGGCCAGCATGATGCATGTGTCATTAAGAGTGAACAGCCTCCATTAAACGGAGTGATTCCAGCCAGCTTTAGTGATCAGAGATGATAATGGAGGTGCATATGAGGGGAGATGGAGGGAGCGAGAGAGAGATGGAGATAAAGAGAGAGGCTGAGAAAGAAAGAGGGGGAGCAAGAGAGAGAAAGAGAGAGAGAAAGAGAGAGAGAGAAATGGAGAGAGAGAGAGAGAGAGAGAGAGAGAGAGAGAGAGAGAGAGAGAGAGCTGGAGAGAGAGGGATAGGCTGAGCAAGAAAGAAAGGGAGCAAGAGAGATAATGGAGAGAAAGAGAGAGAGAGAGAGAGTCCCACCTACCCAGTCCATTAACCCTCCGCTCAACCTGAAAACTCCACAGCACATTCCAACGCTGTTGCTAAGCTACAAAGGTAGACAGGCAGAGAGTCTTCTTGGCAGAACAAACAGCTGAAGGAGAGAGACCCTGTATTTATGCTGCTATTCTCGACAATGAAGCGGACAAGCGTCGGTTTCTGTTGTTAGAGAAGCTGGCAAACAGTTAGCAGTAGCCTACCTACTTTCGATTTAGCTGTGGAGAGACTATACGTTTGCTGGTATCCCCATGGTTCAAAGCAAATGTACACAGCTTGGTGACTGTACTGTACATCCGTGGGAGAATAGATTGGATGTGCTTTTCAGGTTCTCTCACAACCAAAGACACCCTGAGCTTGTCCTTATCTAAACGACATCCCGGCTTTGGTAGCAGAGGAGAGTTGGACATATTGAAATGTTAATTGAATCCCTAATATCCTGGTTGTAATTATGCATAATAGTGAAGGTTGAAGGTCTTAAATGTATTCTCCCCATCTTTCCCCTGGGATGCCCGGTAAGCCAGGCCTGAACAGTTCAGTTCCCACCAGTGTGCCTATTATACTGTTAATGAGGTCAAAACTAGGGTCGTGAGTGTATAGTTTTACAGTGCTTTCTAACGTTGTACAAGTCCCCGCCGAAAATGTTTTCATTAAGTTCGCTTACGTTTCTGCGAGATATACACTCAGGGTGTCGAGCGGACTAATAAAGGGCAACAAAACCGTCTGGTGCCATTCTTCTTCAAATGCCCTTGGGTTAAGCCGAGTCAGTCAGTAGTAATGCCCTGTGTATTCCTTTAGGTGGCGGTATGGCACCACTTTCCGTGAAAGCCAGCCGAATGTGGACAGAGATGCAGCTCAAGGCATTAGCATTCAGACGCTGTCTGCATTACGGCATGCGGACACAGCCAGGCACAGTACGATATATCACGGCACTGTGAATCCGTAACGGTTTTTTTAAGACTTCTAAAAGCATATTTCGGACATCTCGCAAGCATAGAGTTTCTTTTCACTTCGGCTAAATCTCAGAATCACAGCCACACCAAAACGCTCCCGCTAAACCCTAAGTCACTCACAGATTGAATGCGACTCAGAGCACAGAAAAAGCGAGGAAGGAAACCTGACAATCGCTCCTGAAAAAGACGAGTCATTTCCTATATAGATGATCCGCACTATATGTTTTTTTTTGTAACAGGCCTACCGCTTGCCCTGCACATGTATTAATCCACAGCATAATAGACAGCAAGGTGTTGGGATCAGCTTTCTTGCTTTATCCCTAATGCAGCCACAACGCTTCACTGGTCTGAAGTCAGCCTTTGGGAACATAAAACCATGTGTAGGTTTAGATTGACCTCTCAGCGTGTGGGGAGGCTGGAGGACACAGCGAGGGAATAAACTGCTTCGACTCACCCCTCGAAAGTCTCAAAACGGGAACACTCAAAGGCGGTAGTTACCCCGTGCGGGACAGCAGAAACTAGGGGACTGTGTGGAAGGGATCAATTTGCTCCCCAGAGACCTGCAGGCTATCCACGTCTAAATGTAGTCAAGTGTGGAGTGAAAAAGTGGGGAAATGTGGTGTATTTGACACTTTAGACAGAGAGGAGGCATGTGAGAGGCAGAGTGGAGCATTAGGCAGGGGCGGGGGAGAGAGGGGGGAGAGAGGGGTGGACATGAGACTGAAGGGTTAATGACACATCCAGAATCTCAGCCCATCCAGAAACATGCCTTGTTTAGCTCCCAACAAACTCGATTGAAATTGATCTGGAAGGACCAGATGGGGCCAAGGCTGGTATGGATGCCTGCCCTACGCATATATTTGTCACAGTTTCCACCACATTCTTTGGAATTCACAGGGTTTTTCAACAAGCCCACGAGTCACTGCTCATACCTTCAGACCTCACTCTGCTAGGCCTGTAGTTTAAGGTCAGGTTTCTCTTCAGAGGAGGACAGGCCGCTTGGGACAGTTTCAGGAAGTCATCCGGTGGGTGTGAACACAGGCAGAACCAGAAAGAGGTCTTCTACTCAAACATGGTTGCCCAAGTGCAGGGCGTTTATCAGGAGGGGGGAGAGAGGAGTTTGTGTGTACCTGTTTTGTATTTCTCTAAAGAGATCACGCTGTACGTGTGTGTGTGTGCGTGTTTCTGAATGTCCTGTTTCTGAAAGTGTGTGTGTTCCGGAAAGTGTGTTTGTGTGCATGCATGGTTTTGTTGAAGACCTTTCCACAGCATACATAATAAGTAACCCCTCTCAAAAACGGAAGAATATTACTGATTCACTGTTCTCTTCAGAGAAATTATTGGCAAGCTCATTGGGTTGGTGGATTTGGGAAATCTCTCAATCTCTCTCCGTTGCCTACTCTACAGCCTGACTTAGCAAGGCATTAGTCCACTCTCCTCTGCAGAGGCAAGTAGGGAGAGAGAGAGAGAGAGAGAGAGAGATGGGAGTGAGAGAGAGAGATACAGAGAGAGGCAGAGGTAAGGGAGAGGGAGAGAGATAGAGAGAGAGAGAGGAAGAGACAGGACAGAGAGAGAGAGATAAATGAAGAGAGACAGGAGAGAGAGAGAGAAAGAGAGAGAGAAATGAAGAGAGACAGGAGAGAGAGACAGGAGAGAGAGAGAGAAACAGAGGGAGAAAGAGACGGGAGAGAGAGAGAGAGAGAGAGAGAGAGAGAGAGAGAGAAAGAGAGAGAAAGAGACGGGAGAGAGAGAGAGAGAAAGCGTGGCGCGGGCTCTGAAATCAGCCGCCCGCCTCACATGAGCCTCCTCTCTCTCTCTCTCTCTCCTCTCCCCCTCCCTCCCTCCCTCTCCCTCTCCCTCTCCCTCTCCTCTCTCTCTCTCTCTCTCTCTCTCTCTCTCTCTCTCTCTCTCTCTCTCTCTCTCTCTCTCTCTCTCTCTCTCTCTCTCTCTCTCTCTCTCTCTCTCTCTCTCCTGTCTCTCTTCATCTCTCTCTCTCTCTCTCTCTCTCTCTCTCCCAGCAGGCCGCGGGCCCCGGCTGGAGACCAATGGAAAATCCATGTATTTGTTGTTGTTTTTTCTCTCCCTGTGGCGTCGGCCCGGGCCCAGTCACCTCCACAGGACGGAGACAGGAGAGGGGGGGGGGTCACGCACGAGTCAGCACAGCCCAGCCAATCACGTTGAACCAGGAAGGCAGTACTCTCAAATCGATCTGGTGGTCCCGCTCAAGTGACTGTGTAGGGTGATCCGAGATTGTTTTCTGCAGAATGTTGTTGCTGAGTGCTTGCTGCAGTGGGGTCATGGGAAGGTGTGGTGTTCAGTCTGAGAGGTACAGTGGGGTCATGGGAAGGTGTGGTGTTCAGTCTGAGAGGTACAGTCTGTTTAACAGCACAACGTGCTGATTTTGCCAGCAACGCCCTTTTCTGGATCGGGGAGGATTCAGAAACGGTCTCCTTGCAGGGTTACGATTGCAAGGCCAGCAGGCAGCCTCCGTCAGGGTGAATGGGTGAATGACAGGCGAAAAAAGTAAAGCTCTTTGAGTGGCGCTAAGGTAGAAAAGAGCTATATAAATGCAGTCATTTTCCACTTTCTTATATTGCCGTACGGGTTTTATCAGCACACCTTTGTTGTTCTGAGACGTTTTGGATCTTTTTTTTTTTTTTTTACATTTTACTTTCTTCTCTATAATTCCAGTCAACCTTCCATTTTCTGATACAGAATTTGAGTCAACAGGAGTCCGCTGGGACGGCCATCTTGTTTTGGTTTATCTCTCAGTCCTCTTAAATATCAATAGACATTTACTCACAGTTCCTCATGAATCCTAATTAGCTCCAAATCAACTTAATCTGAAATTAACCATCCCCAGAGAGGTGTTCTGATTTCTCAACACGTGACATGAAAAGAGAATCGCGTTTAAAAGAAGCCGCCACTTTATATTTCTGTCTTGCTGTTTTGAGACAGACTTTCTGAAAGCCTGCACAGACTAGCAGACACACGCAATCACACAGACAAGCACACACACACACAGAGACAGACAAGCACACACGCATGCACGCACATCAGAATCATAACACATACACACACTCCCCCACCACCCCCACCCAGTCCCACACTACACCCAGCAGATCCCTTCAGCTTTCTCAAGTGGCTTCTTTAAACCTTCACGACTGTGAGCAATACAACTTCCTTACTTAAACCTCAAGCAAGGACATCACCCAGGGTCCCACTGCCCACAGGAAGAGAGGCTAGCAGAGACGCATGACTCTACTGAGGCAGGCAGGCAGGCAGAGAGGAGGAAGCCGGGCCTCTGACTCTACTGAGGCAGACTGAGGCAGAGAGGAGGAAGGCTTACAGGAAGCTGGGCCCCTGACTCTACTGAGGCAGACAGGAGGAAGGCTTACAGGAAGCTGGTTGCTGGCGGAAAACACAGAAAACAAGAGATTGAATAAAGATACCCACACAGGACGCTAATCTGCTCCGCGTCATGCTGGGCTGGAGCCACAGTGGTGTCCATGAATGAAGAAAGAGAAGGTCGTTCTCTTATATTCTCAGACAGGTTTATCTGCTAAAAGCACGGTGGTTCACCTGCATCTTTTCATGGCTTTGATCAGCGATATCACACATTGTGCACCGACAGCAAGTTTATCTACAACGTGTTTTGTGCCAAATGGTTTCAGGAACATCTGTACAAGCGTGTACAGGCATAAAGGAGCTAACAGAATAAGATGATGAGCTCTCTATTCTGAGATTAGTCTGCTCAATGCTAATGTGGGACAAAAAAAAAAGTGATGTTCAGTATCTCACTCAAGCAGATGATGGAGCACATACCCGCGAAATTAACTACAGACTCAATCATATTAGAGTGACTTGGGAAATAATATGTACAGCATGGCCAGGTATTTGATTCTCACAATTTCAACCACCTACAGTATGATTCATTTATTGTAAAGTACCACAGTGGAATTGGACTATGCTGACGAGCATATGACAAAAAATAAAATGTAGAAGCTAATGGAGTATAATGTCGAACTGCAAACCCTGATGTCGTTGTCCCATTAGGATAAAGCAATCGGCACATAATGGTCCGTGCAGCGGTCTGGTGCATTAGCTAGGCGTGTGATTCTGATCTGTGGCACCAAGACGGATCAATCATCGTCTACACGCACCATCCTTCAGGGTTACTGACGCTCCTTTTAAACGTTGTCATTCCTTTTCATGGTCTGTTTCTCGAAATCTCTGTATCGTTTTTCCTTTTCCCAAAAATTGTAATTGAATTCAAAAAACAAAGATAAAGTTTAATGGGTCGGACACAACCAGCTAATGCAAGCAATAAGGAGGGGGGGGGGGGGGGAGGAGGGGTGGAAGGGGGGATAGAGCAGAGGAGAGATGTGAGTTAGTTTGTCTGTTGCCTTTGGCGTTCACGGGGTTGCTCTTTACTGAAAAAATCAATTACACTCCATTTTGTTACGGCTTGAAATATGGAAACAACAAAACACTCTGCAAGAGTCTGGATAGTCTAAAGCTCAAGCACTAATGGGCCTCTGATACAGGCTTTATATCATTCAAACGTGGTGTACAGTCTCTGGCACACTTCACTAGACTGGCAATGGACTCCATTTTTCCGATTTGGGATTTGTTTTGTTTTTTTACCAATAAGGCCAATGCCAAGTGAGAACGGTTTTAGACATGATTCTGTTCTCTCTGGAGGAAGAAAAAAAAAAATCACCTTTTGTATTTTATTTGATGGTTTGAAGTGTTTTAATAATTTCCTTACTCAAGTGTGTTCTACCAGGGAACTAGTCGTCTTTCTTAAAGCCTAAACAAAGCCATGAAGTAGGAGACAAAGGTATCTCATTCCAACACTGCATCAACGACAGGGCCACGGTCGCGGGGTCCACACTCAATTTGAAATGTGACAAATCTGCTTTTAATTTCCCTCTAATTAATTTCCCAACTCAAACGGACCCAAAAGCGGGAGAGTCGGATTGAGAGTCAAATGAGTCGGATACATTCAAACGGACCCAAAAGCGGGAGAGTCGGACTGAGAGTCAAATGAGTCGGATTCATTCAAATGGACCCAAAAGCGGGAGAGTCAGACTGAGAGTCAAATGGATAGTCGGATTCATTCAGATGAAGCGTATGGCTCCTCTGGGGGTGTTTAGGGTAGCCTCGGTGGGCACACAGCTGGCCGGGAGATGAGGACACCCTGCGGACTACATGGTCCTGCACGGACGTGCTCTGTTTCAGTCTGTTTGTGTGTGTGTGTGAGTCTTGGGTACGTGGGTGATTCGGTGTGTGCGTGTGTAGGAGGAATGTGAAGTATACTGTTTGAATATGTGTGTGTGTGTGTGTGTATGTGTGTGTGTGTGTGAGATGTGCCATGGTCATCATCAACTATGATGGACGTGAAGAAGTGTGTGTGTGTGTGTCTGGGGATGACACTCATAATGGTCACTCACTGTCATGGCTACTAAGAATAACCTGTAGCTGAAGACAAATTGTCAATTTGAATGGATTCCAAGGCACTGGTAGATAATATTGACTACAAGGATCCTTATCAATCAGACCCAGACTGCATTTGGTCACATGTTCTGTCTTAAAGATGTCTCCTCTAACCACATACTCCCATCAGGACCATCCATTGCAGAGCTTCGTACCACCTTTGGACAGTTATGTCAACAACTTCAAATCCAGGGTGAACTGACTTAACTGAGAACCGTGGTCAGTACTGCAACATAGTGAGAATATATCACGGTATGGTCACAAACCACTGTCACACATTTAGCTTCAGCCTAATTAGTTACACAACCTGCTGTCTAATAGATAACACACTCTATTCCAACAGGTAAACAAAGCATTGTTTCGACATAATTGTTTCAATCACAAATAACAATGTGCTAATTGATCTCCAGGGTTTGTGAGTGTTTGTTTTGAATTCAAACAGCCTCGCTGTCACTGTAAATATGCCTGAATCAAGCAGTGCCTTTTAAAAGGTTTCTCTTTCATTTGAACATCCGTGAATACTGTTTTTTTTTTTTTTTTTTTCTCTGCACCCTTGGCTGACTTAATTATCAGTTAGTGTTACTTTGCTTACAAGATATTTAGAAATTGTCATCGGACGTTTTAAGCTGTCAAACAGCTATACATGAATAAATCATTATTTTGTTGACTATTATCTTGTCAAGCAAAAAAGAAAATCTCTATATATATATATATTTTTTTTTTAAGGGAGAGTATGGCTCAGTTCAGAGTACTGAACAGAGCTTTGGATTAAAGTGTCTGCTAAAAAAAGCACATTATTATGTTGACACACACCAACAGTGGGCCAACTACCATCAGATAACTGCTGGGTCATGTCTCATAACCCGCTATGCAGTCTTTTCAGATTTAAATCATCTTACAGAAATGCGCACTCACAATTTAAATATGATATATCAAACACATATTCCTTCACAAAAATATATTCTTTAACTACACCATCCAAGGAAAGGTTGCTCCATTTTAAAAAGAAGTTTCTGAAGTCCCAACAAAACAAAAATAAATGAACCGAGTAGGAGGCAGTTGACTATAAAGAGCTTCCTCTGCTATCTGTGATTGGACAGGAGGGCTGGGACGCGTCCAGAGACGATGGATTGCTGCGATGGAGTCATGGTGAAAGCCATACAGGTTGTTTAAAGCACCATTCAGATGCAATCTGGGAGATTTCAGACTGGATTTATGCCTTCCTTATTGCCTGGACTTCTCACTCGAGGCGTTTGGTAAACGGCACTGAGTTATTGTGTCAGGAGGCAGACTTCTCCTCACCCTCTCTCTCTCTCCCTCACTGTCCTTCCCTCTCTCTCTCTCTCTCTCTCTCTCTCTCTCTCTCTCTCTCTCTCTCTCTCTCTCCCTCACTGTCCGTCCTTCCCTCTCTCTCTCTCTCTCTCTCTCTCTCTCTCTCTCTCCCTCACTGTCCTTCCCTCTCTCTCTCTCTCTCTCTCTCTCTCTCTCTCTCTCTCTCTCTCCCTCACTGTCCTTCCCTCTCTCTCTCTCTCTGCTAACCCTCCCTCTCCCCCTACTTTCCTCCCTCCTCCTCCTCCTCCTTTCCATACCTCCTCTCCCTCTCTCCCTCTCTACTCCCCCTCCTCTCACACGTACTTGGAAGGGGCCGGCAGCTGGGCAGTCTGAACTGTGCATTTCATTACTGACTCCATTTTCACCACCACTCCACCTGAAGTGGATTAAAGTGATGCTAACATGCTAACACAAACGCTTGGGTAATTACGTGTTTGGGTAGATTAACAAACTCTGTTTTTCCAGACCTCACACCCTCTTACATCATGACAGATCTGACTGTCACAGGCTTCCTATTTCTTTCTTTCAGTTAAGTGGCGTACTCCATCGCGTTCCGAAGGGATTAACATTGGCAGGAACAGGGATCATTTTAACTTCATAAAATCACTTCAAACCTTAAGGGGAGTTAACTATCTAGCAGGCCATGTTGTGGTTCAAGAGGAGTCCTACAGCGTCTCAAGTATTTCAGGGGTCAGGGGTCTGGGAGGCCTGCCAGTAACTCTCTGAAGCAGGAACGGGATGTGCACAGCTTAGTGGTTAGAGCATTTGACGGCAGATCAAGAGGTTTTAGGCTTTGGATAAAAACGTTAAATTACCTAATTATTATTATTATTATTATTATTATTATTAATAAGATAGTTCACTTCACATTTCACACGTTATACAATCCTCCCTTCTGAGTGGTGCTGCACTTTATAAGTTCCATGTTTCCCCCTTAATATATTGTTCCTCTGTTCTGGTACAAAGCAAGAGATCAATCACTCCTGTAACAATACTGGATATGAAACCGGAACCTGACTTCTCCCTCAGTTCACTTTGGGTCATCATCACCTGGCCTCCCTCAGGATGGAGATAGTTGTCGAATCGACTTGTGAAATAATATTTGCTTACCAACTTTCTCCCTGTGCATTACAGCATTGGTGGAATTTTTATTTAGTCTGAGACCAAAAGGTTAGAATGAAAACGTTTGCATAACGTCAACAATTTTTCCGTAATGAGGATTGTTCATCACAATAAGAGTATGACAGCACACAACCAAGACAGAACTCCTCTTTCCTTTAAAGATTTATTTTTAATCAATAAGGGTCATGAAAATCAAAGGGAGAAATTCTGCATTGTTAACAGTGAACCATCATTGCTGCATAATTGCACGGTGGAAGCTGACATCTTGGAACTCGTTGATGAAAATACATCAGCACGAGAATGCTTGCCAAGTTGCGTTTCTCTCGTCTTTGAAGGATGATAACCTCTCAAAATCCTTTTCAGTACAATTATATGTGTTTGTAGAAGAAGTTTATTGAGTTGACAACTTTAAAAAGCTCCAATAGGAAGCTGTGTGTGGTTGCCCAGCACAAGGATTCTGCATTAGTTTTTTTTTTTATTTTTTTTTTACTTATCTCCAAAGATTTCTCTTTAAGAAGTCCGTTTTTTCTTTCACTGGGTGACTTGAGAAAAGATTTCAAACACAAAAGTCAAAGTCTTCACGCGCGTCGTCATGACAACCGCTCTGAACCCATTTCCGTCCCGGCATTTCAGCATCGAATGAGATATTTCTTCAAAATCAACCTCCCAACGAAAGCCCCACCGTTGTGAGAGATCATCAGGTAGACTTGGCTCACGTCCTCAACTCTCTCTGCACAGGTGAGATTTGCTACATTTAAACCGACAAAAGTGGGAATGGGAAAACAATAAAAATAATAAGCGAAATTGAGAATCCACTGTACAAACTAGAGGCCTTCACAACAGCGACGCCATTAATGTCCCGATGTAATTGACCACAGCAGGGTCCCCTGCTTGCTTGGCACTATAATCAAAACACTGACTCATGCCTACACAGCCTTAAGTAAAAACTCAAGGTTTTTTATTACCTAACCAGCAACCTTTAAACACTCCATGAATTCACGCTCAATCTCATCCCTGCTGGGTATGAAGGTGATATGTTTCCCGTCGTAATGTGATTAATAAAGGGGAGAAGTGCGAGAGCAACTGAAAGTGATGGATGCACGGCGGCTTCTCTCTACCCGTGAGTAACATACCAAATAGTTGTGTCTGTTTTGGAGTTGGAAAACATTGTTTCACTATCTACAGTACAAGTTAATGTTCTGTTGCGTCATGGAATACAGTTAAAATCAACATAACTTTACTACAACTAATACAAACTCGGTAAGAATTTGTTGGTGAAACTGCAGCATTTTGACTGGAGACGTGCTTTCCCTGCAGGTATTAACAACTTTACCAGCTCGAAGCCTTGTGTGGCTTTTAAGATATGGAGAAAACACAGAACATGCACGTCACTTTCCACACGTTAATATACTGAGATGACTTTTGGTCTTCAAAGACACAGAGGACAGTAAGAGAGGGACACACTTCTTCATTTAGGGGCTGGATATTGGCAGGCGTTCACTGCTTAATATCCTTAAGTTAAGAAGCAATGTCAACACTGAACTCTGGCTGAGGACTCTGCTGTTACAGCAGAGTCCTCTTCCCTCTCCCCCTCTTCTTCTCCCCCTCTTCTTCATGTGGCAATTTAGACGCCCTTGAGGCATGATCCTCGTTTTTGTGTCACATATATTTGGGTACATTTACAGCCGTGTCCTTCAGCGCATTGCTTTGAGATAGTTAACGACTTGTCAGTCGATGTAAAATATACTCTTCATGCCTTTCTCCCCTCCCGTTTTCACAGTGGAAAACCTATTCCCCCTCACAAACAGTGTTTACATTTTTCTGCTACCGCTCTGCGTGTTGTTGGGGTGTACCGAATGTGTGGAAAGGGATATGAAATTATCTGAACAGTGCTGGCAATAAAATGTGATAAATATTCTTAGAGATGAGATCATCAAAAGGCTTCGAACACTGCATGTCTAATTAGAGGAGTGTCATTAATCATATGGTTCCTGGGCTGTTTGGGAGTAATGAGATTCCAAAAGTGAAATTTATTAAGCTGGGTTGGCACTAAGCACTCTGTTTATTACCCAGAATTCCTGACATAACTCAGCAGCCAATGACTGGGCCCCGCTGCGGGCATTATGGGTAGAATTGGACCCTCTGAAAATTGAGTTTTCGTTTTTCTCCTCCGTTTCTGACATAAATCAACCCTCTTCTTTTTTTTTTTTTACGCTGCCCACCTATTTCCATTCATGACACATCTATGTGCATTGTTGAACACAAAGGATCCCTCGCCCAGGCATTCTGACGTTACGCAATGTTAATTACGCTACAGCTGATAAAAGTGTGGCAATATCATAGCCTCACATCAAATGTCTTATGCTAATTACGTATTCCCAAGATTGCTTTATAATCGGCACTACAATAAGTTTAATCAAACTTATCACCACCACATTTTACACGCCTACTGATTCATTAGGAAGTTGACCAGGGGGTTTCACCGAAATCAGATCATGAATGCGAATCAGCTCTCCTCCGCGCAACTCGCAACCCTAAAGCTGTTTGACGAATCCACCTTAGACCCGGCTTATTACAGAAGGAGGGCTGAGAAAGTACAAAAACAAGTCATATTGGAAAATATTGTTCAAGTCAGTTGCCAACCCAACTATGGGGACTACGGTGGAATGTGTTAAATACACATCGTGTAAGCGTGTAATGATCTGTTTATGTATGACAAGAAAATATGGTCACTGTCGTGATTACTGTGAGGGGTTAGGTTTAAGGGGCCGTTTAGGAATAGTTTTCATACTATTAAAAACTCACATCCACATATGTGAAGTGGTTGCATCGACACATATGAAACGCATTCACAACCTTTCCCACCAAGAATCCACTTACATAACTTTAATATATATATATATGTCAACCTTTCAAAACTCCCCCCACCCACGCGAAGTGAAAGGAGAGGAGAGATGAGGAAAGGGGAGAGGAGAACAGAGAACCCTAGAACAGAGTACATGCTCTTGGCTAGAGTACAGTAGATTATAGTACAGTAGAGTATACTAGAGTCTTCATTAAGTACTCATCAATGATGCCAATTATTTTTAGAAAATATTTTTTCAACCTTCCAAACTTTTTTTTTAATGACATTTGCGATTCAGAGCCTTTTTCTTTGGTCGTCATCCCATCATGTCATTTAGTAGAACTTCAGCTGTCCCCAAGTGTTTACCCCTGTAGATGGAGGTTAGATGATTCCAGAACTGAAAGTTGGATAAGTTTGTTGTTCCCTGAGAATGGAAGACTGTAAAAATCTCAACCTTGCTAAAAGAACCGAGTCTAGAACCGTTCTGTTTTGTTCTAAACGTTTAACAAAGACCCAACAAAGCTCATTATAGAGTTATTGATTCGAATGTGTTTCACGAGAACAACAATATAGAACTATCATAAGTAAGCAGAAAGCTCTCCATTACAGCAAACATTTTTTACGTCTCTGGTTCCTTAATGGCCGCCAATGGAAAGAACTTTCCACATTACAGAGGTTTAAAAGTTAGTGAGTGATGTATGTGGACCTCTGTGTGCCTCTGTGGGTCTTGCAGGTACTGGAGTATGTCACCATTAAAGCCTCGTGTTGTTTTCTCTATCCTCACCATTTAATTAAGCACCATTGATCTGTGTGGACTACAAGCAGTTCATATAACTTCGTTTCTTCTAGGTGCTCTTCTACTTGGTTTCTGTGAAAGATTGGGACTGAAAAGACATGAATTTGGATTAATCTTGCATTTAAGTACCTACGCTCTAAAAGAATGCAATCTATTTGATTTATTCTCTTGCTGCTACCGAGGGCTTTAGTCTATACAGAGCTCATAAAAAAACATCTCTTTTATTAGTAAATGCCAGTATCCAAGCAAGTGTCCTTGTGCACTGTTAATTGGGCATCTTATTAAACTTTTTAATACATTGCTGATAATATATCACTGTCTCTACTATACCCAGATTTTAGGAGAAAAATGATCGAGAAACTAAGTGTTTCAATTTACTGGTTGCACATGTTGCGGCTATTCTGAAAATTGCCTATTACAGTTACAGTTAACGGCAGCACATTATATTGACTGTATTATCTTTAAGCATAAATGGATTACGAACAGCCATGTTGTAATGCAAAGTACAAGAATGAGAACTTATAGCATTCTCCAAATCTGTCCAGATCTAATTAAAGTTAGCCGATGTGGAAAACCACTGACATCATCCCTGAGTGGGACTGACCCTCAGCGCATGTCTGAGTGACTTTTGCTTTAACATTTCAGCCAGACAATAAAAAATTCAATTCAAAATGTTTAAGTCAGATGAACATACAGTAGGCCTATAGTAACTGTTTTCATGTAGGCCGGTAGGGTGGGATGCATTGCCATGCAGCCTACGGAGCAGTAGAACTTGCGAAATAACAGATTCGTCGGTTGAAACTCCTTTTCAGTTGAGCATCCGGTACTTTTTTTACTGTCAGATGCTCATCTCTTAGTTCTCTTTGTCGTCTCCGGTCAGAAGAAGAGGAGGCTAAGCAATTTGCGTTCAAACTACCAGATAATAACCTCCCACTCAACCAAATGATCGCCTATGACTATTACTTTAATGGTCAAACGCATTTGCATTGACATTTCAAATTTGCACGCAAGATGTAATTTCACAAGTTTATTTCGGGACGGCCATCCATTCAACATGGGTTTAGGTGGTCTTCAGAACATCACAGCGTATGGTTTATATGGGAAACAGTGAATGTTTTCCTCTGTGTACAAATATTGGACCTCCCACTACACAACTTCTGTTTGTATAAGTCCAGACACAAGACACAAGGCCCTGCTTTATAGCCTTGACGTGGGTTAAGATAGACCGCCAGGAAGTATGTGAACCAACTGACATATTTCCCAGTGCATACGTCTGAACGGAATACATACATACTGATGGGAACAGCGAAGCTTTCTCTGAACAAAGCGTTTATTTAGCGTTGAGCAGCGATGGTGGGTTTGTCATTAGCATGTGGGACATTCCATATCTCCACCATCTCTCGCGGCTGTGTCGATGTACAGTCTTCCTATGAATACATCACACACGTCCGTCAGCGATTTATTATCTCCATCGCCGGACAGTCACGGTGTCGCAGAACCCACAGAGAACCACGAGCCAACGTTCACCATGCCTGACCCCCTCCAGGACGAGGGCGTGCTGCATAGCCTACCGTGTACCGGCAGACGGCATGCACACGTGTTGTGGGTTGATAGCATTGAAATCACTGACAAATAATGAGAGCAATTTGACAGACCCACCAAGTACCCCTACAGACAAATCGCGTACACTCCAACATAAATGTCCCTTAAATGTCAACGAGGCGTTATAGCGCGCGACTGGGCTTTGAGGCTTGTTTCATTGCCAACCTCCTTCGTTTTTCTTTGTTTTGTGTTTTGTCCCCTTTCAAGTGTCTGACAAATGTCTTTGACTAACTGATGCACTGACGTTGTCAAAGTGCTCGGAGGGCATACCATGGTTTCGTGTCTAAACTTTGAATCCATTCCCGGCAAAGCAATGTTGCTGCTTTCCACACCAACATTTTCGGGGAGTCAGGTGGCTGCGCGGTTAGAGAATCGGGCTAGTAATCAGAAGGTCGCTGGTTCGATTCCGTTCCAAAATGACGTTGTGTCCTTGGGCAAGGCACTTCACCCTACTTGCCTCGGGGGGAATGTCCCTGTACTTACTGTAAGTCGCTCTGGATAAGAGCGTCTGCTAAATGACTAAATGTAAACATTTTAATTCAGTTTTGTATCATCTATATTGTATACCATGGTCTCCCTTGACTACGGCTATGGATGTGGTCTGTAATTTTCATGGTAAACCTGAAAGAGACGAATGATCACCGAACAGGCTGTGACAGGGGAAGAGGAACAAGGAAATACAGCCTAGCTCTCTACACAAACGAAATGAACACCCTATTCTGCAAGGTGTAACACATGACTAACTCCTGATTACAGAGAGGAGATTTTTAAAGTCGATTAACTGAATGGCACCCAGCACAGGAAGAGAGGAAAAGGAGAAAATTGGAAAAAGAAAAATGACAGTGTGACATTAGCCTGAAATCTCACTCATCATTTCAACATGTCTTCCCCAACTGTCACGCACATCGTGATGACTTGAGATGGACAGAAAATAGATGTGACGCAGTATGCTTGAGCCTAACCAACCAATGCATAAAGTGGTCTAAAGTGTTCTACTGGTCAGCATTTATTCGACCTGGCATTTCGTTTGAGCCAGGCCTACTGTAGCGTGTCTAAATTCATGGTGAATTATGAATAGGTCTCTCAATCACTGTAGCATTGCAAATCTAGTCTCTCTGCCAACATGTTTCCTATTCTTCTCTTGCCTCTACTTTAGAGACACCACAGGATTTCACTGAAATGTTTTGCCTGGTATTTAGAGGGCTGTTTAGTATTCACATGGCCCTTCCTCCACCCCTAGTCAGTCCTGCTTTCTCCTCTTGTCTGTCTTCATGTAGAGTGAGCACCTGTTCTGTACCACAACCTAAACTGAGTGATTGTGGTTGTAAAGGTAGCATTGGTCTCAATTAGCTGTGTGTGTGTGTTAGTGTGTGTGTGTGTGTGTGTTAGTGTGTGTGTGTGTGTTAGTGTGTGTGTGTGTTAGTGTGTGTGTGTGTGTGTTAGTGTGTGTGTTAGTGTGTGTGTGTTAGTGTGTGTGTTAGTGTGTGTGTGTTAGTGTGTGTGTGTGTGTGTTAGTGTGTGTGTGTTAGTGTGTGTGTTAGTGTGTGTGTGTGTGTGTTAGTGTGTGTGTTAGTGTGTGTGTGTTAGTGTGTGTGTGTTAGTGTGTGTGTGTTAGTGTGTGTGTTAGTGTGTGTGTTAGTGTGTGTGTTAGTGTGTGTGTTAGTGTGTGTGTGTGTTAGTGTGTGTGTGTGTTAGTGTGTGTGTGTGTTAGTGTGTGTGAGTGGGCATGTATAAGCCTCTATGTGTAAGCGCGAGTGTGTGTAAGTGTGCGTGTGCGTGTGTGTGAGCGAGTGTGTGCGATTACCCACTGCCAGTAATCTGGTGACAATTCGCCCAATTAGCTTTCTGCCATTATGATCATTTCTGAATCATTTCAGTGGCATTGCCTCACGCATTAGCATAATGGTGTAGCCAATGGGGCCTTTTGTATGTAAATGAAAAAGTTCTCTCAGTGTACTGTGCCAACAGCACAGTAATCCGGTTTTGTGTGTCTGGGTTGTTGCGAAATATCTTCATCGTGTCTAGATGCCCCGGTGAGAAAGAGAATGCTAGAAGCTGACACAAAAATGTGAAGCTTGACAACGCAGTTTTACTAGTTATACTCTTTGTACGACTGGCTATATGACAAGCCCCGGCAGCAGTGGTTACAAGTACTACAGGCTCACGGACAGAACAAACTGCTCACAACCAGAAGGAATATCAACGCCGAAGATAGGGCCTTTCTGTGGCAGGGAACACAACAACACTATCAGCCTCGACAGAGGAGGACAATGAAGAGAGCTGATAAAAAAGAGCGATGGGAAATTGAGTGAGAGAGGGAGAGAGAGGGAGGAGGAGAGAGAGAGAGAGAGAGAGAGAGAGAGGGAGGGTGGGTGGGAGAGAGAGAGAGAGAGAGAGAGAGAGAGAGAGAGAGAGAGAGAGAGAGAGAGAGAGAGAGAGAGAGAGGGAGGGAGGGAGGGAGGGAGAGAGGGAGGGAGGGAGGGAGGGAGAGGGAGAGGGAGAGAGAGAGGGTGGGAGAGAGAGAGGGAGAGGGAGAGGGAGAGAGAGAGAGAGAGAGAGAGAGAGAGAGAGGGAGGGAGGGAGGGAGGGGAATAAGTCAAGAGAGGAATAGAGGGAGAGAGAGTTCTGTGGCAGATGAAGAGATGGGATTGTTTAGAGAAATGGAGGCTTTATCGACAGTGGTTTTGCCACCCAGCCTCAGTTCTTTCCTCGAATGCCCATTTTTTCTGGTTGTCCAAGCATCCATCAGCTGCCACATATATTTTATTTACGTTTGTTTAGGGCCGTACAAATTAGATCCAGAGTGGGATGCTTCCTACCCTGAACCCTCTCCACCGTCTAAAAATGATCTGAAGGATTCTGACTTTTGGTCTCCAGTGTATCGACTACCAATACTCTGATGGAGTTATGTTGCACTGCAAGCTCATTTCGTTAGGAGGGACCTGATAAGACTAGTCTGAAATAGGGCCCCAGCTAATGACTTTTCCCCCCCATCTCATACGACCTTGGGCAGAAGGAGGCAATTACACCGCCAGGCCTCCACCTCTCCATCACTCGGTCGTGATTCAGAGCTCCTGTTGTTTGGAAAGGAGGACGTGTCCCATCCTCCAGGTGAAACGACAGAGTCGTCAAACCCTCCTCGGCGCCGGAGGATGAGAACGAGCACTCAGTCATCCGTCAACCCTCCTTACCCAGGCTGAACGTTTTAAATGTTGCTGTTTATAACCCTGCTGTATGGGTTTGACAGGGACACCAAAGCCAACCTGTCGGATTGACTTGGAGGGGAGCGCGTTGTCAGAGTTTGCGTACTTACTACCAGTTGACGGAATCAAACCGTTTCAGATGGAAAACAGGTGGAACATGGACCAAAGTTTATACTCTGGGGAATTTCCATTCCATTTTCATGGCATTCGATGAATACAAATGAGAATTTGCCCCACTGGATCGCGGAATACAAAGTCGGATGATGAAAACCTGCTGCCGAAGATTTATTAAAGTGAGAAATTATAATTTTTTTAAGAGATGCCTTAAAATTGCCTGGCCCCGTCACGCACCAACTAATTTCTCTGACTGGAACGTGTATTTTAAAATTATATGATAAAAAATCAAATAAAAACTGGCAAACTTTCTTTTAAATTATCGATTGTTCCCATTTCAAACCCACACTGCTGAACATACATGTTACTGTAGTAAGAGCCAAAACGCTTAGACACTGAAGATTGCACCACATCAGACGGACCTGTCAATAAATGTAAAAAACGATGGAAATTATCAAAAAGCTATCTCTCAAAAGAATATCTGCAGAATAAATCAAAGTGCTCAAGGTATTGTATCCCTAAAGGCAACAATTTCCCTTTCTTCTCATGCAGCCTACATCATGTTATTATTTGATGCAATCTTTCAAACAATTAAAAACTGCACTTATCATCATTAATCATCTTACCAGCAACATCACCGCAGGTGTGGATTTGCACAACAATGCATCACACACAGAAATTAAAAGAACTGAATGAAGTTGTGACACAGACACATGGAAAATGAATCAAGATAGTAATCAACGGTAAATGATGCAGTTGTTTCTGTTTCTGAAAACCTTTGACTTATTAATCAAGAATCATTAAATGATTTTGCCAACACAGGAAACAGAAACAGCAAAAGACAAGCTAGACCAATCAAAAGACAAGCTAGACCAATCAAAACACAAGCTAGACCAATCAAAAGACAAGCTAGACCAATCAAAAGACGTTATAGTTCAACGATCCTTCTGGGGCTCCCTGGATAAGTGTACCATGATGCCCCACCACAGCTGCCTGGGTTCGAATCCAGCCCCGGCCTTTGGCTGCATTCTGTCTCTCTCTGTCTCACTCTCCGTTTCTCTCTCTGTCTCTCTCTCACTATCTGTCTCTCTCCCTCTCTCTCTCTCTCTCTCTCTCACTATCTGTCTCTCTCCCTCTCTCTCCCTCTCTCTCCCTCTCTCTCTCTCTGTCTCTCTCTCACTATCTGTCTCTCTCCCTCTCTCTCTCACTCTCTCTCTCACTCTCTGTCTCTCTGTCTTGGTCCATCTTTATTTATCAACCTCACGATGAGGTTGTCAAAGCCCAGCCCTGGAGGACATCACTAGTGGCTATCTTGGTCCCCCATGTGCAGAAGCTGCCAGATCATCAGCACCATGTGTCCACCCAGAGCCTCACCAGGGAAGATCCAGCCCAGTAATAATTGCGCTGATGAGGGGCTGATAAGCCATTTGCACTCTATTACACTGTGTGACACAGACCACCAATGAGACAAGCACAAGCGCCAGGTTGGTAACTGCCTTTAAATGCCAGTGAATGCTTTGTTGTCTGGGAAATGACTCCATCGCGTCAGGGGGAAGATGCATGACAACAACTAGCAGATTACAGTAATGGTAAGTAAGTACAACGCAAATAACTCGCTTACAGTTAATGTCTCTGGTCGCTGTCTTGTCTGTGGTACATGGAGCCAGTGTAAGCCTTTCAAGACATTGCATTTACAAAAGTTTGAAGCGTGTTTAAATCATGGCTAACACACTACATGGCAACAAGTATGTGGACACCTGACGACCCGGTCTCAAAACCATGGGGGTTGAGATGGTGTCCTCATTTTAGGTCACACCAGCTGCCCCTCTTCTGGGAAGGAAGCCCACAAGATATTGTCCTCTATGCATAAAGTGAGATCCATACAGAAATGTTTTGTCAAGTCTGGTATGAAAAAACTGGACTGGCCTGCACAGATCCCTAACCTAAGCACCATTAAACACATTTGGGGTGAATTCCAACACCATCTGCAAGCCAGGTCTAATTACCCAGCATCAATACTCGACCTACCAAGGCTCATGTGGCTTAATAGCAGCAAGTCCTTGTTGTTCCACTGTTTATCGGAAAGCCTTCCCCAAAAAGTGAAGGCAGTTATAGAGACATAGTGGAACCAATTCGATCTTAATGCCCATCCTTTTGGAATGAAAGGTTCAAGAAGAAGGTGTCTATATACTGAGCAGTGTCTACATACTATTACGATACATACTACAATTTTGATACCATTGAAAATATCCCAGACAGTTGCTTGCAAAACAGATTTAAACATTTAAGAGACAACTGCTTGCAAATATCCTCAAATGAGCAACATAATATTAGTGGCTTCCCAATGAAAATAGAATTCAAGTGTAGAGGTGTACAAGGCAACCTTAAGTGCGCTATCCAGACATATGCTATTCAAATTACATTTCAATTAAAAACCACACTGGTAGCGGTGGAGGCAGGCAAAATGGCGTGCAGTGCTACACCTCGTGCATTTGTTTGAGCTTTGTGTGCTTTTAATTGGGCAAAACAAAGCTGTAATCAGCAAGAAGAAGCAAATACTCTACCGGCTGCCGTCAGAAGAATGACTTAGCCTGAGGTGGTCCACTTTCAATCGGTTGGAGCAATTTGTTTCACTTACCTAGAAAAGAACAACAAAAGAAGGAGAAATGCATCACACTAGGAATTCAAAGTATGAACGGCATAAGCGGGACAAAAAAAACGACATTAAAATCCCTCATATTCATCAGGGGTAGCAGAAAACAAGGTGAGGAGAAACAGATTTAAGTTAATTTCACACGTACAGTCTCCAAAGACTTGCAATTCTCTGGAAATATGCGTCCATGTTGACGACCTGAGTACAAATGTAACTTAAATGAAGGACAAACCGATAAATACTTTGGATTTTTCTTTTTTATAATTGAAAATTGTGCAGAGTTAAAGCAAAACATACATGGGTGATTGGTCAGTGACGAGTCAAGAATGCTTTCCTGGTTGGAGGCATGATCATTATAGCTCATGTAAACTACAAGTCTCACATATTTTTCATGCCATAACATCTCGCTTGCCATAACAACGCGTGTCTGCCTGATTTGCATGCAGGCTGAGTGTCTAGTGTTCGTCCTGCAGGAATTGTCTGCGAAAATGGTCTCTGCTATCGAAGGGGATAGGCTTTTTTCAACACTGAATGCCACACAAATGACTGCACATACTGGTGTAACACTAATAAGATGCTTCTCCCTACATCGAAGGGATGTTTTCTTCTGTCCTTTTCTTCAAAAGGAAATCTAGAATTATTATTCACTTTTTCTACAAAGGCATCCCTAAAAAAAGATTTAAACATAGTATATATATTTGTTTAAGTAGCACAGGTAGCCTGTGTCTGGTGTTTTAGCAGAATGATGCAGTGGTCGAGGTCACACTTCACCTGTTACATGTAATTTAACAGTCATCTTCTCACGTGGCTCCCTTAGACTCTCTCATCTACTTGTCAGTATTGTCGAACGTGTCCCATCTCCTCTAGCTCCTAACATCACCCGGCAGCGAGTTACGCCGAGGTCAGCTTGAGGTAAAAGCATATTTAATGCAAACCATTTACATGTAAGGGTTGATGAACAAGGAGTGGGTGGTGTTGTGGGCGGTGTTGTGTGGTTTCATTGTAATGCGATGTTTGCAACACCGACTGTACCTTGTGGGCTGGTGGTGAGGAAGTCGGATAGAGCTGCCTTGTGATACTTTTCTACTGACCTTAAACAGTGTTGATATTTTAAATGCTGCGTATGTTACTGAAAATATTCTTTTGAATGGTGAACATCATGGTTATTAGGGTGTTTCAGCACTAGGCATCACACATTAAAATTCACATCCATCTGGGCGGGGTGAAGTGATTTGAATAATCATGGTGAATAATGTTTATGCTTAACAGAATGTTTATGCTTAACAGAACTTGACCATATGTTCCATTACAGATCTCCAGAATGATGCGATACCTCATTACTATAGACAATTTATAGCGCAAACTAACATGACAAAGTAAATGTTGACTTTGGGCCCATTTTTTTTTTACCACGTTTATGAAGCCACCTCCGAAACCAAATGTGAGGATTTTTACCTCAGTAATGATTCAACGCTTCGTTTTTTGCGTTTAATATGTATCTCAGGAACAAGTAGATTATACAGTGTTGTACAGAAAACTACAGGGAGGGAAAATAAAAGACGGTATATGACAACAAATAGAAGCTGAACAACTGAGATTCAGATGCATTCGAACCGTAGAAAACTGAAATCCACATTCAAAATCCCCTTAACGAGTCATCGCACTTTATTCATGGCCAGAGACAAGGCCTTGGTACAAAATAAACAACCTGCCAAAAATTGCCCGTCTCGTATTAAGTCACAGACCCAACTCCCCTCAAGGCTTCCTCTGATGTTTGGATCAAAAGAGTTCGGTTCCAAGGACATACCTTTGTGGCATAGATGTACAGCACCCGGTGATTGTAAAATACTTTCAGGGCCACCACTGGCAGACAGATCACAAATACAATGCATATAGGCCTCATTACATAGATCTCTGTTGAAAGGAGTCCGAAAATTAATTTCATGCCTGATTTAAAACACCCCGGCGGTTGACTGCACCTATGGCTGATATTGTAAACATACGCCCTCTTAATCTGGAGCCTGAATCTTTCTCCCTCCCCACTAGAAGAGAAAAAAAGGATTTGAAAGGAAACTTGGAAACCAGGTGCTAAGCCGGCTTGCAGCTTGATCCTGATGAGCTGTTCCCGGCTGACCATTTGTCATCTCGCGGCGTAGAGATTGGAGTCGCCTACCTTGTCGAGGAGCTACAGAGACCAGTTCACTCACAATCTACATATTTGCAGAAGTGTGGGAGGGGGGGGGGGGTTGGGGTCCAATGTAAAAAACTGCATTGCAGTTGAACTACGAAGAAGATAACCCTGGTTGTTGTGGTAAAAACTAGTATTTGCATGGCATCCGTTTAGAGCGTTCCGCAACATAATTTAATTCAAATGAAGTCTGTGTTTTTAAAGAGCAGATGGGAGCCCAGACTGGTGAGGTTATGAAAGTGTCTTGAAGTTATTGATATCACAAAGAAACTCGGCCACGCGCGCTTGATGTTTTACCTCAGCGATAGACAACAAAGTTTGACCGTGCAGTTTATGTGGTGCCAACGTGGGTGTTCCACACACACTTTAGGAAGGTTTCAGCACATAATCATGTGACAAATGTTTGTTATGTGTATCATTGTTTTCTAAAAAGACAAACTGAAGGAACACTCTTGACCTAAGCCTCATGCTAATGTCTAAGGTATGATAGTTTAGCCTCTCCCTAGCTACTTCAGTGTGACATTTCAGTAAGATAGGTTTCTGAATGTGGGGCTCAGTAAGTACTGTCTGGGAACAGCCAGCCTGCTACTGGCTTGGAAAAGATTATTTGGAAACACTTTCGGCAATACTATTTTTGTACATGGAGAAAAACCCAGTAACAAAAAAACAAGTTTGAGTTGAAGGCATGAATGTAATATCTCAAATCAGACTTGCTCCCATTGCTATTCATGTCAGGATGTACAGCAACAGGTATTTTACTAATTTGACCAAACCTGAGCAGACCATATCTACGTTACAACCCGTCCTTAGCTTAGGTGTTACCTGCATGTAGCCCCGGACCACCATGACTAAAGGAAGCTCAAAGTTCACAGACTGATTACATCACGTGCTTGTATTTCCAACTAAAAAATGCCATTGTGTTTTCAATTGCACTCCCACAGTTAGTGTGATGCTACTTGATGTTGGATCCCTTCAGGGGAGCCAAATTAACTTAAATTAAGAACTATTAGGCTTGGATGTGCAATTGCTCTTTACAAATTAAAAGGCAATTTCACAAAGAGAACCAGCAGGCTTACTATGTGCACATTAATATATTGAGTGTGTCTTCCCTTGTCTGTGCTGTTTTTCTTCCAAGAACTGGTGATTCTCCAAAACCAATAGCTGCTTTTACATGGAGTTTCCTTTACATCTGCATGGTCATAACTGCTAGTTGGTCTTGTGATTGAACTATTAGGAGTCAGATGGCTGAGCGGTGAGGGAAGTCGGGCTAGTAATCAGAAGGTTGCCGGATCGATTCCCCGCCGTGCCAAATTACGTTGTGTCCTTGGGCAAGGCACTTCACCCTACTTGCCTCGGGGGGAATGTCCCTGTACTTACTGTAAGTCGCTCTGGATAAGAGCGTCTGCTAAATGACTAAAAGTAAAGTAAAGTAAAGTAAGCTTTTGAATTTGTGTTTTGTTTTTTTCTCCCTAACATTTCCCTAGAGTCATTGTAAAATGATGGTGGTCAAAACTATCATGTGGACAATGTTATAGAACAACTGAACAAGGAGTGTTATCTACAGTCCTTGTGGTTTAAGCTGTACTGTTAATTAACAGACGGTATGGAAATAAAGAGTGAGCCTGAAAATCATCTCAATGGGTAATCTATGTGACATTTAAACAGGTTATATGTCACCTTTTTATAGAATATTTCTAGAGCAAGTTTGGTGGTGGATTAGTGGTGGAAGTCGACGGAATCTGATGCCAATTTACTCTCTGAAATGTCCTTCCGAACAAAAGGAGATCATTTCTCAAATAGCACTGAGCTTAGGGTTTTCTTGGAGGCTGTAGACGAGTTTTTCAAAGACGGTTTCTTTTTCTCAGTCTCTCCTATTCACACCTTCTCCCTTCCTTTTTGTATGAACGTTGTAAGATGCTGAGGGGGCTTGTAACTGGATGGAGCTTCCTAAGTGAAAATCCAGAGGAACGTAGAACATCTCCACAGAACCCGCTTCTTGAGACGGGAAAGTGAGGCACAGATTTAACGATTTCTCAGCAACCACAGAAAAAAAAGTCAAGTCAATTTCACAGATAGATTGCAAACACATGCACCCTGCCTTACACATTATGAAGACATTACGGTGCTTTGCTCTTCGCCTACCGCACCGAAAAAGCCTTGAAACCGAAAGCCCAGACATAAAACTAAAACAAATGCAGTTTCTGGGCTGGATAAATCCGTTGGTTTCTAGCTTCTTTCGCTACCTAGAGAGACTTCTGACCTTCTGGCTTGTGTTCTAGAAGCCGAGTGCCAGTTTCACCACAGGAGCCTGCCAACGAGCCAGGGAGGTGACTGAGCCCTGGCTTTCTTCCTCAACACTGCAACGTCTCATAATCCCTCTTCCCAGGGTGCATTGCAAGAGCAAGCCTCCGGCAAAAGTAGTGCGTTGCTTCCAAACAATGTCACCAACAGAACAGATATCATCAGTTAATCAACTGTAGCACTGTGGTTTCTGGAGTCGTCCTTGTATCAGCTAGAACATTTGAATTTTAAGCCTTGATATGGTGCACTACAAAAACAGCTGGTGGAATATATTATGTTTGCATATAGCAACTTTTTTTCTGAATCAATCTTTCTATAGTCTCTTGGTGTGCATTATAAAATGGATGGCAAGTCATGTAGGTAATTGGATTTGACATTTTCCAAATCCTTCAGTCAATAGATTTGTCTCCCATACAGAGAGAAGTGAGACTAGACATTGTAAAACAAACTTTAAATCATTTCAAGTGTTTCCTTTTTTATCCATTTAGTTATAGTTGTCATTTGTAATGTCAAACATTAAATATAATTAAATAGGTTATCTATTATTAGCGGAAAACAAGTTCTGAAAACAATTTGACATTTAGAGATCTGAATATGTGGATCCCTCTGCTGTTTACTGATTGAATGATCCTTAATAATAAGTTTTCTGTTTTTACTGCCAGTGAGCTTCCACACTTGGCTTGTGTCACTGCAAGAATCGAAAGCACTCATGAAGAAAAGAAAAAGTATATATACAATTTGTAAAATAATGGAAATGTCAGGAAAGTGATTATGAGAAGTGATTCGCCCCTGGTTCTATTACAGAACTACTCAGCTCTGCCGCATTTCTTTGAACATTTTGTGTAAATATTACTTTTGTCTCATGGCACTCAAGAATCTTTTCTTTGTTTTTCCAGATGCAGGAAATGACCCAGGCTGGAGCTGAACTGGGGCCCCTGGGGTAAGGCCTTGCCCTACGTGGTTCACGCTCTACCCACTGAGCCACTGGGGTGGCCCAAGTATTCAAGATGCTACCACACGGTCAATCGTTTAAGTCCATCGTTCCATCCACTACAGTCATTCACTGACAAGAAAACGTGTTGTTCAACACACGTCAAAAGGAACACATTTAAACGTGTACATTCACACACTGCAGCTTTGAGTGACCTTGCACATGCCTTCAGCGTCAACTACATTGTAAGGCAGCATCCACAAACATCATTAGGTGTGTGATTGGAGCACAATATTACTTTTCAAATTGCGGCTTCAAACTGAGTATAATAACCACATCCAGCCAATTATCTGCGTTATGTCGTACTATGTATTCTTTTAGAGTTTCTATGGTTTCTATTGTCAAGATACTTTTGTCTCAGTTAGAACTTATTTTCTTTGGCAATTATTTTGTATAAAGAAGTGGCAAAGACAATAACTCTTAAGCTTTAAAACATGTTTAATTCAAGAATTGTGTCACACTCTATTAGTTATGATGACGTTTCTGTGGTCGTGAGAAAACAGAAGAAAAAAAAAACATCTCCTGCATTTGTCTTTCCAGTCCTTTCAAAATGACTTCCCGGTCTGTATTTCTGTTATTCCGTCTGTGGTCACGCTGGATGATTTAGGCCATTAAACTGGACTGAATAGGATTGTTGCAACTGGTCTGTGAACAACAATCAATGTTCCCAATGCAGTGAGACTCCTTGAAAGCAATATGGGAAGTTTCAGTAGCAAGCACTGTGGCTTTACAGGGTTGTGCAGAGACTAATGGGGGCCATTTATTTTCAGTCTCGAGGCTATTTTCCACCAGGATAACAAAGCCTTGATTATGAGCAACAGTTCACAAGACGACTGTGGTCTCTTCTCTTCTGTCTCCGAGGCCACGTTTAGCTGTCAGATCGAGAGTCTGAGAAGTGTTCATCTGCTTTAAATCTAATCAATAAGAGATTTATACATCTCATAATGATAGCCGTTTTGACACAATCTTACTTCTGCATCCAGTTTTTCTTTCTTTTGTTAGTGTTCTTTACCTCAGAGCTCATCTGGGGCAAAACTATTGGAATGCTGATGATTTCATTAAAGGCAGAGATATTTAGTAGGTGCCCTGAACCAATCCAATGAATTTTTTAACAGGCTCCAAACAGTATGACGATGTTTGGGCAAATGGAATTATTGTCTAATATGCTGTGCAGATAACACTCTTCCAAAAAGAATGATCAATAATTAAGCAGAGCTAAATTTCCATATTAATTACTTTTTATTGATCAGATTCAACCCAAGTAATTATCTTGTTAGATGTTTTCCAAGAGATAACTTGCTTGTTTCTCTTTTTTGCAGAGAGAAACAAGACAGTAATTGCAGAGGGTAAAAATCTTAGCCCTTAAAACATCCACATTTCAGAAGGGCGCGTGAAAACAGAACAGCTTCACTGTAACTTACATTTAGTCATTTAGCAGACGCTCTTATCCAGAGGATCTCCTTCTGAAGGTCACTTTAAGGAAAAATCTCAATACTCTTTTTAAAATCTTTATTCAACGAGGCGAGTCTGGAGAAACTAATTCTTATTTACAAGGGCAGCCTGGCGATGAATGATCTACCGCGGTCTGTCAAGGGGTTTCAGAGGATATGCTGTGATGTGGGTTTGGGAATTAACTTGTCTAAGACTGGGCTTGTGTTAGCCTGATTATGGGTCGCTTACTCATCACAGCACTGTGAGAAACATGACACAATTTCAACCTTTTCAAGCCTTGACTGAGTGAGAAATTGTTCTCTGTACTAATCGATCATTCCTTACTTTAAAAAATTAAAGTTTTAACTCAATTTCCCCTTTGAGGTTCAAATGGCACTTGCGACAGGAAATGACCTTCAAACCAGTGGGGTGATGATGAATTTTTCAAAAAACCTCTTCAATTATTCATGAGACTTTATTCTGCAACATTACCATCGACATTTTTTCTTCTTTTTTTTGGCGAGAAGAGGTGGCTAACTGTGTTCTTGGATGGCAGTTTATGAGCTTGTATTATGTCCCCCTGCCCACTCTAATGCAGGGAAACCAAGCCAGAGAATGTAATTACATGACAAATATTTTAATATGTACTTGGTGGAGCCTGGAATGCTCAAACCCACCTCCTCTTCCCCTCCCACCAACATACACACACTTCACACAACACAAACATGACTCGTGATGTGTGTTAGCAAACTCATTTGGCAGGTTGCACACAACGATGTTAGTGTTTTACCTAACCAGCACAGTAATCTGGCGCTCAACACGACGGAAACAGATTACTGTGCTGGGAAGGTAAGACACTAACTGCTTTTCCACGTTCAAACCGCACTGGGGAGATCAAAAGGGTACAGTGAGGGCTAGCGAGATTTCCTTCCCTTTGGCACGATCAGTCCCATGAGATGGGATTACTCACTTCTGAGTGTGGTATCAAACCCTGGATTACACTCGGATAAAACACGCTTAGGATCACCCACTTCCCTGACTGCCTCCTCAATCTTCCCGGTGCTAAAACGTCAATCCTGATGTAGTCTGGCAGAGTTTCAAGTGAGTGGGCTTCAGAGACGAGACTAGTGCAGTTTCACTTTCTGTGTTGTTCAGCACTCTACACGGTTCCGGGGAGCAATCAACTCAGTACTTTATCATCAACCTTAGTCGAGTAAATTGGAATTCACTAGATCTCCGAAAACACGCTGGGAGGTAAGAAAATAACACAAGCAACACGTTTGTGTCTGTGCGTAGCCGTTTAGCAAGCATCGGATAGCTCCCGAAAAGAGCAGAGCTGCGTCAGCCTCACTGCGCAAACAAACCCGCCTAAAAACCCGGCCTCGGAATCCCGCAGGCCTCGATACAGAACAACAAACAACCGTCGCTTCAACTCTGCCCTGAGCAGCCCTCGGCTGATGACTCCAGGGACCCTTGGATAGCGAGCGGTCGACCTGATAAGCTTCATCTTCGGTGTCATTACTCTGATCATGACAATAATAATAACAGCAGTAATATGGTTTTATGATCCACCCCTCATCCTCCCATCTGCCCTGCTTCTCCTCGGGTCCTGGCGCTGGGAGTGACTCCATATGAACTCTCTCTCTTCCGCCATCTGCTCTCTCTCTCCACTAATCCCTCGTTCATTATCTGTCTTTGTTTTTCCACCTCGCTCGCCCACCCTCTCTTTCTATTGCGCCTCTTTATTTCTCTATTTCAAACGCCCCCCCCCCCCCCCCTTCCTTCTCTTCTCCCTTCACACGTAATGGGCCTGCATCTCGTTTATCTTTTGCCAGTTCTGGAAGCCGAGAGCGTAAGGCTACCCTTGGCCAAGCACGGCTATTGAGTCTCTGCATTATGATATAGTCTACCGTGTGGAGATGTGCAGAATGAAAAACCACCTACTTCTGTAACGCTTCAAAAATCCAACACACCGAATTGAACTCTGAACTCTGAAGCATGGCCGATCTTCCTCAGGTAAATCGATAGCCTTCACCACTAAATTAGTTACCGTGGGTCAAGGTGTTCGCTCTCCTAAAGCTGCAGATCTCAATCAGTCCGAGATGAGAAACTAAGCAAACACAATGAGAGAAGTAAACCAAATAATGCTGCAGCTGAAAAAACGACATTTAAATAATGTAAAAAACTATCTAAATGTAAAAAAAAAAATTGGGGGAGTTTCGGAATCAAACACCCGAAGTATCCATCCCTTTTTGTAATATATTGTTTGTTCACAAACTGCTGTTTTTCCCAAAGTTATGTTAATATCCTACATGTTTAATGGAGACTAGCTGTGTTAACCCAGCCTGCACTTGGCTTCCTCCTCAGCACACAACAACTGAGCACAGAGAGAACACTTTTAATGAGCAAGTCACGAGGGAAACTGCTCAAATCACAACACTAGCCATGGATGGCAAACCGCAACTACAATGTCTTTATTAAGGCCAGGTGATGCGCGTGCTGCATTCCAAACATCGAACGTGAGCAAACGTCTTTAATGAGAGTGGAAGCGCGGCGTCCGGCTTTATTGACAGTTGAAACGATTTGTGTTCCCAATCCGCCACCGCTGAGAGGGAGGGGAGGAGTATGGATGGAAACATCCGGCAAGAGAAACTTTGCCATTTGTAGGACACTGATATATTTAACACAACAATATAATCAGAATTATTTAGTTGTTTTTTTTGTCTGTTCATTAAAGTGTGAGAAAAAAACAAAAACAAGCATTGAACAGAATAAAGTTAAATAGTTAAATCTATATCCCTGTTGTGGCCTGAATGTTGAAGAGGAATTTAAGAAACACATTTTTTGTTTCAATTAAGTAACATTCAAACTGAAACATGTCAAGGTGGCTGGTCTGTACCCTTGAAAAATGTCTGGAAAACAAAACTTGACATTAGCCACCTAACCTACTTCCTAGAGTATCCATGAACGTTTCACAAAACAAATATTAACTAGATGAGGTGTGAAGGGGTTGGACTCAAGTGGCTCTGAAGCCTCTGTTCAGTTAGCAGGACGTCCCTGAGGGACACACACACACACACAAGGTGAAGCGAGATGACAGAGAGTGATTTTCCTTCATCTGCCAAGAGCATGGGACGTCACCGTGGAGACCAGGCTAGCCTTCAAGGCGCGGGTTTTACAAAGACTGAGAGCACAGAGAGAAGGGGGAATACCCTGGGGTGTTGCATGTTCGAGGGCGAATGTATCTTCCAGATCCACGTGTTTAAATATGTATGCGGGGAACTGTGTACATGCGTGTCATATCCTTTCCAGGAATTTCAGAGCAGTGAGGTTTAGGTGTCGATTGTCATAGGTGCTGTAAAGATACCCTGCATCTGTTGGCATGTGTCATACACTTAGTGTGATAAAACATGTTTATATCCATTACGTACAACACAATTGCCTTATAATCTTTTTTTTTAGATAGAGCTAGTCTATATTTGCCTGAGTCTGAGTAACAGATGTGGAGGTAAAAAGAAGGGTTAGTATAAAAAAGGACTAGTATTTTTGAATGATTAAATAGTGGGAGACTGCTTGGAAGTACATTCCTTTTCCGGAACATCATTTGATCTTCTCTACATTGCCACAGAGATATACTGGAATCGCTCTCCTCTCCACAGCAGTCCCTCAAATTTACTTAGCCTCCGACCTAGTTCCTCAATGCACCAAGAAGAACGATTCACAGCGTGAGTTCTCAAGGTTCTACTGTGTCCCACAAATTTTTCCTCAAATGCAATTTCTACGCCATCAAATATTCCAAGTCTCTGGGCTGAATCACTTGAAAGCAAAAAAACTTAAAAAAACTGTTGTCATTGAGCTTTTTTCTCTCTCAGTAAAAGCCTGAGAGCCTTCAGGGCTGAAACCCTCGACAGAGTGTCCTGTGCCCCCAACGGAAATGGAATAGACGGTAGCTTTGTGCATTATTAAACGCCTTTGAACCTGATGTCATTGCATAAAGGATCGGAGGGGCAGTTGGCGGCTAACAGACACAAGGTTTGGAGAGGGTCGTTGATGTGAACAGTTTGCGCTAAACAGATGCATTTACGGGCAGAGAGAGAGAGATAACCCTGTACCTCTTGTTTACACATCATTATCGTAACTGTATCCGGAAATGTTCAACAGCCGGCTCACTGGTGAGCCTGATGGTAAGGATTCAGTTGAAATCACATGGATGAGTTTAGGACTAAAGCAAGCGTGAAGTTGCTTCGTTCAGTATATACGTCAGAATCACATCAAAACTCAAAGCGCCCCCAAACTATAAAGCAGATTGACGAAATATTGTAGCACCCAAACCATGTCCTGAAGGTTGTGTAGCACATAGCTGTTGTGTGTTTCGGTGTCACTAATCTTACCCTTAATCCCATAGCATAAGTGACATAGGCACAAGTCATATAGACCTACACTGAATGTTGCAGTCTGTTGTCAAACACACCCAATGAACATTAACACATTGAAAATGCTGCTTTTCTACATTGAGGCAAAAAAAAAAAGATGCTGACTATGCACACATAGAAATAAATACTTGCAATCTAAAAGCAGTCAATCAAAAGCTCTTAAAGTAATGCAGTTCTTCACCCCAGGAGCATATCTACCCCTTATTCCTAAATGTATATAGAAATTTGATGTAAATTGCTAAATTGTACTTTCGTCAAAAAGCTGGAATCCCTGTCTGATTCTCTCTCTCCCCCCCCCCTCATACTAATCATCAAAAAGCTGACAAACCTTAAAGTTCAACAATCCTACGCTGAGTAAACAGAGAGAACGGAAGCCGTGTCATCACTTGTGGAAGCAAATTAACTAGCGGTACCTAACCTTAAAATCTCATACATTTTTCCCGTAGGCCTAAGGATTAAAATTAATCGGCCAAAAAGAGACTGTTTTAACACAGGCTTAGGCCCTTAATACGTTTTGTTGTAAAAGCTACTTTTCTTTAAGTAGGTTGGGCCGTTACCTTGAAGCACAGACGTGCCGACAGCAAGTAAAAGGCAAACGGATTGCTAGCTTTTAGAAGAATGGAAATCCAATTCGGGCACATGCCTTCGACATCTCCACTGGCTACACTTGCCCTGTCAGTTTAATCATCTGAACTGATTACGGACATGCCTTCTAAAAGAGCTCAGCTTTACAGACAAAAGGATTAAAAAACGTAAGCCTGGGTTAAACACGGATTTTAATATGTCACGTTTACTAAATTGGTATGGGAATCTCTAAGGAACCGGAAGTCTTAAAAGTCACTTTCATAGGTGACTTTGGACAACAACAGACTTCAGCTCTCCATGCTAATACATCTGTAGTGTGTAGATTATACACGTCTCGGACAAATGGCTACAATGCACGTTTGAAATGTCACAACTTGGATTCAACATTAATTAGTACGTAGAATATCATCAATAAATATGAATGTTTTCCTCTGTTAATCTGAGAGCGCTGATATAACATACAGTAGACTATTAGACAGGCTGTCCTGCTTCTAATACCCAGCGGAACAGAGCTCACAGCTCCATGTTTTCAGCATTCTGCCCCAAGCAGATAACCGAGTTTGATACGGTAAATATACAGGAAGAAGTGTGTGGAGGAGGTTGATGGCTGGAGATAACGCTTCAAGATCTCATGCACACACGAGACAGCATCCATACACTCTATTTTCCATGACATACTTGCTGAAGGGGGGAGGGAGTAATCTGATTTGGAAGTGAGCCGCGCGTTGAGTTTCATTCGCGTTAGCGCCCGTGGCTACAGTGAGTGGTGTGTCAGTTGCAAAAGATAAAACACTGGCATATTTCTTCGGGGTTGGTACCTTAACACAGGAAACGCAAAACCTACCTGCAACATCTTTCTAAATCATCAAATGTTCCCTGTAAAAGAGGGGAGCATGTGTAATGCCTGCCAACTTCATGTGAATGAGACCTGTGACTGGATCGCACACTCATTTCTGTTGACGAGACTTTTCATATTATCGCTTAACGAAATCAGCTCATAAACAGTACTAGACTCAACACTAGACTACCAATTCACGGTGTGTAGTTGTGATCTGTGGGCTTCAGTACAGTGCAGTTAGCCTTTTTCCTCCACGGCTTTAATAAGGGATGTCTTTGTAATACACAAGCCCAAACACTGTGCCAGTTCATGCCTCTGGCCCCAATCACAGATGCTTGGAGGGTTAGCTTAGTAAATGCGTATCCTTGCCAAAACTGCTCTGACTGCAAATCTTTGTTTCCTGCTTTAGGAAGACACAAACAGAAGCTGGAAATGGGGATCCCCCTCAATTCCACTCTAATTCTTGGGTTGCAGGTTTTGAGGGGTGTACAAAATATATCTCCTTTCTCCCTGGGAGGGGTGTACAAGCAAAGCAATGACAGTGAGAAGGTTTCGGCAGTGTGTGTGTGTGTGTGTGTTGGGGGGGGGGAGGGGGGATAGAGTTCGGGAGGGGAGAACACATTTTCCCGGGGGAACGGCAATGCTTTTAATTTGGGCTGTGCTGAGGTTTCTGTGAAAACAGCCTGCTGTTTTGGCCTTGTCACTTCAAGCCCATTTTCATCTCCGTTCTGACAGGGATGCCTCTTGGTGGGCCTGGTAAACCAAAACTAAGCGGTGAAGCTGCCATCGGTCTCACTACACAAGTGTTTCTTTAGCTCCGATTCCACTGCTGCACTGACATGTCTCACTGTCTAATAAGAACATCATTCCTGTGGGATTTAAGTATCTTTGTGGGAGAGAAATGCAAGTGGTAAAACCATGCCAAGAGCTCCCTGTATGCCCCACATGTTTACTACGAGAGAATTGATGCCATGGACCAAAAGCTCCTGTGTAATAAAAACCAATCTCTTGAAGGTGTGCTAGGACCAAGTAAGGTGGCCTGTTCACGGTGAAAAGGCAATACACACCGGAGAATCACACTATTGAAAGTGATGCTGCAAGCTTTTGTTCAGAGACATAATTTCCATTTGCGGGGAGTGGAGCTCGTACACAGAGTGCATTTGTACTTGCAAGTTCTGTCAAGGGAAAATAACTGTCAGGATCGTCTTTATTCTTACTTTAGTGGAGCAATACTAAAGTCTGTCAAAAGAATCGCTTCACAAGCCGATAGACCTGAAGTGTTTTCCCACATTACTGTCAATAAAATGTAAGCACACACCAAAGAATATTACTATGCATTTGTTCAGTAACTGAAGCACACAATGGGTGTACATACATAAGTCAAGACAGCCTTGCTTCTGTCTGGTGGGGGAGACAGCATCTATTCATGTCTGTTACACAAAACATTTCCCCCCCTTCTCATTTATAAGTTAATTTGTTTGATGCCTGTTTGCCAGTATCTATTGATTGGCAGTCAGGCTTGTGTTTCTGATAGCGTGTGTGTGTGTGTGTGTAAGAGAGAGAGCGAGACAGAGGAGAAGAGAGACATAGAGAGACATAGAGAGAGAGAGATGAGAAGAGACATAGAGAGAGAGAGAGAGAGATGGAGAGAGAGAGATGGAGAGAGAGAAGAGAGAGAGAGAGAGACATAGAGAGAGAGAGATGGAGAGAGAGAGAGAGACATAGAGAGAGAGAGAAAGAGAGAGAGAGAGAGACATAGAGAGAATAGAGAGAGAGAGAGAGAGACATAGAGAGAAGAGAGAGAGAGAAAGGAAAATCATTACTACCGCAAAGGATGTTTCTTTGTTGTGTTTGTTCCAGCTTTACAAGCAAACAAAACGACACATTTGTATTTTGGGACAATGGCAGCAAACACACAACTCACAGCGACGAGATCCTCCAAGTTGCCCGTCTACTTTTCTTAATAAACATAGGGAACTGAATTTGTCATCTTTCATTTCTCTCAAGGTCTTTAAATTCCTTGTATGCATCTACAGACGTGCCAAAACCGAATCAGAGCCCCAAAAAACTTAAGACTTCTCGTTGTGAAGGACACTCAAATCCAGAATCACTGCCAGGTCATTATTATGGATGGTGTGATTTCTACTAAACTTTTCAGTAACGCCCTCAAGGCAAACTAAAGTTGGGAAAGTGGGGAAAAAAGTTTGACATCGCCTGGCGTTCTGGCAGCCTTGGACACCCCACCAGGTATATCCTGTCAACAGCGAAGGAAACGTCTGCCTCAGTCAACACACACAGAGGTCACGTCCTTCGCTTGAACAACAGACACCGGCATTGATAAACACCTGAATTATTCCAGAGCAATAATAAATAATAAAAACAGTATATTCCTCCGCCTTAGGTTTAATCTCTTCAATTGGGGCTTTGAAGTCTAATCAGAATTGGCAATGCATCTTCACCTCAGTCCGCTAAGGTCGACCTCAGCATTCCGTCGAGGAAGAACAGCACTTACGGCACTCGAGGTGTAATTGTCTTGGGGAGCAGTGCTCTGTCATATTGGGTCATTCGTTAAAACGTGTTGGGTAATTCAAAATATATGGCCCTAATTTAATCCCTTCCCAGGCAAAGGCTGGGCGCCGACCTCATTTACAGCAGGGAACTCGAGGATAGAAAACACTGGCTCTACATCAAATAGGGAGTGTAAGGTGTCCGGCAAGATTGATTCAGACCTGAGCGTAATAACACACACCTCAGCCTCGCAGGCAGAGGTTGGCGTCTGGCCTATCAGCCACCGGCTGACCGATAATTACACGTTTGTAATTACCTCTGCCTGGTAACACATCGGAAGTTCTGTTGGTCAAACTGAAATGCGTGCCTCGCGTTTGCTTAAACACACCGCCGGTTGAGTACGTGCTTCACAGTGGACAGAGAGGCATGAAGACCTAAGAGTGGTTCTCCTCCAACACACGTTATGAACACGACTACCACATCAACATACAGTACATTAGCATGCCACAGTACCCACCACTAGTAATATTCACTAGGAGTGATGATGATACGAAAGAAGGTCAGGACACACAAACGGATTCAATTTAGAGAAATCCCTTCCTTACTCTGACACACAAATGCACTCTTGAAGAGGTTGTCTGTCCAAGGACAAGCACACGACTTGGTGTACAGGTTTGTGTGTCCGCATTAAGCACAGCAACAAATGAAATCTTATCCTTCGCACCGCCACCAACTCAACTACTGTACATGACCAGGGGAAGACGCCAACCAATGGGATGAGTTCTGTTCTCAAACAGTTTCGGGGGAGAAAGCTGTTATTCCTTTGAAGACAAGAATATTTCTTTATATCTACTCACAGTAACCGCTTTACAAATGATTCTCATTTATGATGAGGAAGGAAAACGATCGAAGGATGTTCCTTTTGACAAGAGGTACGATTTCAATTAAAGGCACAAAAGAAAAAGTGTTCCAACTGGCCCTGAATTGACTTGACCGTGATGGAAAGAAATCCTTGTCTCTCTTTCACACAATGGAAATGGAGATGAGAGAGCAGGTCTCCTTACATGTTCCACAGTAGACATCTGTCAAGAAGGCGTGTGCTTGTGGGTGGGTGGGTGGGTGTGTGGGCGTGTGTGTGTGTGGGCGTGTGTGTGTGTGTGTGGGCATGTGTGTGTGTGTGGGCATGTGTGGGCGTGTGTGTGTGTGCATTTGTGTTGAACGGTCTGTCTGCGAGTCCTGGCACTGTCATTACACACAGAAAGGTCACGCTCATCTAACAAACAATGTACAGTAGGGTACATGTGGAGTTGGCCCTGCTTCGAGAAAATCCTTCTATGCGTCTCAGACACAATGGTTAAAGGAAAATGATTGTGCTTTCAACCACAGCTTCAGTCGTCACCAAACAGTTTTCCAACAAAGAGAACACAGCATTGAAATGCTGTGCAAGAAGCTTCGTTTGACAATTGGCTCGATGAAATGTCGTCTTATTTGCCTCCGTGTGTGTGCTCTGTGAGATATATCTCAATACGCTACGAGCAATAATCAAAGATTGACACAATTCTGGTCTCAGGGACCAAGCTGTCAAATTAGTCCCTTGATATTGACCCACATCAAACTGTATGAAAACCAATAAAAGTGGAAGAGTCAGAACCGGATTACAAAGATGACAGTTAACCCTCGAACACACTCTCACAAACACAAGCAGTGAGGAACACCTTTGTGTTTTCTTGTGGGGTGAATTAGAACTTCATATCCGGGGAGTGAATCAAATGACTCATTAGTCATAGTCATCATTAAAGAAAAACTTTCTGCGGCCTGCGTTATCCCCTCAAAGGACATTCCACTTCTGTCGAGGAAAAGTACACACATTATGTACTTATTGTTGTTTTCCGAATCTGTATTTCAGACGGAGGTGGTTGAATATCTGAACCCGGGTTTGCTAATTATATGTAAATTATTTGGAACAGCAGGGCTCCTCTCATCACTACGTTATGTATTTGTTTACCCGGAGAGCGTCATTCCGAGTATTGCATTGTGATCTTGATGCTGCGTCTCACAGAGAAGGTGTGTTGATCGAGACGGGGAGATGGAAACGTCTTTGAAGGGAACAAGCCGCTTTCAGACACAGCAGGGCCGCGCACGATTAACAAGAGCACAGCTCTCAGACCAAAACAGTCAGCTGACAGTCAGTTAATTGGCTTGAGGACGGCAAAGAGAAGAACGGCGAGATAGAAAAGTGAAGGTAATGGAAGCGGTGCTATTTCATTCGTTAGCTCGCTTCCCCGTAGCTCCCCATAGCGTTGGATGGTTGAAAAACCAAGGGGAATAGCATTGATTGTCATGCTTGGCAATGTATCAGCTGGGCTATACGCATTGCATATTAATACCCCGGAATGACATTCAAGGCGATGTGAGAAGAATCTTACACCTTCAGGACCTCAGAGCAACAAAATGCAGGAAACTCGTAGGCCTATCTGACACACGTCCATTAATATTACGCAGAATTAGGAACACTGTCACTGAACGACGCTTCTGTGAAATGATTCGGGTGTCACACACGGTTTCCTTGACATGAAAGGGCTTTCACAGGTAAATATGCAGAGGAAATTAGGTTCCGAGGTAAAAATGTGCCACCATAATATGAGTGAATCTACAAAGCGAAGGCTAAGCAACTCTATGTTATCACCAAACACTGTTTTCAGTATGAAGTACACAGCCAAGACCAGCGTGAGAGGAACTGTTTGTCTATTGTTGTGCGGCTTACACTTCCACATCAAGATGTTTTGGAGGAAAATTAAAATGAGCTTTTGGCCTGCCGGTAAATGAGAAGCTTAAAATTGTATAGGCCCCTGATGTTAACGCTCCTTTTGAAATAATAATAGTAATAATAATAACTTGAGATCTTTAAAAACGTATTGTCATAAATTACCCATGCTTCCTGCAGGAGCTGGATCAGGCTTTTCCCTACAGTTTGGCGTATCAGGGTGTTGTTCGACATGAAGAGCGCATCTGTTGCTCGTTGAACATCTGGATACATTTGCATATTAATGAATAATTATGTTAATTTGATTGCCAGTGGCCCCTCCATTGCGATGGATTAAAGATCTGCCTGTAAGAAGAGCTCTGAAGAACTTTTTTCTCTCTCTCCTTATATCTCTTACGATGGTGTTTAAGATCGATTTTGAGTTTGGCGAAAAGAGCGGGAAATAAATTAAACGGTCTTTGATGTGTTGAGTGAATTGAGGAATGATAGATGGCAAAATTAATTGAATAAACTGTGACGGGAGCAATTAAACTTAGCAACAGTGCCCATCATTTGGGGCTCACTGAGTGTTCATTGTTGGGCTTGTGGTAGCTATTCCACAGTGAACAACATCCAGCAGTTGTTGATTACGGCTCCTTTCATGCCAACGTGATGCTGCCTACAGCCCTCTCATCTGCAGCATGAAGAGACACAACACCCCTGCTGGGGTATTGAACCAAGACATGTTCAGGCAACTACATGTGCTTGTAAACGGATCAATACTTTTTCAAACAGTGTTGTGACAGAGTCACTTCATGTCAGCGGACATTGATAGGCTGTATTGTAAATCACACAAGCTTTCGCGTCAACATTTCAAGTCAATACAATTAACTTTTACTTTAGACTGGACATACAAGCCTTCTCTGATGATGTTCTGGAACTTACAAAACCTTATTTTAAATTGTGCATCTACTCTCCTCAAAATGTTATTTCTGTGCAACCTATATTAACATCACATCAAAAACATTATCTACATAACTTATTTATGTGTGTATGTGTCCGTGAGTGTGTGTGTGTGTCTGTGAGCATTCAAATCAGGAACAATGCCATTGCTGCACCAAACGAAACATGTTTACTTTGATCCTGTGCACTAAGGACTTTCAATTTTGCGTTGTTTATAGGCAGGAAATCAAAGCAGCTGTACGAGGTACAAACTTTGCGTTTTTTAAAGAGGAGTGTACTGCGTTTCTGTACTCAGAGGAGTACAGAAATAGTCCTGAATTAAAGAAAATAGATCACTATAAACAACCCCCCCGCGCACACACACACACACACACACACCACTGTACCTTGTATTCGCTAGTTTTGCAAGGTCATGTCGTTTTGCACCCCGTAATCATCGCCCATGGCAATCTCACACATCAACACATGCTCAGGGTGCTTCTCTTGTCAAATATACTCTAGGTGGTCACTAGGAAATCTGATCCAACCGATTATGCCTAATCTCAGAGCACAGCAGTTTTTCTCTCTCTCTTGTTCTCTCTTGCTCTCTCTCTTTAACTCTCTCTCTCTCTACAGACCAAAGACTGCTGTATTTCAGCGCCCGAAGCCAGATTTGTAAGTGGGGCTGGTTAGGTTTCTAAACCTACTCCTTTAAGTGTTGCGGGTACTTCTTACCTTGGAGAATATTATTTTCTGCTTTAGAGACAGCATGGGGCAACAGCACCAGGGCAAGGTTTCAACAAGTTGGTATCTCAGATTGACAGACATGGCATGGTGAAGCTATTTTAAAACCCTTACGAGTGGTCCGTTTGAGTTCTGACAGGAAGGTTTAGCATGTCTGGTCACGGTAAAAGTTAGATTTACCAGGGCTGGTCAAGTTAACGTCAGCCTCTTTTCAGGAGTCAGTCATCTCTGATGAATGTCGTGCAGAGTAAGAAACTGAAACAACTGTCAACAAAACAATAATGGCATTTACTGTCAGGACCAGAGTGTTTCAGATAGTGGGGCGAGTGTTTCAGATAGTGGGGCGAGTGTTTCAGATAGTGGGGCGAGTGTTTCAGATAGTGGGGCGAGTGTTTCAGATAGTGGGGCGAGTGTTTCAGATAGTGGGGCGAGTGTTTCAGATAGTGGGGCGAGTGTTTCAGATAGTGGGGCGAGTGTTTCAGATAGTGGGGCGAGTGTTTCAGATAGTGGGGCGAGTGTTTCAGATAGTGGGGCGAGTGTTTCAGATAGTGGGGCGAGTGTTTCAGATAGTGGGGTGAGCCCCAGCAGAATTCCTCTTTGGCTGTTATGTTTTTCTATTTCCGTCCTCTCAGCCAGACCGATAACGCCGTGTTCTTTTCAAACCAACTGAAAATGAGACAGAAAACATGGATTCCCTCCTCCCTTCCCCCCCGGCCACCTCGATATCCACTCCAACACAACTCAGTCACCAAGCAGCCTCATCGACACCTCTCTCGACACCGAGAGCGTGTGTGTGTGTGTAACCCTCTCTGTGCATATGTGTACATTGTTCCGCGGCCCTGTCACGTTGGTGTGACGCGAAGCGGCCTGATCCCCCTCTCAACAGCCAGGCTGGGGGGTGTCTTCCCCCTCCCTTAGACCCAGATAAGTATATCAGCCCAGCCATGGAGATGGACCCTGGGCCAACCCAGAACACAACCTGCCTTCCTCATCAATCAATATGACAAGGCCAGCTAGGGAGGAGACCTGCACACACACACACACACACAAACAAACATCCATCAGTAAACACACACACACATCCATCAGTAAACACACACACACTCTCACAAACATACCCACAAACACACCCATCAGTAAACACACACACACATCCATCAGTAAACACACACACACTCTCACAAACATACCCACAAACACACCCATCAGTAAACACACACACACATCAGTAAACACACACACACTCTCACAAACATACCCACAAACACACCCATCAGTAAACACACACACACACACATCCATCAGTAAACACACACACACACTCTCACAAAACATACCCACAAACACACCCATCAGTAAACACACACACACACACACATCCATCAGTAAACACACACACACACTCTCACAAACATACCCACAAACACACCCATCAGTAAACACACACACACACACCCATCAGTAAACACCCCCCCCCCCCCTTTCCCTCCCTCTGACCTCACTCCTGCAGGCGCTGCGGCAGCACAGCCGCTGCCAGGGGAGAAAGGCTGTCAGAGGGGGACCGGGGGCCCCCCGGAGGCTGCTGGCCTCACCCCAGAGAGTGAGGCTGAAGGGGAGGGGGGGAGGCCAGACAGGTATGACAAGATAAAAATGCCATCACTGTGGCATGTTGGGAGGATGGCACAGCAGGGGGGGGGGGTCATAGAGAGAGGGAGTGAGGGCGAGAGAGAGGGCGGGTGAAAGAGAGAGGGGTGAGAGAGAGAGAGGGAATGAGAGAGAGAGAGGGAATGAGAGAGAGAGAGGGCGGGTGAAAGAGAGAGGGGGTGAGAGAGAGAGAGAGAGGGAAAGAGAGAGAGAGAGAGAGGGAATGAGGGAGAGAGAGAGGGGGTGTGAGAGAGAGAGAGGGAATGAGGGAGAGAGCGAGCGGGGAGCGGAGGGAGGGGGGTCCCAGCTAACAAAAGCCTTCCTGTCGCAGGATGCAGGTAGATTCCTCACTTCCTGTCCCAGAAAGTGACGGCTGCTCATGGTGCGCCTCATACCAGAGATAACAAGACAACGTCACACCGGGCTTATCTGTCCTCCCGCTCTCTGCGAGGACAGATAGCAGCGTGAGGCCGGAGGAGAGGCCACAACAGCCAGCGTTTGTGCAGGTACGATACCCGCCGGAGAACCACCTCCGCAATCCGCGTTTTGATAGGTGCATATCAAAGATGGAGATTGTGTTTACTGTATATTTGTAAAGGCAGCGCCCTACTTGATAGTGTACCCAATGACGTGAGTGAAAATACACACGCACAACCTTAACAGCACCAGGCCATCAAGACAGCAGTGTGTGTCGGGTGCACCTATCAACTGTGAATGATGTATAAACCTAATGTGGTGGAATGGAGAAACGAGCTAGTCAACTATACATCAAAAGAGAGTGAGAGAGGGTCAGCGAGTCAGCTCTACACAGGGAGAGAGAGTGTAACAGACAGTAAGGGAAAGATTCACATTTTCGATGTGAAAAAAACTCACTAGGTCATCTCAGACATATGCCAGGCAGACAGACAGACTCCCAGAATATGTGGCCATGTTTAACTATAGCACTAGCATCCAGTTTAAGTATCTAAAGTAAACACACACACACACTAATGAGCAACACACAACAGGAGCAATAATAACACCGTTTCTTACCAAACAGCCATACAGTAGACAGATGACACACACATTATTTGAACAAACAAATCTGAAGGCATACCTGTGATTTGCCAAACATAGCAATCGTGTTTCAAGTGCACAGCTAATATCATAATCCCTACAGCAAAAGCAAATGGGCACTAATCTAACAATCACCACTACAGTTGGCTAGCAAGATAATGCTCAAGCCAATAATCCTTTGTATCCGGGTTAATTATTCAGATTCATTTTGGAGGGATTTTGCTTATTATTCGCCTATGAGCAGACCTCTCAATACCACAGATAATCAGAGGGCTAAAAGTTGTTCTGCCAGACACACGTTCAGTTCACAAATGTTTGTGGTTGGATGTCTTTAGCAGATAAATAACTGCTGAAGTATTGTATTCCATATTGTCCCATTGATTAGAAACATCAAAGTGTGTTTGCTCACACAGTGCAAGAAAACAAGATGTGGGTTTCGCCAATATCTAGCTATTCCTTTTAGTCTGAAGAAGGAACTTGGAGCATTTTGTGATTTATGAAACCTCGGGTCATTTTTTATGAATCTATTTTTTTTTCTTCTGAATATTGGATTCACGTCTCACGAGACAAGCCTACTGGCCGGGGTAAAGATTGCAAAAACAGGGTCTGCAAAATATGGCCCCCCCCAAAAAATGGATTTAGAAAAACCCATTTCATCATGTACTTTGGTTTGGATGCTTTTGGTAGCGTGCGGTACCTGCTTGGTAGCGTGCGGTACCTGCTTGGTAGCGTGCGGTACCTGCTCTGCCCCAAGCCGAGGTGGCGTCAGTCTTTTTTTGGCGAAACAGAGTCGCCAATCATCGGACCCCTCTGTTCCCTCCAAGTGTTGAAAGTTGATATTGATTTCCTTTCCAGCGAATCTGCTTTTCAGAGGGTAAGATACAGGTGTTTCTCCATGGTTGTGCCCTACTGAAAGAACTTCTTTCTTTCTCCTTTGTTCTACGACTAACAGACAGACATAATGACTATTTAAGCATCCAATAGCTTAATGTCCTTCCACCTACTAATCCGTTACTATTTTCCTATTGAAGCCAGAGTTTTAAGAGATCATAAAAGACTGATTACCTTGTACGTTTTGTAAGAGTCAAGCGGTGCGGTTTAAAGAAACAGAAAAGACTCAAAGATATGAATCACTTTTCCTTTGAAATCTTTTGTGACTTTAACCAAGGTCTATTTTGGCACTTCCTCAGCCTGATGCATTACAATCTCACAGTGTACGATTCAAAGAAGTCCGGTGCAGTTTCATAACACAAGTGATCGGTTTAGCAATGGAATCATTGCACAGCAAACAGAACCTTGTACATTTGTTGCACTCAAATGAATTGGACGGATTCAGTCATTTTGTTGTAATTAAATCCTCAGAGTGAAACAATACACCAATAGTCTGGAACATGTAGACACACACACACACACACACACAGTCAAATCTGCTACATTTAGGATAGAAGATCCCTAAACCAGAGGCCAAGATAGGAGACAAGAGGATAGGTCATAATAGGTATAATATCAATACTAAATCTGACAATTGTTCAAGAGTACCTACCCTTCAGTCCTGCTTACCTCAATAATATTCACGTAAATGTGCTAAGAATCGTATGGGTCTGGCAGAACATGTTGGCTCTGACGCAACGGCAATTCACCAACGCCCGAGGGAGACATTTCGGTCATTACAGAAATGTTTTGTCATATTTCATTAGATGACGTGATGTGGAATGACATCAGTAAAGACCTCCCGTAAATATCTCCCGTCAGCGTCAACAAACATTCTGAGAAGCCTTCTAAGAAACATTCCTTGAAACACACACACACAGAGAGAGACCCACCTTGAGACAGCAGGGGTATTTTGTATTAAGCAACCGCTTTAGTGGCTGCAAGACCTCAAGAGAATACAGTGACATTGATTTGGCTTGTCGCTTTGGGAATGCCCTTGGCGCGGCATTTCTGGCTATTCAGCGAAATCTTACGCAGTGGCGCAATTCCGTGACAAGGTGAGGCAACCGGATGACTGTTTAAGGCCAACAGCTCCTTCAGTCGTCTCTTTGGGCAGCGTTCAGCGAGAAAGGGTGGGCTGAACAGGCAGGTGGTTAAATTCAACTGTCGGGGAAATATACTGTCCGGGAAATCCACTATTAAACCTAAACAAGGTCTTGTTATTTTTGAAGGACAGCCGCAGCTAGCATGGTTCGCTTGTGGCCCTTCGCAATTAAAATCTGAGAGAGACAAGTTCTGCCCAAGCAGGCAACATAGAGACGGTATCTTTTGGCTCTGAAGACGAAAACTACATCTGAGGAAAACATGAAAAAGAAAAGTGAAGTTGATTGAAATGTTCTTCTTGTTATCTCTATTGTAGGGGACAGCCTTAGAAGGTGAAATTAAACACAAACTTAAAATCTCGAAAATGAATACAAAAACAGTAATAGGCTATTTATTAGTAGTGTTACGGTTTCTGTAAATTAAGGTACACGATATACTCAAGACAGCGCTGGTACATGGGATAGAACGTGTCATTAAAAGTGACAGTCGGCCCACTCTACAGTTAAAAATATCTGGTGACCTACAATCTCCGTGACAGACAACAGGAGAGCATTGTTCTCCCATTTTACACTCGTTCGAGACACGTAGACAGTATTTTAACGGTCAGTACAAACACCAAAACAGCCTATTTAATCATGTAAAAAGTGGCCACGTTACCCGTTAATTTGGACCTGCTAAAAGGCATGGTTCATTCAGATTCATTGAGATGTGAACGTTGTGGGAATGCTTCTCTGAATTCTCTGCTCCGTGAAAGAATACACTTTACAGAAGTTAGTCGATCCCTTTAAGCAGTAAAGGTTATGTGTCATGTGTTAAAAATGAGTCCGGAGGTTTTTTTGGTCAAGGTAGATGAGCATATATTCTAAAAGGCACGTCCAGCATAGTTCTGTTCATTAAATTCCTACAGCAAACATCAGCACACTGAGTGTTAGACTAAAGTAATGGAGGTACACAGACCAGGGATAGGGAAACAGGCAGGATTGATCAGGACAAATATAAAAGGCCACCTTGATAATTAAGATGGTTCAACAGTTGGTAAAGCCTCCAGGGGTTGCCAAGGTTACACATTCTCACACAGGCACCCTCTCTCACATTAACATTTCTACCAGGTCTTGCTTTAGTCTGATCCGGTGTTTTGGCCTTAGTGTGGCAATAATCACTCGCTCTCCACAACGCCGGGCGGAGGGATGGAAGAGAGAGAAGAAGACGTCAGTTGTCCTCGTTAACGTCACAACAACCAGCTCCTCCTGATGAACCCTCCTCTCATGACGACATTCAGCGGAACGAGGAGAAATCATTGAGGTTGAAAGGAAGCCATCATTCCTTCAGGCAGCAGAGATAAGGATTCTAACTGCGGCGAAGGCGGGTGAAGGAGGCACAAGGAACAATGTAACATAGATGTAACAGTGTGTGTGTGTGTGTGTGTGTGGTATTCAGCCCTAACCAGTGGGTGCTTTACAATAGGACTAAAATTACCCTGCTAAGTTGGGTGAGGGCGGGTAGATGACTTAACGACCATCCCCTCCCCACTCTCCCTCCCCAACTGCCTGGTGTTGCCTATCGTCCTATTATCCCTCACAGCAGGGTTCCTGTTGCCCAGGAAGCGGCCAGACCCTCAGAGAGAAGTCCCCGGAATCACAGCATCCGGGTAACATGCACCCTCATCACACATGACGCCCACAGACATGCACACACACACGCACCCACACACACACCTCTGAGCAAATAAAGGTGTCTCAAAGGCCCTCTCCCACATGGCAGGTGTCAAGGCTCCCCGGGGAGGGTGTGTGTGTGTGTGTGTGTGTGTGGGGAGGGGGGGAGACTGACATTGTCCCTTTTGTCCTCGTTGATTGAGAGGGAGATTCAGAGCTACCCGACGGACATCACGCACACAAAAGCCGTCAACAAACAAAAGGCCAGATGGAGATGTAGGAGTGAGGCACTACCTGGGACTTTCTCATGCAGATGATTCAGGTGAAGCAGAGCTGGCAGAGGTTCAACGTCACTGCTGCATGATGCTGGTCGAGGGGTTAACAACCACGACCAGCATTCCTGGTTGCAAATCCAGAACTGATTATGTTTCATCTTGGCACGGCTCTAGAGTCTGTGAAATGTATCCTTGAGAAGTTTTTCCCGACTACCGTCAGTTCCCTGATCATCTCATCTCCATTAGGAACGGTCCGATCCGACATCTTTACAATCGTGCAGAATGTTTCACCAGAACACACACATGCAAGCACAAACACTGGGGGTCAGAGTCGGGCTAGTAATCTGAAGGTCGCCAGTTCGATTCCCCGGCAGTGCCAAAAAAAAAATTACGTTGTGTCCTTGGGCAAGGCACTTCACCCTACTTGCCTCGGGGGGAATGTCCCTGTACTCACTGTAAGTCGCTCTGGATAAGAGCGTCTGCTAAATGACTAAATGTAAATGTAATATGAAACACTTGGAATATTCACCTTCAAGTGGGAGTTGTTCAGATAGTCGAGATAAATCTTTTGACCGAACCACGTCAGTTTGTCAACTTAAAAAGTATTGTTTCACAAAACTCGGAAAAATTATATTTGGTTTACGATTGTGTTCACATTCAGCCTAACGGCTGATGTGTGTGTGTGTGTGTTTGTATGTGGTGTATGTGCTCGTACAACTGTGTCAGTTAAATGAACAAAAAGCTGACTATGCTTATGGTTTCAAACAAACCCAACACATTCTACAAATCAAGTACAGCATATCGATCTATAGCCTTGACTGGACTGAACATGGAATAAAAAAACAAAAAAATTAAAAAATATTAGAAAGAATACACTGAACTTTAAACTCTAGTAAACTTGAAACTGAAGTTATTTCGAAGGACTCGACAAAGGATAATACTGCTCCTAGTTCGAGACAGGAGGAGCTGATTCACTAAATCATTCATGTCATCTGACCGTGGCGTCTTCCTACACAGCTCTGTAAAGACACACCACGGACACAAAGTGCAAGATTTCCCCTGGGGTACCTCACCCCCCCGAACCACAGAACCATACTTCAACGTAGCCCGTTTCGCAACCAACACTCACCGAATCAAACTTCTTATTCAAGTTTAAAAACTTGACTACGAAAGTGTTTTTTTAAATCTCAGCTTGTCAAGCAGCTATCAAGGTATTCAGAATGTATTTGATTGTTATATTTCCCTCTCAGAACACAACAACTCCCCCAAAAAAAGAAAAATGTCAGCAGTGAAAATGACAGAACAAGCAACTGCCTTCAGGAGGCACAAATGCACTTATACCTTCAGTTATGAGATGAAGGAAGGTGATGATGGATAGTTCCATCTACCTAATATACTTTGAAAAAGAAAACAGATGCTTACTGCAGAAGCCTGATTTCCTTGTTTTCTTCTTTTTTTCTCTCCTGCATCGCAGAAATGCACAAGGTACCTGCAGGCTAGTTCAATTATCGTGACACATTACCTGATTCAATATTGGCACAAAATGTTCATCATTTCATAGTCCTCCATTAGATCTCATGATGAGGTGACTGTTTTCGCACTCGTCCTCCCCCAGGCCTGATTGCTCTGAGTGGGTTGGTGATATTTTTTCCCTGACACCGACATAATCAAGGTTTAGACATTCGCTGCTCAAGCCAGCTTATCTCTCTAACAGTAACTGACGTTACCAATGGATACACAAGTGCCCAGGTAAGAGATGAATGCAGCTACTGGTACCTACCCCCAAGTGGGATGTTAGCGGTTGATAAATCTATTCTACCAACTTTTCCTTCAACCAAGCAGACTGGACTAAACATACACGACACTCGCACTACCCAAATGTTCACCACAAACACCTCAGTGAAACACTAGACTCGAAAAAAACACAAATCACCCCTGAACAACTCCGACATCTAAGAAGAATTAACAAGAAAAGGTTCTCTGTAGAACGAGAGATCAATTTGTCCCCTTTTTGCCCAAGCTCCACCTGTTTTGGGGAGCTTGGCATTTACATAATCCTTACGGAGTAAACAAATATCTTGATGAATATTGGGCCCCTACTTGAGGTGTGTCTGGAGCTGGTCTCTATTACCCAGGGTGCAGCGTCCCACTGAGGGCTGACAGCCGGGGGCTCCAGGGCTGTCAGGGTTAGCAGTGGGAGGCCAGACGGCCTCCGCCCAGATACGTTTTGCTATGACAGATGAAATGCGGCAGAGAAGGCAACACCAGGGGGAGGGAGGAGGACCGAGGGGTGGGGCGGGTGGGTGTAGGTGTGTGGGATTGGGATGTGTGTGGATGTGTGTGTGGGGGAGTGTGTGTGTGTGGGGGGGGGGGGAGTGTAGGTGTGTGTGTGTGTGTGTTTGTGGGGGGGAGGTTGCAGGGGGGAGATTGAGCACGTGTCAGTATAGGGGCGGGGGGGAGGATGTGTGGACAGAAAGAGGAAGGACAACTAGAGAAACAGAGAGAGAGGAAGTGAGAGAGAGAGAGAAAAGTGAGAGAGAGAAGTGAGAGAGAGGGGAAGTGTGAGAGAGAGAGAGAGAGAGAGAGAGAGAGAGAGAGAGAGAGAGAGAGAGAAAGGGAGGAAAAGGAAACCTGAGAAGGAGAAATCGTTGGTGCAGAGGTGTGGTGTAGGTGTGTCTGTAGAGAGTACGAGAGAGAGGGAGAGAGAGGAGAGAGAGAGAGAGAGAGAGAGAGAGAGAGAGAGAGAGAGAGAGAGTGAGGGAGGACTAAAGAGAGTGATGGCGGGAGGGAGGGAGCATGTGTTCACATGTGTAGCAGCCTCTACGTGTGATCAACGAGAGACAGCAGTGTGCTTCTGCTCTTCCTCTCACTCAGATCCACCCCTCCTCCACCTCCTCTCCTCCACCTCCTCTCACTCAGATCCACCCCTCCTCCACCTCCTCTCCTCCACCTCCTCTCCTCCACCTCCTCTCACTCAGATCCACCTCTCCTCCACCTCCTCTCCTCCACCTCCTCTCCTCCACCTCCTCTCACTCAGATCCACCCCTCCTCCACCTCCTCTCCTCCACCTCCTCTCCTCCACCTCCTCTCACTCAGATCCACCTCTCCTCCACCTCCTCTCCTCCACCTCCTCTCCTCCACCTCCTCTCCTCCACCTCCTCTCCTCCACCTCCTCTCCTCCACCTCCTCTCCTCAATATTAATTTGCCACTTCCAGCATGGAGAACCCATGTTGACACATCGTGGTGTCAGGGTGATGACTGCTCAGCTGTGTTTGAAGATCAAGTCATGTGATCATATTTCCCTGCAAGGCAGGGGGAGGGGGGGATGAAGGGAGGGGGGGAGGAGACTGATGTGGTTTGTGGAACCGCAGTTAGCGTGTCCAACTTTGATTTGGATATTTTTGAGGTTTGGAACAAATAAATAAAAAATAGACCTTGTTAAGATTCCATAAATAAATAACAATATGACACCTGCTGTTTGTGTGTGTGCTGGTCTGAGTGAGCAAGGAAAACGAGAGGGAGAGGGAGAGAGAGAGAAAGAGAGAGAAAAAGAGAGGAAGAGAGTGTAAGTGAGAGACAGATGGAGACAGAAAAAGACAAAGAGACAGAGCCAGAGACAGATAGAGACAGAGAGACAAGAGAGAGCGAAAGAAAGAAAGAGCTGCTGTTCTGTTGTCGTCGTTGTCAGTCTGGTCCATGCCTGTGGAGGCTGAACTACAGGGTGATTTCTCACTCCTGGGTTACGATGCCATCCATTCCCGTCAGTTAAGACCCTTTGGTGCACCTTGCCACCAAGCTAGCAAGACCAATCGTGTCATACGCAGTCATGTGACCCCCCCCCTCCCCCTCCAGTCCAAGCTGTCCTCCATGTTTTGATTGATGGCTGCCCTTCAGTCTTCCCTACCTCTGATGTTCTAATGCCCCCTCTCTAATTCATCCTGTCTCTGTCACCTCCCCCCCCACACACACACACACACTCGTTCCTCTCATTAATCTAGCTGGTCCTGGTACGCAGACTCCCTTGCAAGGCTTCCCGGTCCTCGCCGTCGCTAGGCTAATCGCCGGGCACCCGGTCGCTCACCTCAGCTACTCATCATCAGATCTGCTGCTTCTCAACGCGAAGACAAGCACAGTCCTTTCCTGCAGCTCCATCTATCAGCAAGTCCGATGGATTTAAGATGGGGTTGGGTGTGTGTTTGTGTGAGCGGGTGCATTGTGTGGGCATGTGTTTGTTTGTGTGTGTGGGGGGGGGGGGGGGGGGGGGGAGTGTATGTCTTTGTATTGTATGGGTGTGTGTACTGTATGTGTGTGTGAGTATGTGTATGTATGGGTGTGTGTGTGGGGGGGGGGGGGAGTGTATGGGTATGTGTGTGTGTGTGTGGTGGGGTGAGTGTATGGGTATGTGTGTGTGTGTGTGTGTGGGGGGGAGTGTATGGGTATGTGTGTGTGTGTCTGTAAGCTCACTAAGCATATGTTGGACCCAGACCCAGGGCCTCTCTGACTTCCGTCCCCAGGGGCAGATAGGCTAGTTCTTCTTGTTATGACAGATTATCCCTGTGAGGTTTAAATCAGCCTGTAATGGGCCTGTTACCAGGCAGCTCTGGTGATCCATCTGGCCTTCGCCACGCGGCCCAAGCCCATGCTCATCTGCTCCGACCAGGAGACACCCACATGCAAGCGTTACCACACCCACCCCCCCCCCCCTACACACACACACAGCCCTTCCCCCCCCTACACACATCCCTTCCCCCCCCCCTACACACACCCCTGCCCCCCCCCCTACACACATCCCTTCCCCCCCTACACACATCCCTCCCCCCCCCCCCCCCTACACCCCCCCCCACCCCCCCCCCCACCCCCGGCCAAGGCGAGAGTGTTCCAGACGTCCCGGAGGTCTGAGGTGGAATGTGGACAAAGACGGCATGCCCGAACAAATTTACAGCCTCGGGGTTCATCAAATGTTTGCTCCTCAGTCATTTCACATCTCTCTGTGGTTTGTGCCCCGCGATGGATCGGCCGGCGCTAAGATTCATGGCTGTCCGCTGAGGAGACCCCTGGCGAAGAGCCAGAGGCCCTGGACGATCTCTCCTTTCTCAGACCGGTTAAATGTTGAACTAACATCACAGTCTATAAATCCCGAATAGTATCTGGGCAGTGTGGGGGGAAGATAAAAACCAGCAGAGTTAAAAGGATGTTAGGATTGCTAACACCTGTGGGGCAGGATTTTACAACCATGACCGTGGCCCTTTGTGTCCCTGAGCAATCTGAATCGGTTCAGTCACAACAAAAGAGGGAACAGAAGCACTTTGCGGTCTGCCAAACCGTCGTTATGGAGGCCTTTGTTTCTGGCAAATGACTTGATTCACAATGACCGACTTTCTGTGTCTACACCGGCTCCTCCCCCTAACATGCCACAAGGCTGACTGCACACCACACGGCCTTTCTCTGCACATAACATAGGGAGTCAGGTGGCTGAGCGGTGAGGGAGTTGGGCTAGTAATCCGAAGGTTGCCAGTTCGATTCCCGGTCATGCCAACTGACGTTGTGTCCTTGGGCAAGGCACTTCACCCTACTTGCCTCGGGGGGGAATGTCCCTGTACTTACTGTAAGTCGCTCTGGATAAGAGCGTCTGCTAAATGACTAAATGTAGAGTACAGTGCGTTTCACTGTTGCTCTGGAGAAACGCCATATTTCACAAGCAACAAAGTAGCCTTTCTTAATGCACTACGTACAATAGAAATGTACACGTACAAACCCTTGCAAAAAAAGACTATGCGACTATAACCTTGATGCAAAACAATGACTACGAAGCACGTACCTTATATTGATTAAGTCATGCATGTGTGGAAGGTTCAACATTAAGGAAACCAGTTATCTATACAATTGTTATTCCAGCATCAGCTCTGCACAAAGGCAAAACGCTGCTATTCACTTGTTCTAACATGAGTTCTATGGTGCTTTTGTTTCATTTCAACCTACTTTTAATGCCCTGAATAAAGTACTGACTTTGACTTTTAGTTTAACAATTTCCTGTTCATTTCAGTTCATTACACACAAATGGGTTTCTAATGGATATGTACTTGTACTTAGACTTAGTATGGGAATCAATAATTCAAGCCCACTAACCTCTTAAATATCTGGTGATAAACAGACGTATATCCTCTCTTATCCATCTCTCAATTTTCCGTCCCCCACCTAATTCAAAGTAAGACGTCTTTGCATGTTTTCAGGTTAGTAATCCCCATTAGGATGATGTAAGCAGTTAATCACTGCATATTTTTAGACTTCTCAGTCTCCCGAACAAGGCCATTATGATAGAAGGGCTATTTGAAGATGCCACACACATGAAAAGGTAGTTCAGCGTGACACTGTGCTGTCTCCTGTCTGTTATTCAAGAAGACAAACTCAGAGGACATGTGAAGTAGGAGAAAAACAAGTCACCGTGATTTTGATGGCTGTTCGGGCCTTGAAATCCATATAGGGAATACACTGGTCTCTTAATACGGTTGCATTACTTAGCCGCTGAACATTTCATGCAGAGTTCTGAAATGAGAATTTGGATTTGACTTACATCTTCAGTAAACTATATCAGCTAAGTTGCAGATTGCAAATTCCCATATTAATCAATTCGTGCTGCATATCTCAACATTTAAAACAAATCCAAGCCTTGAACCTTTAGTGAGGCTAATTCAATTATACAGATTGTGTTCAAGGTTCAGTGAACTTAGTTTCAGCTGTCTTCACAACGAAGACAAAGAAGACAAACAATACCGAAGGCCACAGTTGCATTTGGAGCACAGACTCACACACACAAACCCAACCGCTGACTCAAACAGTCATTAAAGCCAGCACACGAGACAAAACAAAAAAACAACAAAACAAAATAAACACGACTTGGAAAACAACTCCAAGCTGAGGAGGAGAAACAGAACCGTGAGGAGTAGTTAGAGGTCAATTAGCTATGCTAAATAGGTTGGGCATCAGTACATACCGCCCTCCTGCTCTATATTCTACGCCAGTTCTGGCAGCTGATCTGGAAAGCTCCCTGCGTCTCCGAGGATAATATTAGCTGTCTGTCTGGGGGGATTGGGGCGGGGTTTTATAGACATATATCTTTCCTTATTTTCTTATCCTCAAAGGCTTCATGGAGAGAAGAGAGACCATATTCTCCCCTTTCCTCGTCCACGGACACCTGCCTTTAGCGAGAGGTGTAGAAAACAAATGGTCGGAGGCTGAAATGGGATAGCCGAAAGGTCAACAGGATGTCACGCAGTCAATCTATCAGACAACCGTGAGGTACTAGTTCAATCCCCACCGCTACACCCTCAGCATTCTTACTGAGGTGGTCCCAGAAGAAGACACGGACTAAACACTGGATTATGGCCTTCCCATTAATGTGTCAAGGCGCAGTGATGGGCTGTCTGACACAGGGAGAGCCGGGGAACATCTCAAAGTGCTCTGAAAGTGCTTCTGTGGGACTGTATTGTTTCGACTGTTACAAAGCTTCATGGGCATCTACTGACAAGACTACAGTCCAACCACCAAGAGGGAATGAGCAACCGAAAAGCAATCACTTACAGGTTACGAACACCGAGAGAAGGAAGATGTGGACGAATTGACGAACGCCGTGAGCGCCGAGGGGGGGGGGTGCGGGATTACGTCGAGAATGGGTCGTGTAGAATCTGAACAAACACAGCAATTGAGTCAATTGACAGTAAATGGGCGGATTTAAAAGGTTTCGTAATCAGTGTTAGTCCTGAAACAAAGGCAACTCCCCCGTTCCCCATCAGGGAACAAGCACTGCCCCTCACTGTTCAGAAGGAAACCTTTTTTTAAATTGATTCCGTAATCATACATCAACTGGATTCAGAGCATATTCCCCCAACAGCCACAGTAAGTGGGGGGAAAAATTAGCTATTACCTTGTTTTCCATATTCTTTTTTTCTTCTTCATAAATCAGTGGTGCAATATGCTCAAGTTTGGGGACTCGTCTTCGATTTGGGGCAATTTAGCCAAGTGATGGGTGGAATTTGTTTCCCCTGTCAACTTGCCTTATGCATTTATATTCATCATTACCAGCCATGTTCTCCCTAGATTTCCCCAGATCACAGGTGTCAGAATGCTCTGTTGACTTGATGCAAATGGAGCATTAGGAGAAGTGCGCAAGGATTCCTATTCGTGCGAGTAAATAGTGCCTTTTTTCTGGGTTGGGGGGAGGGTTGGGAGAGAGAGGGTGCAGTTAGATTCCACTGGGAGGAAGACCACATACAATAGTGAAAGATATTTTCCAAACACCTTTGCTCTTATCATTATAGCTCCATCTTTCACAGCGATGGGCCGTGCGGTGTGGAGTGGGGAGGAGGAGCAGGGTGGGATATCGCTGGGCAACAGCGGCAGTTATGGCGCGGCAACCTTCCATTCGCTGTCCTCTGACGGACAAGGCAGTCCTGTCAGCTTCCACTGTCAGACAGCGACGGAAACCTTTTGTTGACGCCAGCTAGTCGGGGGGGGGGGGGGGGGGGGGACAGGACAGTTTGTGTGGGAATGTCAAGTGTCCTGTACGTCAACCTTCAAATGGGGATGAACAGGGTGGGGGGGGGGTCTTTTATTTATGCCTCACTATGAAGGACAACACGATGGGTATCTTACGATCTTAGTAGATTTGCTCTGATATTATGGACTGACCTTTTTCAGCAAACCTGGTTTCTGAAAAGTGGAAATGGACGACTTTGTTCGACTATTACAAACCATTCCCCTAACTAGTGTCATCCTACAAGACGAAGAGATTAAGAAAAATCCATCGTTATCTATATCAACCATGTTTAAGAGTACCCACATCTTCCTCAGGACATGGGTAGGCCAGCACATGAACATGCAGCTCTATGACAGGGATATGATGTAACCTAACTAACTTGGTTCTCATCTGTTTAAAGTGATGTAACACCATTGTAATCCATACTGAAGTTCCTTTATAGATTGAATTCAGCGACAGATGTTGCAGTATGCAAATCAAGGTGATCCCATGTCCCACTAGAGTAGAACAACGTCAATGTCAAGAAAGCACCTTTAATTCTGATGACACCTTCTAGGAAATGTGTGTGTGTTTTGGTAATACATAAAACATGAGTACAACAGGTGAATAAATATGAATTAACATACTTAACAGGTCATGGAAATGAATCTCTTCGCTGAGAGTAAAGTTTAAATAAAGTTTTCCCTTTTTTGTTATGCAAATATTCTCTCAGGGATTGCATAGGACTGTGTCAGATGGGGATGGGTATTGAGTTAGAGGGAGAATTCCAGAACACCGTCAAAGCATTCCAGACTGAAATTAGACCAATAAGAAATGATTTGACAAAGATGGTTAAAGTGAGCCATTGGAAGGGAAAGCACAATCTCACTTGTCACTGAAGAAACCTGATTTATTCTCCATCAACAGTGCACCAGGCGGCATCAAATACTGTCATTTAAAGTTAATCAATAACAATTGTTCTTCTGTCCTAAGCGAGAATTGATACTTAATTACATTTGAGGTCAAGCAGGTCCACTGTACTTGCCAAGAAAATATCGTAATTTGACAAAAAATATAACAGTAATGGCTTGAAACACTTCAAAAAAATAATCTGCATTTTCACTGATAAAGTAACTGCTATTACTCGAGTGCTACAGCTAAATTATTAACATTTAAATATAGGCAAAACGGATCAAAACATGACTACTAATTGTTATTTTTCAATGTATTTGTATAAAAAAAATGATCATGTGCTGTATAATACTACATGCGCAGTATGCAGTATCTATCTGTATGGATAATCACACAAGATAATTCATTTGAATCGTGAAGAGTTTCATAGAGATTAAGATAGCTATCTTTGATGTGATGTGATTTGATGGGATGTACTGTAGTGTAGATTAGCATAAAGACTGTAAAATCAGCAATCAGATTGATGGCTGATGTATAAATTGACCTGAGGTACGCGTATTCAAACTCAAGCAAAAAAATCTATATTTATATACACACAGAATCAACCAGCTCTAGTTTCCTGTACATGACATCTTCATAACAGGAAGTGTCACTAACATTCCATTGTTCACTGGCTTGCATGTCTCTCGTTTTCCTGCCTTTGGGAATATTCTATGTGCACAGATTTAACCAAGTGGTTATCTGTAGAGGACACATTTAACAGTCAGGCCTTACATTGCCATAAAGACTATAGGACAAGTTCAAATGGGATGTTATTTGGCACTTCAGGAAGTAATACCACAGTATTGTCTTGATGGTATTATCACAGCTTTAAGAAGGGAGGGTTGTCATGTGTACAATGTCTTTTTCTCAAGGGATTACTTTCATATCACACTGATCTCAGTCCCTGTCAGTAAATCCCTATTGTTTCACACAGATACAGTTGTCAAAGTATTTTGGGGTTTGCATCAAGTGCCCTAACGACTATTAGCTGTTCAAATGCTAGACGGAGCTTGCACAAACAGCTGTTCAACATGGTTTACGAGGGGTCTGAACTGCATGAACACAGTCTCGACGTCTGTAGAGAGTACACTCAAGTCTGCAACCCTCAAAACATCATCTTCTTCAGCTACTAATAATACTCCTGATCCAGCAGAAACAGTAAAGATCTGGAGATGGCTCCCTGCAGAGGAGCCACAGTGCACCCGCTCACACATCCAATCTCTCTCCTCTTGTTTGTAGTCATGGGAGTCATTTTTCACCTTTTTTTTTTGTATTAATATATATATTTTTCCCTCTCCAAAGGTATTTTTTTATTTTTTTTTGGCCAAGCACACTAGAACTCATCAGAAATCCTGACTCCTGTTGCGAACACATCAATCACAGTTCCCTTCTGTTCTGCCGAGGGGACTGGAAATGGTTCCACAGCTCCACAAAATCAAGTAGGGTGTGCGGTGTGTGTGGTGGGGCGATGGCTGGTGTTGATATCTTCCCTGTGTACCTCGCGGTGCGGCTCTTTGATGAAGACAGAGCCCAGTTTGGAGGGGAGAGGGGTGTGCTCTGTATTCTGAAGAGGGCTGCCGTGTCAAAATGTCTTGAAGACTCTGCCCGTAGCTGCAAGAGGATGATTATAAGGGTGATGAGAGAGACAGCGAAGGCCATTTCGGATTTTTAGTATAAAGAGGGAATCCGTGACATTTCGGAAGATGTGTGTTCGCGTTTCTCCAGAAATGGTGTGCACTGTGCCATTACAAAAAGCTATGAACCTTAGTATTGTTTCTCAAATATACGTATTCTTCAGATCCTTTTGTCGAAAACTAAGGGCCATCAAAATGCCCACACTTGTTTTGGATTTTCATCATATAGGATTATGACCTCTGGCTATATTTTCTAATGAAACCAACATGAAGAACAACTGAAGCAATTACTGGCAAGCAATGATGACACTGAAGCTTGTGCTTGATCTAATTAGAGCAACATGGGTACAATATAATTGTGACAGCTAATTGTGGAGGTGAGCGTGTGTGCGTCTGTGTGCATGCTTGTGTGCGTGGGAACAGAGACAGATATGGAGATACAAAGAAAGATTAGTATAGAAAAAGAAATAGATCTACAGATATGTGTTATTTATACCATGATCAAGACATATCAGCACAACGTCTCCTAACTTTGTAACTAAGAGCAAAACTGCTAAACCCAAACCCTGGCGTTCCTCACGCTGTCTGCTTGGCTGCCGCCCCCTGTGAGACACGACTGGGTGCGTGTCTCTCCAGAGGATTGGGAACCAGAGGAAGGATCCCTTGAGAGTTGCAAATGAACTCTGCAGTTACCCCAAATACAACACATGCCTCAGGGTTTCTTTATTATTATTTTACTTTTTGGATTTGAAGTCTCATTCTTTCTCTTTGTTATTTGTCCCTAATTAAGCTCTTGAGGTTCCTACTGCTGCCATTACTGGGACAAGTTGACAGCGGATTTAATATTCTCTCAAAAATCTTCTAACATTTTTTTCAGATGGCTTTGGGGGAGGTAGGAAATGAGTCATACACAATCCATACACATCAAAACCCTCTGGGAGAGAATATTTGTATGTATACCTTTTTTGGAATTCCCACAAAGATCTGGAGCCTACTTCCTCTACTACTTACGTAGCAACGACTAAAATCCCACGGCATCCGAGGTATTTGACAACCTCATTGAAAAGTGAAGAAGTTGAACTTGACATTGCAATTTCAAGGCAATGCAACCAGTGAAAAGCTTCATCGATCCCTAGTTTCAAACTCCTATTATGATAAATAAATCCACTGCATAAGAATAACACTCTCCAACAGATTTCAGGGATGTTATCTGACTGATTATCTGATGCACCGTGAAATCCCTTTTGACCTGACAGTACAATCTTCTTTGAATAAAATCCATTCAGTATATTACCGCCATCTGCCATTGTGATACAACAATCTGAATACAAAATCTGGTCTTGGTGTGACAAACAAATGAAATAAATGACTCCTGACTGGTGTCAAACTAATATTACGGACTGCGGTCTTACGCTATATGTATTTCTAGATATATCCTTGAACAACGCACATTTCCTGGCACAAAGTAAGTTATCATTTAATTGCCTTTTTACAGTCATTAAGAACTTGTTCTCAACCGTGTCGGTTAATGCACTTATCTAACATCCCAGGTTAAATAATCACGTTAGTCCAAAGCACAGCCACTGTCCAAACCAAAACAGAAACAGTAAAATACCCTCTTTGTGTTGCATGTGTGTATCTTCACAACAGCTAACATCTTCACGACAACTATTCCCCTGCTGCTTCCCTGCAGTGAGACACTCCTATTTCCAGAGCTAACTGCAACTATCGAAGCCAAAAAAAAAAAGCAAAAATAATTTGTTTAAGAATCAATAGTAATTAGGCTGTACAGAGTGCCTCCATCTATTATCCATTGACAGCGAGACTGTGTCAAATTAGTTACAGAAATCAGTCTCGACTGGTGCGAAGCCTTCTACATCCCAGGGTTAGGGTCCTGAACAGGTTCCTCCTCCTCATCCTCTCCTTCCTCCGGGCCCTCTGGTCTTTCTATATTTCTCGAGCCGAATGCCTTCAAGTCATATCTGTCCTGCTTAAATCCTCCACTCCTCCAGCACACACTTTGCACACTCTTTGCACACTCAGATGCTCAATCATTCCCTTTTAGACGGGATATCAAGGACTGAGACGTGTCCCTGTCTCATTACGTCTATGGGGAGGGAGAGCTCATGCCAGGAAGCATCCAGTACTGTTGCTCCACTGTGGTGTCCGTTGTTAGGATGAAGTGAGGCTTTTGTTCGTATGGTTGGCGTGGTGACGAGAACAAGAAGTGATGCTGTTCTTTGTAGAACTTGAGCTTTATCTCCCTCATGTCATCATTAATGCCATTTGCTGCCAGTTGGATTGATGTATTTAGCTGATCAGAGCGCTTATACTCTCTTTGGAGTTACGAACATGAAAAAAGATTGGGGGAGGGCGTCTTTTAAGGAGCACCCTGAGGTAAACATGAATCTTTTCCGATTGGAAGCTTTAGAATATTTCAGCATCGCACTCGCAAGTACAGTTATAAAAATAGTACGCATAATTTCATGCGAATGCAAACAATATCAAAGCTTATTGTTCTCGATATGTGTGGAAATGTATTTCATTCATATATCGTCGAAGGAATAGTGATGTTTTGATGGTTGCATCATGGAGTGGTTAAACAGTACCACCCCAGTCCAGAGACGTGTGAAAGAATCTAGCCCAAAATCATTAAAAAAAACATCTAATTAAAGCGAATAAAAAAAACACTTTAAGAACAAGCAGTGAGAGGCGGTGGAGTCATGGTATTATGAGTACTCGCCAGGTGTGAATCTTAACATCTCATCACAAATTCTGAACATATCCAAAGGGAACCTATTATAAGGGAAGAGACAGTGTGTGAGTGTGTGTTTGTGTGTGTGTGTGTGTGTGTGTGTGTGTGTGTGTGTGTGTGTGGGGGGGGTCACTTAACGTCTTGAGGAAATGTGGATAATTTCTTATAGATCCACGAAAAACACCAAAGCAAGTAAGCTTAGTAAAACGAGTAAGAACTTAAGGCATGCTTAATAAGGACCAAATCAATAAAGCACAGGTAAAGTGCACTGCCATTTCCATCGAGATAAACAACCGTGACATTCAAACTCCTTTTACATCTTCCATTAAGCATCATCTTTCTGTTGTTTTGATGTTTGTTTTCAGACCAGATATTTTTGAAGTTAGATCTGATTAAAATGTTGTAGTCATGCTGGCTCTAGATATTTAGGTTGAAGCTATGTGAGCACTTTCAATGGGACTAGGCCTATTTTAGAAAACAATATAATCTATACATTCATCATTTGGTCGATAATCCATCTGCATGCGACGATCACAAAACAAGAAGATTACTTGTGGACATGATCTTCTGGAAGTCATGAAACACGTCAACAGGGACAATATGAAGATGATTGTCAAATAGAAAATCCAAAAACCTTCTGCACTCGTCACAGATTTATTCTGTTTGAAGGGCTGGGGTTCACTGTTCTCTATTCCTCCACAGTGCCTGATCACGCCGTCCAAGACGCTCTGACCTGCCTCGCTGCCTTGAACCAGGCTACCGACCATGAAAGCAAATGAGGAAGAGAAGCTTCAACTGCTAATCAACTCAGATCTGCATAAGCACAGAGGCAAGTCTTGGCTGTATAAATTTGACAAGCCCCACTGACCCGGAGAATTAACTGTAATTGGTGTTGTGTGAGAGCATGGAGAGAACCAGCTACGCATCCTAAAAGATTCGGGGTCCTCTCCTCCTAGGAAACACACATTTCCTAGTACATTTACATTTAGTCATTTAACAGACGCTCTTATCCAGAGCGACTTACAGTAAGTACAGAGACATTCCCTCGAGGCAAGTAGGGTGAAGTGCCTTGCCCAAGGACACAACGTCAAAGGCCTGGCGGGGAATCGAACCGGCAACCTTCTGATTACTAGCCCGATTCCCTAACCGCTCAGCCATCTGACTCCTAGTATGTTTTTTTTGTTTTTTTATCTCCAGTACATATAAATGAAACCTATTTCTGAGGCATTTTACAGCCAACTTGCATTTCACTATTCAGGAAACACAAAAACGTAAAACCTCGACTATTTCAGAGTCTACAGTATTAGTAGTCAACACACAGCAGCCGTTTTAAATATGCACACCCGTTTCCTCAAGAGTGGCCAAGGAAAATACCAAGAAAAAGAAAGGGAATGAGAGAGAGAAGTTCACATATCTTTGGAATTAGTATATTATAATATAATACTATTAATGGTGCCCTGACTCTTGAAGTTCACCCACAAGGATTCATGAATTTAGAATGCCAAAAAAATCCCTCTCAAAGTCGAAGGAGGAAAATGTGGACACACACTTGTTCAATGGAGTGCTGCTCTGAAGCAGCCAATATTGCCAGTTGCAATAGACAAATGGCCATTAGTCCTATAATAGTGGCTTGATAATCATCTGTATTTTGGTTTTTCCTTCATATCACAGTTCGTCGTAAATCCTCAAGAGCACAACACTGGTTTCTAATCAGTCTTTTCTTGCAGCCTGATGAACATGGACCAGATAAACCCTTCCGCAATCTCTGAGTAATCAAATGTATTTTATCTTATTAAACAGTTTGTTATTCTTCCCCTTGTGCGTGGCAGATTCTCTTTATTCCAAGCTTAGAGACTTCTTTAAAAATGATATTCAGTGTAATGTAAATATCCCATTCAGTGCACATGATCTCCAAACTGAAACTGGGAAAAGATTGAAGATGTAAATAAGGAAAATCCTTCACAAACAATCCGATAAAAAATCGCTGAAATATTTTTCTCACATCCCTTTAGTGTCCCTGAGTATTAAGCCAGCACAATGGAAACAAAATGTTGAAAGCACAACTGTACACACAATACAAGTGAATGTGAGCCTGACAATCCGTATTCTGGGTACAGACATATAATATAGGTTATCAAGCCAAAACCGTGTCTGGAAACTACATCAACTTCAGAGTTCCGATGAAAAGCGTACAATGGAATAATAACACACAATTAACAATGTAAAAACCTTCAAAACATCTTGTTGTGTTGTTCAGAGTTGAATATCAAACAGTTCTAATTACTCAGAGAAGAAAACACATTGAGAAGTGAAGTTAGACATTACCATGCCAATTTCTTTACAAAAAACACCTATTAACCCTTGTGTTATCTTCGTAGACTTTCCTAGGCCTACCATACAAAAAACATCCATGTCTGACATCACATGTTTATATCAAACCTGAGGTCCGAACACAAGTATTGTGTCTTGATGATACAGTATGGCCGAAACACCCAGATGACTCAGAGACCAGTTCCCTGCTCTGACGCCTACGCTTTGTCCAACCTACCTCCTCAATTTGACTGTGTCCGATTTGTGCCATTTCGGTGTCGTGCCGTCCACATGATAAAGTTCTGCTTTTGTAAGTGTTTCAGCAATGTCTTGCCGCAAAATAAATAAAGATTTCCTCATGAACTCCTGAAACGTTGTATTATCCGCAGCTGCAAAGAAATGCCAATAAACATCTTTGCGAACATGTTTGAGGTTCATCCTAAGTGAATGAGAATACAGATGGTCTTTAGTTTAACATCTGTGAGGTGTCAAGGACGCATCTTGAATATATCTGCACCGGAGCCTGGTGGCAGCTCTCAGGGGCTGGAAGGGAATATTCACTGTTCTCCTGTCCTTTCATTAAGCAAAGCTTTTGTTAATTTTTCTTCTCTGCATGTGTATATGCCTCAACCAAACAGAAAGTAATCCTGTCTGATATTGAGGATCCAAGGTTTACATTGTCTGGTCATAAACTGCTCAGCTAAAGCCATATTACAGAGAAATACATTGAATCAGATGTATAAAGGTGTTTTTGAAAGCTTTGCTGTCCACCATCCGATTTAACAGATGAAAAACTATGGTAGATTACTATGGTAGACAACATGAAACTATGGTAGTTTGACCCTATCCACATTAAATAATTCAGAGATCTTACAAACCCAGCCCAACTGTTGAGCAAACGAGAATTATACCATCAAGTACAGTACTTGAATTTACTCACTCCAAATTACTGTGACAGAGAACGATTGTCGTGCTAAGCACTGCCTTTAGAAATGTCTTAGGTAGTATTAGGTAGTACGCACTCTTGAGCTCCATTTTCAAAGACACATTTCCATGGGGATTCATTCAATTTGCAGCAATTACTGGGAAGGAATATGCAGACTAAATGTGACCCAGCTTCTGTCAGGAAACACAAAAGAATGCTTATGTCACAATCCCTTCAAGGTGTGGATCAGGGTGTGACAGAGCTAAGATAAGGGACCTGGAAGGTTGTGGCTTCAAAACAACCAGAGGAGGGGGATCCCAGTAGCTCACTGGCTGGTGAGTGTGTGTGCCATGTAGGCTAAAGCCTTACTGCAGTGGCCTGGGTTCGAATCCTGCCTGGGCCCTTTGCTGCATGTCTTCCCTTCTCTGTCTGTCTGTGTCTCTCTCTGTTCTCTCTCTCTCTCTCTGGCTCTCTCTCTCTGGCTCTCTCTCCCTGCCTTTCTTGTCACTTCTTTTAAAACTGTCCAATAAAGCATGAAAAATGCCCTAAAAATATATCATAAACTTTTGAAAGAACTGGCGGAGCTGTGCAACACCCCTGCTCAGAGGGAAAGGATTCACCACAGACCCACCTACCTTCGCCTGGACGCAGACCCACTTAAAACAGCGACAGACATCAATCTTATTACAGCTCGCCAGCTGCCCTTGTCCCCATAACGTTGTTTCCCAGTGATTCGTTGTGTGTGAATTTACTTTTGACCTCGGAAAGAGATGTACTTCACATCGTCCTGTCACAGGCATTTTGATCCTTCGTTTGGTTTGTCGCACGTGTGCGTTCAGGATGAGGGACCTGTACAAGTCACAGTATACCCACCTACCAAGACACAAACCAACCACCCGCATTCACTGAGGCCGCAAAATAAACACTATAGTTGAATGTACTGCAGACAGAAACTGAATGCAACATCCATGAAAGTGTTGTTTGTGAGTGTTATCTGTGATACAACGGGTTGGCACTTCAAACAGAAAGCAAAATCCCTCTCCTCTTTAAAAAGTGCATGCACACAAAACATCTTTAAGGGGCAGCAATCTCAAAAAGTCTGTCCGATTACAATGTTTTACCCACGCGGCGGCAGGTTCCAATCCTCACAATCTCAATTTGCCAGGGTTCTGAAAGGTGGAGGGAAATTCTAACTGAAGATCTGCTATGCTAGCGAAGATGAGATTTTCCTCAATGGTATTCCTCCTTCCACTGATATAATTACATTTTTTTCTAGGCCACTGAAATATATTGTCTTTTTTTTGTTCCTCACACAGAAAGTACAGAAACTTCTCTTTTTTTTCAGTTGAGAGGAGAAGAGGGAGAGGAGAGGGTGTTGGAGTCAGGGGGTCACTCAGGTATTCATTTATCTTGTCAGCTCCGCAGGGCATGATGTGGAGAGGCAAGGTCGATACTTCAGAATCCACCCTATATTCAGATAACATTACCCGTGGAAAAACAGAATGCTAGTTCTGTTTTTCCACGGGTGGATGTGAGTGACAGAGAATGTCATGTACCTTATAAGAGGACAGTTGAGATGCATGAATTACTTTGAAAAAAATATATATTTTAAACCTGGATCTTTCACCCACCTCAGCCCAGACACGGGGGGTTTCTCTAAATTAAGCACTGACAGCCTTTTGTGACATATACTGTGTGCACAAGATCAATATACCATTTCGCTGTGAGATTACTACCTGTTGTGTGTTGCAAGGCTCAGCTTCAAAATCTAACACCGTTGAGAGTTGCAAAAAGCATGTAATGGTTTTCGCAAACGGAACATGAAATTCTCATTCAGAGCTTCACCATGACGTGCAAAAGGGTCTGAAACTAAACTACCAATTACCGGACTGAAAATGTCGATCGTCAAAAGTATTCAGCGCTCGACTTTAAGTTAGTTAGTTCACTGTACGCTTGTTAATCTCGAAACTTTTAATCGTCTGTGAGACCCACAACCTTGACAATTATTTCCCTGTTTGTTAGTAGTTTAGTTTCAACATAGACGCCTTGCAGAATATGGGTGCCTGGAAACAAAAGGTGCAGTGAAAAGTGGTTATGCTCCAATGTACATTGTTTTAACTGTGATTAGGTTTTAATTTCCTGAGTAGCAGTTAGTTAGCACACAAGGGCCAAACATTCCCCCAGGCTTCATGTAATATCGCTACTCAACAGTTTATTGTATTAGCTGTTACCACCAGTATTGGCACAAATAAAATCCAAACCAAATTATCATTAGGTTACAAAAGTTAGTTGAACAGGGATACTATTTTGAGTGTCTTTACAAGAGGAGGCACATTAAGTAGACATCACACCGGCTACTTAACTGCCAATTCTGGGTGAGAGTTCCATTAACTAGGAAGGGCTGGATCCCTGTTGCAGTGAAAGATTCACTTTCATTATGTGGCTACATCAACATCTACAACACTGTTGGTATTCGCTTTTGTTCGAGGTGCAACATTAAAGTAAGAAGTCCCACTCTCAATAGATTCTTTTGATATCTCTGTTTTTGTCTGAGGGCGGTGCTCACATTAGCTCACAGTCTTTCAAGAAGCATTTCAAGAACTACCCTGCGAAATCTTTCAGAGCTGGGTGACTGATTAGGTTTTAACACCCACTAAGAGCTGGGCGAGCACTGACGGTCACTGTCAGTCCCCTCGCTTTCGGCCCTCCGTTGATGACGACCTGCTAAGCAGCAGAAACAGGGACACATCTACAACATCTACAACATTGGGTATTTCCAAAGTGCACGTTATTGCTTCGTGTTTGATAAAGACACCCATGTTTCGAATTTCTTTGAATAAAGTTGTGGCGTCGTCGTCCTAACTTAGGCAGGTCCTAACTTGAGATGCAATATAGAGAGAACAGCACATTTTCAACACAGAGACATCTTGTAGGCAGGGCCGGATTAAGACATTTTGAGGCCTGGGGCTAATTACCAGGATGAGGCCCCTATATGCCCCGACGCACATCATGACACGCACACAAACCAACGCCAGGTGCACTGCCACATCAGTGCTTTAAATCCACAGAACCACTCTATAAATATGATCAGTTTAAACATGTGACTCACAAAGCCGGATTAACAATATTCTGTGCCCTGGGCAACAAGGCTCAAGGCCCCCCCCGCCCCGAATTTAGCTTGCACCCAAGTGAAAACATATTTGAGTGTGCTAACATTAGCAATAACGTCAGCTAGTTTGAGGTGTATGCATAGGCTAACCATTAAATTAGCAGAACATTTCCCGTATTTAACAATGATTAAACATGGGCTTACCTGAAAGTGATGCACGGGCACCATCTCGCAATCTCTTTCTTTTTTTTCTTCCCCTGACTCCTGTTATCTTTTTAAGACCATTTTAGAAAAGTTGACCTAGCCTACTGTCAAAGTTCGTCAGGCCACTTAGATAGGGAAGGGGACCCACAGCGAGCTTGGGAAATTGAGTGTGTATTCGTTTTTGTTTTTTTGGGGGGGGGAGGGGCACCATCGTAACTTTTTTTGAGCATTTAAATACGCTATCTCTTGTTCTGCCTGTTTTGTAATATACGTGCCTAATATTTCTATACTAAAATAATATCAGCATTATAAGTATTATAACTATGATGATTTTTTCAGTTGGCTAATTGTTGGTGCCCTCTCAGGAGTTGGTGCCCTACGAACAGCGCGTAGTGCGCGTTATGGGAGCGGCGGCACTGGCTACTAAACTACACAAACACTGTTTTTGACGTGATTTAACATAATATTTTGATCGAACGAGTTGCAATAAAGTACTCACATTAAGGAAAGTTATGACTGCGTTCATAACGTGATATAACATTTTAGTTGACATTGTCCAGGGCCCTTTAGATGTCATGTGCCCCTGGGCAAGTGCCCAGTTGCCTTAATGGTTAATCCGGCCTTGGACTGACTCACCATCATCACATCAGTGATATTAAAAGGTCCGTTTTTGCTCATTCTTAATGCAAACTCATCAATGAGCTCTTCAAAGTCCAGTTGGCGCAGGATGTCATGCTCTATTAACTAGGCACCGAATCAAGGATTTGGTTTCGGCTGAATATTGGGCTTTTTGACGGGAGTCGGTTTCGGCTGAACTTTAGATTTTTTTTCCACCGAACCCGAACTCTACGCTTGCACTACGCTGGTCGAAATATTAGTGGCGCCGCCGTTGATTACGGGAAGGTGTTTACGTAGGTGGACCGTTCAATGCAGTAGGCTGAGAGAAAGTGAAAATGGAACTTGTGAGCAGAAAAAGTTTTTTATGTTCCGCCCACGGACGCTCAGTGTCTCTGGGGGTGAATGGAGGAGTGGGCTGGCCTGGACGCTGGGCTTCTGCGTGATGATTGGAGGGCCTGTCGAAAGACTGCATCTCCTTTTGATTGACAGTGATTTTGTACTATAAAAAGTCGCCGAAGCTATTCGAGCTCAGTCCTATCGCGGATGTTGGCCCCACTCTCGTGCTTTCTTTGACCGGACATTTTCGCACGTTATTTTTTTTTCACTCTGAATGTTTCTAATGTTATGCGCGGTGCCGTTGACTCACTCGACATCGGGCAACCTGAGGCCCCCCTGATTGCGAGGCCCAGGGCTGCAGCCCCTAAAGCCCATTGCCTTCATCCGGCCCTGCTTGTAGGTAGACAGTACTGTATTATACAGGATTCTTAGGCATCCAAGCTGAAAAAAACGCTGTAGTTCTAATGTGTTCGTTTGAAAAAAGGACTGAGAACATGTACTAAAGGTAAACAAGATACTACTGCAATACAACATGATAGAAGACATACTGAAGTAGAAATTAACCTACAACAAAGTAATAATTTTATGAAAATGACCTTAACTGGTGTTTACGTACTCCAGTTACAGTCTGGATCAAAACATACTGTAAGGAATATGAGTGCTTTAGTCCCAAGAAATGATTTTTCCTTGCGCAATGCTGCTCGCAGCTTTTTGTTTGTTTAATCAACATAATTATGTTAAATCATGATGATACGTTCATGTTTGTCAAACTTTTTAATATACCGCAATTAAGCGCATTTCCAACCCAAAGTATTAAATTCTATTGACTCGCTTTCCTTGGAGAACCAAGACTACAACTTACTGTATCAAACAGCTCAGTAGAAAAAACGAAGAGAAAAATAGTGGCACCATCAACTGCCTCTAGCAGTCTCTGATGGTGCAGAATGTTCTCTGTTCTAATTATGACAAGGAAGAAGAAAATCAAAGAGAGATTGCCTCTGTTATAACATTTATATCTCCCTCGCCTCTTTTCCCAAGGTTGACGTTCACCATCTTGGAGGCTGCCCTGCGAACCAGCCTATTCATAACACAGGTGATCACAATCGGACTTTCTGACAACAAAGGTTCATTCTGCGCTGTCATTTTTGTGATTCATCTCTCGGGCTGAAATCTTGGGAGGGAGGGAGGGAGGGAGGGAGGGAGGGAGGGAGGGAGAATATGGGTTGTGTTGCTGGAGTCTTTGCTCGAAGCACAAGCTACCAAATTCCGAAAATAGGCCATCTCCCAAAGCATTGAAAAACCCCACCTGGGTAAGACTTCACCAAGAAAGGCGCACCTAAAAATCTAACTGCAATCAAGTGCTACAAACCTGATGCTAAACCATCATGTCAAATTGCCATACTTGCTTGTCTGGTCCATGAGCCCCTTGAAGATCTGCTCTTTTGCTCAATGATCACTCAGCGGAGAGGGGGGGTGTTGAGAGCTGAGGGGAATCACGCAGCAGAGAGCGATGCCAGCAATGAGACGCTGTCTGCTGTGACCTGGACCACACAGGCCCCAGGGAGTTACCGCCAATTTCCACAAGGTCAACAGTTGAGGAAATAACTGGGGCTTCGCTCAGAGTGAAAAGCATGACAACTGTGCTCCATCACTCTCCCAGCCTCGTCTCCAGAGCCGCCTCCCTGCCGCTCCGACGATCAGGGATGCATCTTTACCACGAGATGTTTTCAATACAAGAACAGCCTCAGAAACTCGATCTACGGGGGAGATTGAAATCCAGCAGCTGCGCGCCAAAAGCAAAATATTCTGCTTGTCTCTATATGATAGTAATTGAAAACCGCAGGGGCTTTCACATTGGAGTTTAACAAACCCGTTTCTCCTTCGCCCAGCCTTCCACATATCTGACAATAGGCAAATGTCAGGTCATGAAACACCTCAGGTGACTTTGGAACTCCCAGCACCTTATAGATTCAACGTTGCCCCTTGCGCCGTCGTTCCAGCGCTGTCCACATCAGTCAGGAGGAGATCAGTCCTGTCTTCTGACAAATATCAATTACAGGCTCGTACTGGGGCCAATTGCAGAGGTTTGGAGTCCTGTGGGATCTCATTGTGGATTGGATTGCCCGATTTCCCACCGATAGATAGGAATCTATACCAGCGCAGCCTGTCCATCCTAATGGTGGTTCTGGCTAGGCCCTGACACATCTTTTACAGCAGTTTGACCCTGATTGACAAGGCCTGATCCTTAATTCCCTCTCCTGTGAACCGACAAGGCTTGAGCTTTTGGACAGATGACAGTGGAACGCTGGAACCTGTGTTTACATCGCAATCTAGTTTGTTGCTCCGGTGTTGGTTTGGATGCAACACCGTTCATTGTAAAGTTGTTTGTCTTTTACATGGTAATACGGTGGAATTAAGGCAAGGCACTTTATTTATATAACTCATTTCACACGAGGCAGACTTGATGTGTTTCACATAAAAACATGTTATACAATAAAACCGGATTTTTAAAAATCAACTAAACTTCAATTCAAATCTAAATTAAAGAATGCATGAACTAAGTAAATGACCGAGCTCGATTATTATAATACTAAATAACCACTCGTGTGTTGTGTAAAACGTTCATGTATCATCCTTTTCCAAGTTCTTTCAGCACCACGCATGTGGAGATGGCGTACAGAGAACATGTTCTGAGTCTTGGTGATAAGAGGAACAGAGGCGTGTTCCGGAACTCAAGCGTCAGTTGTTTCACAGATTAACCAAACAACTGAGGAAGGTTGGAAGTGAAACATGGATCTTATGTTCCATTCAGCAACGAAGGAGCCTTTCCTACACCATCACCCAGTCTCTCCTTCCTCTGCCCCCTCCCTCTACCCTCCCCACTGGTAGTTCCTCGGGGTTTCTTGGTAATATATGCAGAATGAGCTTGTTTAATTTGAGTTCTTTAATGAATAATTGATTGGGCAAAGCATTAGGAAAGGTTATAGACTCAAACATTGAATGCTTTTTAGACTGACTTTTGTAGCCTGCCAGACAGCTACAGACTCAGATAGAACACGATAGTGGAAATTAGTATTTTATTATTGCTGTAGAAAAGACTGTAAAGACTTTAAATTGGAGAGCTGTTACCATATCTTTTGCACTCAGATACCAGTCTAATGAATCTCACGGAAGTACTTCAAGCTTGCTGCAAAACATTCACCCAAGATTTGTTAAAAATCAATTATGGGCAATTATCAGCTGCAATTACAGCTAATTATTTATATATATTATATAATTATCTCCAAATTCTAGCAAACTCTGAATGAAAATCATAAGTTTCCCCGTAAGGTGAAAGTGAAGTCCACCTCAAAACCAGGCCAGTCTATCATTCCCTGGGGCTCTTGTCCCCAAACATATTTTCTCAGAGAACAAAAAGGGGAAGTAAAAAAAATAAAAAAATAAATGAAGAAAAGACAAGAGGCAGCCAAGATATTCTGTATGATGAATGAACACAGCGTGCCACGACAGCCACAACAGGCAGAATGGCCTCTTCTGGAGGTGAGGAAATATTACTTTTCTGTTCTTCCACCGTACCTTTGGGTGCAAAACTAGTTTCTTTTGATGCGCTTACGAGAACACTTCTGCACTCTCGAGCAAGCAGCGGAGTCGCAGTTCCAGAACAGTCTCTGTTGCTAAGCGGGTAGAACCAGTCTACCGAGGCTCTGTGCATGCTAATTAACAACGGATTATTTTGTTAGTGTGTTTACTTGGCAGGTTTAAAATAACTGTTTGCCAGATTATACGGTTGATGTGGAAACTGCAAACGTAGATAGATGGTTGACTCTATTAAGTTGATTTTATAAACATTGCATTGTCATCAGCGATTTTCGACCTAGCAACATTCCCGTCCTCAAAGTGATATATGTAGAAATCTGAGTTAAAGGTTAATGAGTTAATAAATGTTGTTTATCTATGAGAAGTTTGTGTTAATGCAAATTTAGACAGCACTGTATAAATAGGCAGCTCGATCCTATTGAACAGCAGCAAACAACTGATGAACACAGCGGGGTTCAACGAATGTAGAGCTAACGAAAACCGTTAGCTTGAGACACCTTATTCCTAAACAGAAGAACATTATTCCACAGTCAGCTTAGAGTACAAACAATCAACCAGTTAAAATATTCAACCCCACAGGGTGGATCCATAAAAAAAAACGCTACTATAGACATTTTCCTGTGGCTGTTGTCCTGTTCCCACCATCCCACCTTCTCCCACTGGTTCTGCTACTGTTTCTACCATCTGCCTGGGAGAATGATGGATACGGTCCCTCCCTGCCAGCGATGTCAAGACAAAGTCGCACGTTGGGTTGAAAAGGTTGTCAGGGCCTAGTCTTCAGGAGTGGCCTGAAAAAGTTGTTGAGAAGCAGTTTCAAGTTGAGCTGAAGTTAGGTTTCTCAAGAAGGGAGTGTGAAGTAGAACCACACTGCCAAAGATTAACTGTCTGTATCGGTCAATGAATCTTTCATGCCAAACTCCACCTCTATTCTACCTGACTGAACTCGTGATGTTTTCAGTTTGCCGTCCTTGGCGGCTCTGGTTCCACTATCCAGCCTGGTTCATCTATTATGCTGTTTATTTATGTATCCATAATTAAATACATATCAAATAGCCTTCTTGAACACACATTCTTCTATTCTATTTTCTATATAATGCAAATGCCTCACATAATGTAGGCCTACATATGGCTTTTTGAGGCTTTCTATGATCATGTATGATCACAACCTCATAACTTAATTAATGGGGCAGTTATGCAGATATACACTCAAAATACAGCAGGTGAAAAAGCCTTTCAAATTCAAATGTCCACGGCAGCACAAGTAAAACACAGTTCATTAATCAGCTATGATCTGAATCAGGGGCAATCGGCATGGAGAGAATAAACTTGGGATGTCTTCAGGCCCCATCTTCTTCCCAAACACGAAGATTGATACGAGACAAACGGAGGGATCTATGTAGGTAAAGAGATTCAGAAAGACGTTTGACACCAAAGAGCAGACTTCACTGACTTTCAAGACCCCAGCCTGCTATGACACATCAATCACTGCCGTTTTGCTGCAGGTGTGATTTATAATCCCTTCAGGGATTATTTTCCTTCGCAACCTCACTGTGAGCAGGCTGTGTGGTCGTCTTTCCATGTTTTGGCCATAAACCTGTCTGGCAAACAGATGAACAACGCAATTGCGTATGATGTTGCACTTATGATACAATGCAGTTTTTGTTTGCGCTGCACTATGTACTGCTGTAGCTGATGTTATTGAGATGCTGTTATTGTTGCACTGGTAAATACATAGGGCCTACCATTCCTCGACTCTGACCTCCAAAATACTATATAACTATGCACATGTGATCCTTGATCTTCCGCTGTACTTCCTATACGCATGTCTGCATGTCACTTTGAATTGTTGTGGATAACAAGTCTGCTCTCCTCAGAAGGATTACCAAAAATAGACTCCTAAAGTGTTGATGAATTATTTTCTCCTCAAATGCCGCCACTCTACATGTCCTAGTTTCATCTCAACTCCAGTTCACCCCACTCTCAGTCTCCATCCACGTCATGCTTAACCAGTCCTCCATCTTCAATCTCTCCTTCTCTGGCTTCTGCTCTATGGGTTTCTTCCTTCTAATCTTTGGCGAGACCCCTATTGTTCTGCTATTGAGACACTCGACACACACCCCAGTCTCCCCTAACGCTGACTCACCCTGGCCCCCCTTTCCTCCAACATGTTCTGGGGGGCCTTGCCTGCCACTGTTGAGACATGACTCTGGCCCTTGGGGATACTCTTAGCTCTTAAGTTCTAGCTTTCTGATCGGTTACAGCTGTTAGCTATCTGGACCCCATCCCCACACCCCCATTCACTGCCCAACAGCCTTGTTGACTGTCTAGCGAGCCGTTGCTATGCAAGTCTCACTCATAACAGCCGCACTACGTGAGACACGCACACTCATTCCAATCTTGGGACTCCCAGACCAGCCTCCCCGCAGCCCTCATCTCTCACACTGGTTTGAGCCTGTTCTTACGGTGTGATTCATACTGCGTAGGCCTGGATTCTCCATCTTGGGCCCGTGACCTTTACGTACCCCACTGATCACCACCCTGCCCAGTAATCAAGAAACCACGACAGAATGAAGGCGTCTGCTAAATGAAGCCAAATTGACACGGAAATAAATCGCGAAAAAAAGGCATTGTCAAAAGTCATCAAAACAGCAGTTGGACCACAGAAAACTGCCCTGGAACAAGTTGATCCCACAGGCAACAAGACGGTGCTTATCTACACTGCAGTAGTCTGCCTCCAGCCAGGTTACTGTCCCCCCGTTGAAGCAGCCCTACTGTAGGAGCTGATTTAAGGCAATCTGGAGGCAGCAGACACAGCCTAATACTCTTCACGGACACGATAGCAGCACAAGGCGTCAGATGTGAAGGGGGACGATGGTTTGGAAAATTAATAAACATGAATCATCCTCAGACATCCCACACGTGGGTTCTGGCACGCAGGGTCACATTGGGACCGTTGTGCGATCCAAAAAAGGATCTACCTTCTATCAATCCACCTTATTTTTCAGTGACAGGACAACCAAAATATAACTACGCCAGAAACGACTGATCCAGTGCTACAATAAATCGAAGACTGTTCTGGTCTAGATGTTTCTAGTCCAGGCATAATAGTTTGACTCGATGGCCCAGGATATATTTCCAATATATACTATTACCTCCGCAGTGAAACCTGCATTTTAGACATGATTTAAAGACCCCATTACCTCCAATCAGTAAATGCATTTTCCTTCAAAAGGCATTCTATTTCCACATAATTTACAGCAACACATGTGAACATGTGCTAACGTCAATGTGCTCTCCAATTCAGTGCTTGTTTGGAAGGTTAAATTGACCCATTTATGTAATTTTAGTAACACATCTAAATGGCACAGGAAGTGTGTTGTGAGTATGTGTGTGTGTGTGTGTCTGTGCACAAGGGGGGGTTTCACTTCAAAGTTCACTATACAGATTACAGCGTCATAAACATTTTACGCATAGATCTAGATGTAATCTGCATCACTAACATGATTACCAATACTCGCATCGAGTGAGGCATTTTTCCATTTACCAAAATGTTGCAGGAATCTACAGGGTGTGTTTGTCACCAGTGTAGTATCCGACTGTGCGATTCATCCTTGTCCAACACTTGGAAAAACAAATGGCCTTCATCTTCATGAACTAAGCTGAGTGTTTTTATTTAGATTGTATTCGCAGTATCCAAATAAATATGTCTACAACTAAATTGGATCCATTTGATTCACACAAAAAGATTCCCCCTGGAAGCCTTATACCTTGACTCTAATAACTGAGACTGGCAAGGTGCAGTCAAACGGCAACGTCATGCTTTCAACACCTATTAGTTGAACTCGCCAGATCAAAGTAAGGACATTTAAAATGAGTTCAGCCTCAACAAAAACACCCAGCTCCTCAAGGGGGATTCATCCTATCCGTCTTGGAATATATTATAATATCACACAGATAAACCTCCTCAGACATAAAAGGAGAAGGCGAGCGGAGAGAAAGAAAGCAGAGATGCACTGACTGTCATTCTTCTTAAAGACTTGTGTTATTTTCGGGTCATTCTGACCCATCAGTCATTGTGACCCACCGTCGTATTGCGACAACTTTACCGCATACAAGTGAAGCATTTTCTTTTAACCGTTGGGCTGTCTCAGACCCCCCCCCCCCCACACATTGCAAAGGTTAAAATAAAATTATTGGTATTTGTTTTAGTATTGGGTAAAATTGGGTAAACACAACGATGGTTCGTTATGAACCTTTGGGTCAGAAGGCAGCACGATGGTTAAGACTCTCAATAAGAGCACTCCTCTCACTTTCTTCACATCTTACATTTAGTCATTTAGCAGACGCTCTTATCCAGAGCGACTTACAGTAAGTACAGGGACATTCCCCCCGAGGCAAGTAGGGTGAAGTGCCTTGCCCAAGGACACAACGTCATTTGGCACGGCCGGGGAATCGAACTGGCGACCTTCAGATTACTAGCCCCACTCCCTCACCGCTCAGCCACCTGACTCCCACATCTTACCAGTGCCGGATGTATCCGGTCTCGCCTTGATGGTTTGGCAGCCACCCACCTTGTTTGACCTTTCCATTAATAACAAGCTTACAGTGAAGGATTGCGGTGGTCAATCTGGAAAGCTCTTTGGCTTCATGTCCATAGAAACTCTTGTCTATACCCTTGTAACTACGGGAAGAGTGACAAAATTAGCTATTCTCCGAAGATGTCCCTGAAGCTTGGTAATCCTCAACAGAGTTGTGGAGGGTACAGGAGGAGGAGGACAGCTAATACAAGAAGAGATTGAACTGAGGAGGACTGGGAGATGGAGAGGGAGGAATGTGAGGAGAGGTTCACAGTCGCCCTGTTCAGTGGAGGTTCACAGCCTTGAGAAAGTTAGCTTTGTTAGTGTTGATGAGATGGTTTAGTAATGATGCTTTATAAATACTATCTTCTACAATATTTGAACCAGTGTTTGTTCTCAGGTCCTTCATATGTTATGTCTGCTCACTACTTACTGGTAAAGTGCAGTTTTGTACACTAGAGCTCATATTTTCCTAACCTCAGTTCAAATAAGGGAAACCAATTTGTCCATCTCTGTTCATCTCTGAGGCCTCAGCTCTCAGCCTGGTGGTGTGTCCCGATAACCTCTCCTGCATGTAATCCACTTTAGCGTGACAAGTCACTCAATACCTGCCACACTTCCAATACCACGCACAGAGCACACATAAGACAGAAAATATAAATATAATATACATATAAGAAAGAAAAAAAAGGATCAGTCGACAAATGTCGAAATGTCACCATATGTAGAGGTTTGAAAATTGTACTTATTCCCGTTATATCAACCTCCGGTGAGCCAACTTTGAAGTCTTCCTGCTGACTGAGCATATCCCTTTTGTCCCAAAGCAATTCCAACCGCTATTTCAACGATATCTTCATTACATGAAAGCTAGCCTACACCTTTCACAGTCTAATTTATTGCAGGGTGGAATGTGAGGAGGTATTAACATTTGCATATTGTACATCAAGATATTAGATTTAGTTTTATTTAAAAAAAGCTGTTTTATCGTTTTGTTCCCAGTTTGGTGTGACCTCAGAATCGCCAACTGAGGTGAATTACTACTTTGCACCCATAAATACTGCCAGGGTTTATCTATGGCAACCAAACATGACGTCTTACATAACAACCTAACGGACAGCAGTCCCCGTCACGGTGCTGCATCCGTAACACCGCGGCTCCTTCCTGACACTTTGCAGCTCTCGTTTCTACGGACAGCGACTCGTTAATCCTTTATTGTTACAGTGTTGAGATAAACAGGGAGAGAGGAAAAAAAGAAGATAATTGATCACTGAGGAGAGCGGGAGTGTGGATCTGGGGGTGGTGCAGTAGCACATCTTTAAACTGCCAGAGTGCCTCAGCCCAACAAGGGTGGCTGATGACAAGAAAATGTTGGTTAAGTGGAGACTCTTTTCCCTACTATGAATCCAGAGAGATTGTTGAGAAATATATCAGTCCCTGTGTCTAGAGTGACAGGAGATAATCATCATGCCGACTAGAGGATATGAAATAGTTTTCTTCGTTCTAATTATGGCCGAGAAAACAATGGCATCGGATAATTAAATAGAAAGAACAAGAGTTTTTCTGTGGAAAATCTGAACCCCCAGGGGAGACCAGGACAGGCCACGCCCCCTCCTAATTAAGGAGGCCACGCCCCCTCCTGATAAACGAGGCCAAGCCTGTGTCACAATGATGTGCGCGCGTTAACAAGGTGCTTATTCGATGGATTGAAAGTACCACTGTAAGCTATTGAAAATAAATGTAAATACAGCATGTTCACAAATTAGTTTGGGAACTAATAGCTGGTTGTTGAATATGACAATTCCAGTGAGTGAACTGTGGTTCAGGGAGCAGGAGGAGGGGGAGTTGGAGTAGAGGACAGGAAGCCTCCGATGAATGTTGATTTCCACGTTCGGTTGGCAGCCCAAATCGGAGCCTCTTTCCACTCCAGGGTGCTGGGATGAGGGACCGTGTGCAACAGCATGGAGCACAGCAATCACAACTCCCGCTCTGTGTCCATGTCTTCCCATTTCCCCCCCCCACCTCCTCCCCCCACCACCACCGTTCCACCACCACCACCTCCCCCCACCACCACCTCCCCCCACCACCTCCCCCCCCACCACCTCCCCCCCCATCACCTCCCCCCCATCACCTCCCCCCACCACCACCTCCCCCCCAAGACCTCCCTCCACCACCACTTAGTGTTTGCACCTCCCTGCCACAGTAAATTCCATGTTTGTATAACATACATGGCGAATAAACCGAATTCTGCTCCTGATTCTCCACCCCTTCGTGGCCAGGGCCCTAAGCCCAGAACCAATCTCCATCGCTCCTCGCATTTCCTGCTGCTGCAAAAACACCCACGGAAAAAACTCGCTTTTACTTTTTCTTTATGACTGAAGAGGTTTGGTTTCTCCTGACACTGAAAGAATAAATCCTTGCATCAAACACAGGGACGGAAATGAAGAAAGAAATAAGTATTAGATTGGTAGGGGATTTGACAAGGAAAATGCTTTCTTTTCAAAATCTCTTTCATATGGAGCCATCTAAAGGATTTGCAACAGCAAATATATAAAGTGCACTTGAGACTAGCTTTCCCCTTGCACCGACACAAGGCGAATTGACCGACAAAGCTTTTCTTTTATACATATATCAAAGAGGATTCCTATATTGCCCTAATAAAGAAAGAAGAAAAAGCCCATCATATATAACCTAGTAATTACTTTTCAAAGTCATGTGGCGCAAAAAAAGATCAATAATCTTAAAGTTTCAGAAGCATTAAGAAACAAATGGTAGTTCCTTTAGGACATTGCTCTTGGCCTTTGAGTCATTACTCTTTATCATAGGAGACCCCGGCTATATCGAAGAGGAGGGCTTGTTGCGTGCGGCACAGGAGAGTGGAATGGAATAGCATAATGTCATAGAAGACGCCTACTGTAGCTGAGAATGCTGGGGCACTTTTACCCATTAGACTGTTGATCAAACGACACACAGATGGATATTGTGTGAGAAATACAGGCAGGTACAATAGGGTTAGGGTTAGTTATCGACTGCTTTTTATCAAAACCTGTCACTCGGAAATCCATCTGCTGATAATAACCAACAATGTCAAGCAGCCTACAGATCAAGGTTGGTTCCCTTCGCTTTTCCCAACTATCCTTCACCTGACTCAAGTGACGGCTGCTGCGATTCCCTCCCTCCCTCCTCAAGGTGAAAACGGAGGCTTGGATCGACCTTTCTCACCTCTCTTCTGGAGAACGAGGCATGCTTTCAGCCGGAGGGCTTGCCAAGTGCACAACGGACGCTGTTTACCAGTCTATCAAGGGTTTAGAGGCTGTTCTGATCCATCTGCCCACTCAGAGTGAATTAGCTCTGCGGTCGAGGTGTCGGAAAGGGCGAATTTCAGTGCTTTTTTTTTTTTCGGTGCGTGTCTGCATGTGTGTAAGTGTGACTGTGTGTGTGTGTCTGCATGTGTGTGTGCGCGCACGTGTGTGTTTGTGCAAGGTGCTCTAGGGACATACTGGTAAACCACGCCATGCATAAAAAGCCTTGAGACTTTCAGTCTTAAGTGTTCTCTTCAAACTGACATGGCTAACACGTAGCCATGTGGAAGGAGCCAATTCTGCACAACCTTTTAAATAATTCACCTTTTTAACCCGACGGCCATAACTTGCACTTGCACCTGCACGAAATGTATTATCACATTGTCATTTCCCCCATCAGTCTACACACCAAAACTCGACAACTGACAAATTGTGAAGCGTGAAAAGATGTCAGTGGCATTAGCATGCACACACCTGAGTATATTTACAAGCAAAATGATGTTAGCTACTTGGCACAACATCTCTTGGAAGCATCGACTTCCTTAAAGATGTGGCCTTTGCATCATCCATCAACTATTGGCATCTTATTAGCTGATACGATGAACACTGAATTTGTGTATGTCTCTATAACAAGTCAGTGTTAGACTAGACGCTGCTGCTTGTTACTCTGGGGCAGTGTGGGATACGGAAGACCACTCAGACAGTCTGGACTCGCCTCATCTTGGTCTCATCAGTCTCCCCTGACAGGCATTAGGACACTGAATTGCAGCAAGCAATCAGGACTAATGCTAGCATAGAGGCACATGTAGGACGGATGTGAAGGCATCACATTCATGTATTCACAGGACAGAATGATTCTCAAATAGCTCTTCATGCTTTGCATTAAAATGCATCAACAATGAAATGTCAACAAAGGTCGTACATAAACGTCTGATATGTCTCGAGTGCTTTTTTCCCCATTCGCCTCTCTTCCTGCCTGATTTTTAAACGACAATCTTCATTCTCAACGTGCAAACACCTTTACCCTCTTTAGTTATCCTTTCAGTGTGTCCAGCACTTTGAACTGAAGGCTCCAATTCCAAGATAAGAGCAGGTTCTGATATCTTCATGAAAGTTGTATACACTCCTATCCCCATGGTGATCATCAAGACCAACCCCTTCATGATCTCCAGACACGGTCTGAGCAATAAACACGTGTTAGGAGCAGAGCTCATCAGGTTTAGTCATATTTGAATTTTAAAGCTACTTTGCGTTTAATCCATTCAACCCCCAACCCCCCCCTCCTCCCCACCAGGGTCCGTGGGGACTGTGTGTCAGTCAGGTGGAAGCTTGCCGTAGATTAATTGGTTTATCAGACTGAAGGCAATCATTCAGGGATGACATTGAATATCCCTGAATCAAAGTCCTGTTGACACAGCTTAGTCCGGACAAAGCTTCTTCTTTTATTTTTTATTTTAGACCAGGGACAGTTCAGGCACCTAGTTTTGCATGGCAGGTCACCCTAACCCTGACATGCTACACAAACAGACTTCCAACAAACAGGAAATTGAAAAAAAAGGAAGAAAACCGAACTAATTTGCATAATCTTCTTTGACGTGGGGGTGATGAGGAGGGTGTGGGGGGTGAAATGCTGCCGACAAGCACCTAAATGCTGTTTTGAGCTGAAGTTTGCTCAGGGGGAAGAAAAAAAAGTGCTTACTCCTCGAGTCAGACGAGGGCAGATTAGATTTGCAGAGCAGAAGTCTGCTCATCTGTGTGTCCTGTAATAGGATTAGGCCGGTCAGCTACCTCCTGCGGTCACTGACAGGCAGTCTGCTGGTTCGCAGAGCTCATTTCAATACTAACACAAGCGGGGAGTGGGGGAGGGCGGGTTAGTAGCTTGTTTTCCCTCCACTTCCAGAAGGGGAGTGGTTAAAGATGGGGCTTTCAACCTCGCCTATCAGGGTTTATTTCCCCGTAGACGTCAATGTGAGGCGTTGCACCGACTAAGTCAGACAGTGTTTTGCAGATGTTGAGCGTCTTACCCTGGTTTTTACCACGTTCATAAATAAGTGATGTACCTGGCCTCTACCTTAGGCTCTCGCTGTGTGAGGTTGATGGGGATGACTACAGCTTAGCATGTTTATTTAATGAGTGGAACACCTTGCGGGTTAACCGGGTTCTTCATAAACAACAGCATGTTGGATGACAAACAAGAGGGCGTCTGTGTCAGATGCTACACGTTGGATTGTTCAGAGAACAGGAAGTCTTGATGGTTCAACATACAGATAAATACATGTTTAAGCGACGGCTCTTCAAGGGAGTTTGCATGCAAATGTTGGGATCGGTCCTGGTGAAATCGGCCGACAAATTGTCTTGGCCAATCAGCTTCTCTTTTCCGATAGTAAGATCCTTTGTGAAATAGTCATCATCCCAATGTGTAGTTTACAATGCGAGTGTCTGCATGTAACGGCGAGTGAATCTCATTTTGTAAGCAACTCCAGGCCAAACAGAGGAGAGACTTAAGCATGTCTTACATGTTCTTAAGCGGTTGTCTGACCCCAGGGAGAAGGGGGAGGGAGGGAGGTAGCGTGTGAGTGAGTGAGAGAGAGAGAGAGAGAGGTAGCGTGTGAGAGAGAGAGAGAGAGAGAGAGAGAGAGAGAGAGAGAGACAGAGAGCCAGAGAGAGAGAGAGATGGAGGGAGGAAACACGAGGCTTTCTAAAGTGGATCACAAGAACGCATTCCTCTTCCAGCTCTCAAGGTACACTAGAACACAATGCTTGATGCCGTTTTCTACTCGAGCAACAGGGATGACAGAAATCAATCCCATCAGCACTTCTGCAGACGAGGAAATAAAAGCTCTTCGATACGTTGACTCCATCTCATTCTGTTGTGATTTCCACAGAGACTCAGAGCACAAAAGCCCATGTTATAGAGTATATGAATGGTGTTTCTTTGACCATTATTAATATTCACCATAAAAGTAGTGATAGTTGTTGTTTCATGTAAAAAAAACTATTCAATATTCTCTTACAGCATACACTGTAATATATGTAAACTAATTCCTCCAATGTATCTTATTCGGTTCAAAAATGTCACAAACAGTTGAATTGTTAGAATTGCCACAGGAAACAAACACAGTGCTCAGTCACATTGCTCCAGTCCTGCAGTAGGACTGACAAACTCATTTCGAGCCACTTCACCGCAGAACATTAGGGGTACCGAGGTCAACCTAATGCTGAAGTTGTAATTAGAAAAAGAAAACCTCTCTTCCATTCCTGCTTCTCTCACCCTTCTCCCCCATCCTCCACCTCACTCTGGTACCTTTTCAAAAGGATCATCTCATTTCTACCTCCAACATTTTTTACCCTGGCCTGTCCATCCACCCCCCCCCCCACCCCCCACCATCCATGCCCCTCCCACCACTCCCCCACCATATGTTTCCTCATCTGAGAGTGAGCCGTGCACTGTAGGCAATCATTCAGATATGCAAACACCCATCCACACACGGAGGCTAAAACAAAGAGGTGTGGATGGAGAGAAAGAGCGAGGGAGAGAGAGAGAGACAGAACGTGTGCGAGCTACAGAGAGAGAGAGAGAGAGAGAGAGAGAGAGAGAGAGAGAGAGAGAGAGAGAGAGAGAGAGAGAGAGAGAGAGAGAGAAAGAGAAAGAGAGGAGAGAGAGAGAGACAGAAAGAGAGGCAGAGAGAGAGAGAGAGAGAGAGAGAGAGAGAGAGAGAGAGAGAGAGAGAGAGAGAGAGAGAGAGAAAGAGAGAGGATATAAAAAAGGTATAGAAAGTGACAAGAAAGAGAAAGGAGTAAGGATTTTCCACCTGCGGTGAGCGCCCATGCAAAGCATCGCTGAGTAAACTAATTGAATATCGACGCTCTGACTGACTGCTACCTGTGACATTGCCCTGGAAACAAACCCAACAATTTACTGCCAAGCTATTAGGAAGAGACACCATCTAGTCTATTCACTTGATGGATACAGCTTGTTTTTTTGTCTTTTTTTGTTTTTTTACTATTTCAACAAAAAAAGGGTTTGGTGAGTGCAATCTGGATTTAATTTCTTTCAGAAACTCCACAAATACTCCACAAATACACAACTTTGCAGGACAGACGATTGACTTTTCCTCCTTGCAGGGATATGTGGTGTTTGTTCTAACTTCCTCCCTTCTGTGATTTTGTTCAAAGAGGCTTTGGCATGTCAGCCAAAGTGATGAAATGATTCATGATAATCTGTAGGTGGGTGAGCTACTTTGGAGAAATCTAAAGTATAACCCTCCCCTTAGGCTGATTGGTCGGGAAGATGTGGGGGGGGGATTTATCTGCAATCCACATTTAAGCAACCGTTAATCATCATCACAAATCAAGCTTTTCTTTCTGTGGTTGTGAACACTAAGTCTACATGGTGTGATTAACCCAGGAGCTCAGATCTACACTTCCTCTTCCAAGTGAAATCATTTGCTTGAAATGTTGTTTCTGCCTCTGAAACTCTCCTCAAAAGAGCATTTCACCGCCCTGCTTCGACACCAGAAGGAGTTCAAAAGGAGAAGGAGGTGCTGGAGCAGTGTGGTTGTCGTTCGGGGCCACACTGCAGTGCGTCTCGACACCCATCTGTAACGAGACCACAGAGAACGGAGGGATCCTAGGAGGAGAAGCCAAGGCTGCAGCCTGGACGGTGAGAAAATGACCTGCCATGTCTCCAGTCTCACCTCCTGAAACACTTCTGCTGCTCTGTCTCACACACACACACACACATCTACACACACAGACCGTCAGAGACACACACAAATCACACGCACACAGACATCCCCACAAACAAAATACACACAGTGGAAATGTGTGTGAGGGCACAATCAGAATGGGTTTTATTCGCCATGAAAGTTTGCACAGACAAGGAATTTGCTTTGGCAGGAAGGTGCAAACATTAAACATATTAGGAAACTACATTTAAATATGAGGACTAACTATACTAAGGGTACATAACTAGCAATACTAAATGGAATTAGATTAAAATAAACGATACAATAAAATATAAAATAAAATATTTAAAAAAACTAACAGCAGTACTATCTGGAGTAATTGACTGTTATTGACAGAAGTCAAGATTATGGCTTAGTCTGTGGCCAGACCTGTCCTGTAGGCAACAACATCGATCTGGAAATAATCCATGCACCCACTATTGAACAGTTCTGAAAACACAGCCTTCAATTCACAATTAACTACCATGTGTTGACCTAAAAAGTCACATTTGTAAGATTTTCAGATGCTTTGGAACTTGTCGATACATCAGCACACCCTTTTGCTAAATTCAGTAGCGTATAGTATACATATAATCTTTAACCAGATTCAGAACATATTGATAATAAAACAGCGCATGTTTAAGCAAATCACAGGAGGCATGACTCGAAAAATATGTGAAGGATATCAAGTTCCCCTGCGATGATAAATGTCCATTGATAAGATGAATCAACGACTTCCAAATGACTTCCAAGAGACCACATCTTACAAAAGTATTCAGACCCCCAACCAATTCTCATTACTATTCAAATGGTACTGAAAAGTCATTGGTTGTATCACACATAGCACATCCTCAGTTGTTACTAAAAGCTGACCCACCCACATCTGAAAGCAAACCTGCGGCGTTGGTTTGACACGTCTCGACCTCCAGACCCAGAAGCACTAGTTGCTTGAAACATTGGTGTTCCCCCCGTTGCCTACCTGAGACGGCTTTGGAAACACCTCGTAAAGTTTTGCAGTTCGATTGGAAAGGTCAGCTATGCCTGAAAGCGTCTCCCAGATAATGAGACCTGTCTAAGGCTCTCACTCTTCACGCCAGGTGAGATCCAACTCACCTGGCGTGTGACAGAGTGGACAGAGATCAAATTAGTGGTACAGTACAGCCGGCCTGTTCCTCTGGTTTCACTTCATGAAAGATCTCATGTGATTTGACTTCTGTGCTGAATTGCAGATAGTTATCAAATGAATGTTACAGAATATAGACTCCAAACAATGGACACTGCCAGTTTACTGAATGGACCGCCACCCGATAAAATTGTTATATTAATCTGATAACTTCAGCTACTCGGGGAGACACTATAAAAAGCTGAAGTAATGATCTTTGTTTTCATAAACACCTTAGACGCGATTTTAATGGCTGGCAAGCGCCCCCGCCTTCACTGGATGTCGTGTCTGACACTGTGCTGCAGCGACAGGTTCATTTTCTGCTTCCTTCTCTTTATAGGAGCAACTAAACACCCAGGGAAGCTCCTTCTGTTGGCCCGTCTCCCCCACACAAACACCACATTCATCGCAACTACTTCCCCCCCCCTAATGTTCACCATTCATCTTCTAAAGCAGAGCAGCTCCGAAATTGTCCAGCTCACAGACTCTCTGAACTTACTTTTCCCTCAGTGGTAAGAACACTGATTTGAAGCCAACTGTATTCTTCTACATAACCTTGACAGAGAAATACAGAAGCAATTCAATCCTGAATCTGAGTGAAGGGGTGGGGGCTTGGCCATGTTTGGAACATCAAGGAGTTTGCGATGCAGGGAATCAGATGGTTGAGCGGTGAGGGAGTCGGGCTAGTAATCTGAAGGTTGCCAGTTCGATTCCCAGCCGTGCCAAATGACGTTGTGTCCTTGGGCAAGGCACTTCACCATACTTGCCTTCGGGGGGAATGTCCCTGTACTTACTGTAAGTCGCTCTGGATAAGAGCGTCTGCTAAATGACTAAATGTAATGTTTCCCAAAGGAGGGGTCCTATTTTCAATGTGCCATTCATCTTTCTTGGGAATCTAACTAGCTACTGTTGTGAACTACAAAAGGCAAGAAGGATTTCAACAACTGTAGCTGTAAAACTGGCTTAAATCCCCAACGTCCTTACCTGTCGTACTCTACTAAACATGGGTGGAACGGGAACGACTCGAATGCATCTCTTAATTAAATCTGGATGATCCGACCATGCATCATGACGCGCGGAAATAAATCTGGTTGAGATTGACGGTGAATCCCTCTCGCGGTGGTAATCACACCCATGTGCCAGGAACAGACTGTAAAAATCAATCAGGTTTATGCATACGAATACAGGGTCTCTCGGAGCGATTGCACAAATTGCTTTACAGTGTCTCATAATTGGTTATGCAGAAAAACGGGAAATGGAAGGGAAGCATCAGTCATCGATTTCTTCTTTTCTTTTTGACGTGGTGCATTTTGAAGGCGCCGTGGTGAAAGAAACTAGTATTTTAACTCGGGCCGTACGGAGGGAGATTGTGTGCGAGGGCGAAAATCCATTCTGAGGCTCCAGCAGAGATTCGATGCAAAGTAATGAATGTCAATGTGTGTGTTTGGAATTGCAACAGTGCTTTTGCCCTCAGTCCAAGTTGTGTGCGTTCTGATTTTAATATTCGATTTTAGTTAGATAGCAAGATGTCATATTGCCCAAACATTAGTATTTATTATTCAAGACAAATCCAACAACAGGTTAAAAGGTAAATAGTTTTGAGTAAAATAACGAGTGAAGCGCCTCATCGAATGCTAATAAGAATTATTTTCTCCTGTTCAGTATACCTAGTGGCACAGCAAAAATAATAAACTTCTAAAGAACCTGCCATCTGGAGAGAGAGATAGAGAGTCGGGGGGGGTTGAAAAGAAACACTGTGGAATATGCTAAAAGACCGGAGCGATTCATTTCACTCTTTTCAGCTCCCTGGATTTCCTGATTTAGATATTATTTTAACCTCGGTGACCCGTCAACCACAACACCATGTCAGTCTATTGATAAACCACGGTGGGTTTACCTTTTGTAGAACATCTCTCACATACTGATGAACTGGACAGCCCTATCTGCTCTGTGTGGGGTGTTTACGTAGGGAAGAAGGAGGAATCATTTCACCGTTTATGATAAGGCCCGTCTGAATGGGTTTCAGCTAACAGCGACTGATAATACAGACTGGGGGAAACACATCGCAGGAGAGGAAACAGACACACAGAAGCTACAAGCCAATCAACTTAAATAAACTCCTTGAGGAAGCCGGACAGCTGTTATCCTCGGAGCAAACATGCCGATGTCACTCTCTCTATTGAGCGAGACAGACAAACAAAAGGCCACACCTCCGTCCGGCACCTTGGAGACTGAGACGGAAGGAACCACAGCCGTGAGAGTCCGTCTCTCTCTGGCCCCACCATAACTTGCCCTGCTGCAGGGAGGGAGCCAGCAGTGTGGAGCCCCCCCCCCCCCTCCCCCACCCCCCCGAGTTCAGACTCATCAAGAATTACTCCCGTCTTGTCTCATTCCATTTCTTTCTCTTTTTTTTCATGCATTATTAAAGCGCTTTCTCTTCTTTTTTGGACAGTTTTAAGTGACATTGTGACAGGGAAGGCAGGGAGAGAGAGAGAGAGAGAGAGAGAGAGAGAGAGAGAGAGAGAGAGAGAGAGAGAGTCAGAGAGAGAGTCAGAGAGAGAGAGTCAGAGAGAGAGAGTCAGAGAGAGAGAGAGAGAGAGTCAGAGAGAGAGAGAGTCAGAGAGAGTCAGAGAGAGAAAGAGAGAGAGAGACAGAGAGAGAGAGAGACAGACAGAGAGTCAGAGAGAGAGAGACAGACAGACAGACAGACAGACAGAGAGAGGGAGGGAGAGAGAGAGAGACAGAGAGAGAGAGAGAGAGAGAGAGAGAGACAGACAGAGAGAGACAGAGAGAGAGAGAGAGACAGACAGACAGAGAGAGTCAGAGAGAGAGAGGGAGGAGGGACATGCAGCAAGATGCACGGGCCAGATTCAACCCCTAGCCCCTGTGGTGTGGTAAGGCCTCAGCCTACATGGTAGGCACACTCACCCAGTGAGCCACCGGGCACCCCCCCAGTCTTGTATTTGATCAAATAAATCTGGATGCCTGGTTCTATATTGTTTCTTTTCTTTCCGAGCTTAAGTGATTGCTAAACCACACAGACGCCACAGTCATTCTCAAACACAAAGTCGATGTCATTGCTGACAGCTTCACTTCACCTACCGAGATATCCATGCAGACAGAAAACGTATTTTCAAAAAACGGCGATCTTTGTTACACCTTTAACTCTGGTTAAATATGTAGAATCTCACAAAGGTTCGGTACACGACACTTTCATTAGTGTCGGGTGAGCCAACTGAAGTAACATCAGGAGTCTTTACCTTAAGATATCCTGATTTATCTTGGTTCTACAAATGCACCTACTTGCAGCTGGTAATGAGATACTAAACTACAAGACAAGGAGATGGCAGATTTATGATAAGTCACATTTCCCAAGCTGCTGAAGCTAGATCTTATTGTGTTGGCTCCACAGACCCGGTGTGCAAGTCAGAGTGTGTACCAAGATCAAAATAACAGATGAGGGAGAAGTTAGCCTCTTTGCTGCAATGACATCCATAGATGTATGCTGGGGAGAGAGAAAAAAGGTTGTTGAAAGGTTTGAAGTTTAAGGGTGGATATGCTACTGTTTGAGGACAGATGTTGACTTGGATGAGGTAGTTAAAACTGACAGCCACTCCAGACAGCCACTCCAGACCCCTGCGCTCACGTGCTCCTTCTCTCTACATGACATTTTATTGTTTGATGTCTCTTCTACAAGAAGCTGAAAATACACTAATTCACTATACCCCCAGACGCAAAAAAAAAAACAGTCCAGAAATAGCCTGTCCAGAAATACCTTCACAGGACAATCATTGTCGATGGTTCGGGTACAATCCCAGCATATATTTTTGTCTTTGTGAAGTGTCTCTCCTGGAAGGTGTACTACATCCATGTTCCATACTGACATGGGTTGTCTTGGGGCAGATTGCAAAATACTAAGGGAAATATGAAATATATTCAATGTCAAACACACCCTAGGTCTTATTGAAATGTTGCATCAATGAAGTAGAACAATATTTATTACAGTCATTACCAACCAAGTACAACGTTCTGGATCTATTATGCATTGGTGGTGGTATGGCTCGATTAAAACTTCACAAGGATGGAAATCACATTGGGATTCTTAAAAGACCAGTAGCCATTAACACAACAGAGATAATGCATGTTGACTCGAACACTCAGTTATTGTAAAAAGGTCAAACAAATGAAAAGAAAGCTTGTTTGTGAAACGTTGATGTTATTTCAGAGTCTTTCTTTTAGTTAACAGAAGGAGAATTGACCTTGGTTTAAATGTAATGTCCTTTTCCCTTCAAACAAGCGTGAACTTATTACATTTCTGAAAGCATAGTCATGCTCTGGTATGTCACTTAACCTTCCTGTTTGAAAACGCTGCTATTTCACACATTTCCATTCAACACAGTAGCTAAAGACTCTAGCCTTGGGGATGTTAGTTAAGTTTGAAGAATTGGAAAACATGTTTTCACTTTGGCATTAGCAATCACTTCACCGTACTTAAATGCAAAAAAAGAATGCTCAAAAGGGATTGCTTCAACTGGGATGTGACCAAGCATGTTACATCCTATTGTATCATTCAATTTATATTTTATTCATTTAACAGGTGTGTGTGGCGTACAAATACTGTACCGTATAACTGTCAAGCCAGAATACAACTACCCTTAGATTTGTCTCAGACTGATTGACACATTGGCTGAACTTGACCAATTATGGTGGATAAACAACCACCAACATTTCTGGAGACGGGACCTTTAACTGCCCTGCTTCCCATTTGCCGTTCATGTTGCCCTTTTACTTGGGAGGGCAGACAACTGCTATTTGAAAGGAAGTGAGAGAAACTGTTTCAAACTGTGTGATTTTGGTGGTCTTTCTGATGTTACTGCTGATAAAACCTCCTATTTTCTCAAAAATCAGGACAGAACTTGTGCAGCAAAGATGGAAGCCTAGTCGTGATATAATAATGGCCGAATTGCCGTTTTCTCAAACAGCTTAATTGCTCCTACTTTTCCAGTTGACGTCTTCATACATCTGCAAGAATTCTTAACTGGTAAGGATGCCTCATTGAAAGATTTTCCTGTGGAAATCAGGCTTCGACTTTCTGAAGGGAAACCATTATTTTTTCCTAATTATCTTCACCCAAACAATTCCATGATTTAGGGCAGATTTCCAACAAGGAGGAAAGACTTCACACTTTGCAACAATGTCTTTGTGGTCTGTATGAATGATGTGCTATACAAAACCTATAAAAAAAACGTTTTCAGGGAACCACAACAATGGGATTGTGATTAATGAGAAACATTTGTTTCTGTATTGACCTCAAAAGACCATTAAGATTGCCACTGAAGCGTTTAACATTAATTATAAGGGGCCCCATAAGCTTCCATGAAATTCAATGAGCACCCACAAGTCTGAAGTAACACCAGAGGGTTTGCAGACAAGTTTTCTGCTGAATCATCATCCATATTAAACCGTCTTTTGGTTTGTTCTGAATAAAAACGAATGAAATCTTCTTAATATTATCATACACCCCTTGCTATTCACACATTGAAACAGTACAGTGCAACATTATCTGACAAGCTAAAAAAAAAAAAGAATTAACATCAGTCTGTATTTTAAACTACAGGATCTACCAGCTTTAAGGCCCTCTACCCAGCTTCGCCCTACAATAGTCCTGTCAAGTATTGTGTTCATGGTTCATGAATCGAATGAGTCTGTGAACGTCAACAAGGAAAGCTTTTTAAGAAGTCATCGGACCGATCTCACTTCAGACGATGGAAATAACATCAAGAAACACAACTAACCTATTTCAGACCTGCGCACAAAGCAACTCATTATCTGCTACATTTGCTCGAATCCTGGCATTTCCCAACTTACTGAGCCTGTTTGTCGTTAGCATCGAGGCTCAGAGCGGGAGCTCATCCTTGGCTTTGAGAAACCTGATGAGAAAACCAAGCTAGAGTGACAGCGCTCTCGTAAGCCCTCACACACTGAATAAGAGCGTTAGCAAACGTCATTAGAGCTCATCTTCGACAGCTGCTGTTCAATTTGTGATTAAACGCTGCTATTATTAGCGTCTGTTCAACATACCTAGAGACCTGAATGATGATTCACTATGATCACATGGCACGCCTCTGAGGTGATGTCTGGGTACACTTTCTTACGAATGCTAGCAATATCAGTGTCTGTAATTTAGCCTATTATAGGCAAGCGGAGGGTTGTCCAGTCATAACTACAAAACCAATATATTCATCAAACCGAAAGGTTATCTCCTATTTTGTGTCGATGACTTCAAAATCACTTTATTATCAACGCAAAGAGAGAGACAGAGAGAAATCATGCGTGGGCAAAAAAAGGAAACAATCAAAAGGTTTTATATACTGTACATTGGCCTACAATACAAACAACAACAAACAACAACAACAATGTCCTTATTGACAGACAAACACTAAGAAAAGCCCAACAGCTTTACAAAGACACTCTGCCGGATAACTAGCATAAAGTCGATCGCCAAGAGCTTTCCAGCACAATCAGTGATAGCACTAATTGAAATGTCGCCTCTTCTTCTCTCTGAACCCGGTCTTCGAGTGAACAGCAACTCAGGCAGGGCCTCAGTAATCACACACTGGGATTACTGACCTAGCTGACGGCTAACTCCACCATCTGCTCCGTGATCATTTGTGAACCACCGCAATGATACAGAAGGCTGTCTGTAAAACGAGACGCAACCTAACCAACCAAAAAACAAAGATATTTACGGGTTCATCACACCCTGAACTGTTTAGACTTGTGGCATCTTCATGTAAATGTTGACACAAAAAGGTCTGTAAAGTGTGAGAGAAATACTACAATATTCGTGGGACAGGGTGGGACACTTGAGGCTAAAACTGATAACAGGAGGGATGTGAGGAATGGAACTGTAGACATTTGAATATGTATACACTACAGTCAGTCTCTTCACATCGATGGAAATGCACCAGGCTTAAGAGCACTGTTTATTGTGTTTAGAGTATCAATGACAGAGTTGTAACAGCCAGGGAGGGGCCTCCATGTGGTCAGTGGTGCAGAGAGAGAGAGGCAGAGAGAGAGAGGCAGAGAGAGAGAGAGAGAGAGAGAGGGCAGAGAGAGAGGCAGAGAGAGAGAGGCAGAGAGAGAGAGGCAGAGAGAGAGAGGCAGAGAGAGAGAGGCAGAGAGAGAGGCAGAGAGAGAGAGGCAGAGAGAGAGAGGCAGAGAGAGTCAGAGAGAGAGAGAGAGAGAGAGGCAGAGAGAGAGGCAGAGAGAGAGAGGCAGAGAGAGAGAGGCAGAGAGAGGCAGAGAGAGGCAGAAAGAGAGAGAGGCAGAGAGAGAGAGAGGCAGAGAGAGAGAGAGGCAGAGAGAGAGAGGCAGAGAGAGAGAGAGAGAGCAGAGAGAGAGAGAGAGAGAGAGAGAGAGAGAGAGAGATAGAGGCAGAGAGAGAGGCAGAGAGAGAGAGAGAGGCAGAGAGAGAGGCAGAGAGAGAAGCAGAGAGAGAGAGAGAGAGAGAGAGAGAGAGAGAGAGAGAGAGGCAGAGAGAGAAGCAGAGAGAGAGGCAGAGAGAGCGATGTCTCTACTCGTATCTCTCACAGTCCTTTCAGCAGTGAGGTCACTGGTCATCTGGGTCTGAAGGAGAAACCTTCCATCTCCTCTGCCCCCCCCCCCCCCCCCCCCCCTCCCAGCCAAGCCACCCTTATACGCAGGCAGGGACTGCTAGCACCTGAGAGAGATGAGATTCAAGAGGCTGGATGATACTAGAGCCGTAACTTGTGAGACATGATTTCCACTCACAAATGAGAGGGCATTATGAAAGTCTGAACATGTATTCCTCAAACAGCTGAAGGACATATTGTTCCTTTTTCAATTCAACAATCACAACGGTCAGTTAAGTGGATAGCATTGCTTGAGGTGAATCTCATACGATTCTGTTGGTTTAATAACAACTAAACATGAGTCAATTGGACAATCCTCACACACTTTTTGAAAAAAAAGAAGAAAATTGTCATCTGGTTTTTCCTCAAGTGTATTTCATCCCACTCAGTCGACAGCCTCTGGCGCTCTGTCAGGCAGAGCATATGCATGCAGGAACTATTTCCAATGCCTCTTTTGTCAGGAACACTGGTTACATAGACTGAGCCGGCACCGAGTGCCAGCGCTGACGATGGCGGCATTCCTCAGCCACAACAGGCCCCGTGAAAGACCAGGGGCCTGGAGTCGTAGTGTGGGTTCCTGGGCTGATTATTAATCAGCCTCGCCGCTCTGAAAAAAACCACGGGCCAAGTCACGTGGGCCACTTCACTGGGGGGACTTGGCGGAGTCAGAGAGAGAAGAAGGACGCTTCTGTTCGTCTACCCTGTAATTTGATGTGATTGAAAGTATTGTTGCAACAGAACAACGGGCCAATGTCGGACTTCCAGGCGAAGTTTGAGCCAACTGTCACTGAGGAGGAGTAACTGCAGTACACTGATTCCGATGAGGGACAACAATTAAAGGAGTATTCAGACGGCTGGTCCAGTTAGGAGCTGTGTAGTGTGAAGTGAGTGATTGTGATCATTTGTCAGTTGCTTTCGGGCCAAGAAGAGCAGGGAAAACAAGTTTGACGTCTCGCCTACACTGTACTCTTTGTGAGGTTGCGTTTCCTTCAAAGTATCAACGTAAAGTATTTGTAGTAATCTACCATTTACAATAAATATTCCCAAATATGATTAGTTGGCAGTTGGGAGTTGGCAACTATAGTTACTGTATGCAGCCTTGATCTTATTCAATGGCTTCCCCTGTTGGTGGTCCGACGCTGGTCATGGGAAAAGTCCCTGTCTGACCAACACACTAGTAACTCAGCCAAAAAATAAATACGCTGCAGTAAGTGACATGCTGGAATTCAGTCAAAACAGTCCTAAAGCATTCATAGATGCTAGATGCAGTGCTGCAGTGCAACACTGCGATGATGAATCGTTTCTCCGTGCAGTGAAAAATGAGCAAATATGATAACAATGACCTCTAATCTATAATTTGCTCCTTCAGGAAATGAGAAGGCCCTCTTGTTATTTTGACGAAATGGGCAAAGTGGCAATTTCACATCTGGGTAGTAACCGATGTCAATTATTCACGCTCGTCAGCTGCCTCTAATGCGCCTAATTTGCTTAATAACATATCATGCTGAGAAGCACCGAGGAGAAGTCATTTAAAAAAAATGAAGCTGCAGTTCTCGATTCATAACATAAGCGGACCTTCTTGCACAGACAGAGAACACTTGAAAGTCCGACATGCACAGATCAGTAAACAAGAATCCTAAGTAAACTGTCCTAGTATACAGTATTACTCATGTAGTACTAATGTACTGTAGTACTAATGTATTCCTAAGATGTTAGGACCCAATAAAACTATTTCGTACCTCTCTATATTGACTTATCAAATAGGATACTGTCCTGTAAACCCCATAGAAACAGATAAACTTTTTATTTTATTTTTTACACAATATCCAAATTGACTCCTAAATCAATTCTGCACCGAAAAAAGTAAGAGTAATATTCTCCACATCACATTCGTGATCCTTTAGTCTCATATTTATGTGTTTGGTTCCTTTTCAAGATCCCTGTGTCCCACTATGTGTACAAAGCACATGGAGACTGGCAGAGCCCCACCTCCCAGCCAGGCATCTCCAGGCATCTCCTCTGGTTCCAACGTCCCGGCTTCGTCTAACCTTCACACGGCCACAAAGAGAGGACAGTCTCTACACGTCAGTAACAATCTCCATGTCTTTTGTCCTCGCCCGCCCGCCCCCCTCACCCACCCCCCCCCCCCCCTCCATGCCCCATCCCACACACTACTCTCTCTCTCTCGGTCGGTAGTCCAACAACAGCTGTTGCTCCAAATTGCGATGTAACCACCAATAATTCCTGCCTTTGGCGGAGTCAGGCTGGTGGAGGAAGGGGAGGCAGGCTGGTGGAGGGAGGGAGGGGAGTCAGGCTGGTGGAGGAAGGGGAGGCAGGCTGGTGGAGGAAGGGAGGGGAGGCAGGCTGGTGGAGGAAGGGGAGGCAGGCTGGTGGAGGAAGGGGAGGCAGGCTGGTGGAGGAAGGGGAGGCAGGCTGGTGGAGGGAGAGGGAGGCAGGCTGGTGGAGGAAGGGGAGGCAGGCTGGTGGAGGGAGGGGAGGCAGGCTGGTGGAGGGAGGGAGGGGAGGCAGGCTGGTGGAGGGAGGGAGGGGAGGCAGGCTGGTGGAGGGAGGGAGGGGAGGCAGGCTGGTGGAGGGAGGGAGGGGAGGCAGGCTGGTGGAGGGAGGGGAGGGGAGGCAGGCTGGTGGAGGGGAGGGAGGGGAGGCAGGCTGGTGGAGGGAGGGAGGGGAGGCAGGCTGGTGGAGGGAGAGGAGGCAGGCTGGTGGAGGGAGGGAGGGAGGGAGGGGAGGCAGGCTGGTGGAGGGAGGGAGAGGAGGCAGGCTGGTGGAGGGAGGGGAGGCAGGCTGGTGGAGGGAGGGAGGGGAGGCAGGCTGGTGGAGGGAGGACCAGGGGGCACAAAGGACAGGCCAGTGAGGGGCTTGGCGGGAACGCCGCAAGGATATGTGCTGCATCCCGGCAACGCTCAGAACAGACAAATAGAGAGAGAGAGAGAGAGAGGGGGGGGGAGGGAGAGAGAGAGAGAGAGAGAGAGAGAGAGAGAGAGAGAGAGAGAGAGAGAGAGAGAGAGGGAGAGAGAGAGAGAGAGAGAGGGAGGGGGGGGGGAGGGAGAGAGAGAGAGAGAGAAAAAAAAGTGACAGGAAAGAGAGAAGAAAGGAGAGGGGAGAGACAAAAGAGAGAGAGGGGGGCAAGCAAGCCTATCCTCATGAGTCCTGCCACCAGTCCTCTCTGATGTAATGTACTCAGCTCTCTCCACAAAGTGGTTGGGGAGCAGGCAATATGGGATTAGTTATTTTTAACAAGCCTAGCGGTCCTTAAGAAATCGTGGGTCTGTCTCTTCTATGATTAACAGTTGAGGCCAGTGCACTGGGAAAGCAAATCAACGACTTAATTTACTAATTTTGTACGATTTAGATTGACTAGTCAAACTCTGGAAAGTTTGGGCAAAAAGGACATATGGATAATTGTCAACCTGACCTGTTATATTTAACCCAGTAATGATAACTAAACTAGTTCTATGTAGGCTACAAAATAAATATATAAAACACAATCCATAGCCTATAGGAAACCTCACAGGGTTGTCCTTGAGATGTTGGCTTTAGGATATTGCACTACGACATGCCATGTATTGATGAACGTAAAACAATTAAAAACACAAGAACCATCCTCGGGTGAAGACGATTTAACTTCGATGACCTTTAACACGTTGCCGATCCGGATTAACTAACCTACTCAATCTATTATATGCCGACCTCCTGTCCGACTGAAAATATAGGCGATGTCAAGATGCTCAGAGTGGACTGACCAAAGCCAAATTGGCACACAATTTAACATACTATTCAGTTCAACGTACAAAAATGCAATAATCTATTTCAGAGAGTTGCACCGATGATATGAGAAAAGTTGCGTTACAAACACACTTGTACCTTTCAGGGTAACTATTTGGCGCAACCGAATAATGCCAATTGTGTAGCGTTTCACCAATTTAAAGCGTTATGGTATGTGGTTTAATGCCAATGTTTACACCCATGCAATTTAAAAGGACAACATCACGTGTGATATTAAAATAAAGGAACGAAAATAACATGCGTGAGTAAAACATCCCATTCCGAAATATTACAATCACATACCTTGTTGCATCAGAAGAAATGTCATTCCGACAAGCATAAACCAAAACATGGGATTCTTCATGGTGATTGGTTTGACGGGTCTTTTCGGTGTGGAAGTGCGTTGTTGGTCAGAAATAGACTTCAAAAGGAATATCTCCGAAAAGTGAGGAGAAGCGGAGTGATGTTCTCACAACGTGTCTGTCCTTCTATCTAACTGTAATGCGGCCACCAACGCAAGCACTACAGAAGTCCCTCCTTCACCGATGTATTGGTCGTAATTTGTGAGTGGCTGCTTGCTAGGCTTGTGGTGCGAAGCGCCGCCGCTGTCCAAGAACCCGCTGCTATTCCATTAACGAAGTCAGCAACAGTGGACCCCTTCTTTTTCGTTTTACAATAACGGGGTCCGCGTTTTCTACTGAGAAGTATATCCATATGGGTCATATGGGCATGCAATCAACGGCAGGATTTGTTTGGAAACAATGAATATTCGTTCAGAATATAGGTTCAGCTTGGTTGATTTTGTTAAACTATTTGATTTGGTTCAGAGAATACAATGTTGTATAGTCTACACTGGGAACCGCAATAGGCTACATTTAAGATAGGTACTTTATATTCATGTCGAATAAACACAGATGAAAAAATTTAGATGTTTCGGGGGTAGCCTACGCGGAAAAGATAGTCATTTCACAGTAGCACAGTTGATTCTGCACCCAAGCACTTATACTGCAACATGATACAATGACGGTTAGCGCAATAACAATGAAAACGCAATTCCTCTGGCAGTTGGCTGTTTGGAATCATATTTTTGCTGCATAGTGACTCTTGTTGGTATTGGGTCCAATGAGTTTGTATTGACAACACTTCACTTCAGAGTTCAGCCTAATTTTGTAAGCAGTCACAACATCCTTTAGCCACCTCCAGATGTTATGAACGCAGAGCGGTAGAACGCAATATATATCACTTGTCAATTGCTCTGGTACAGGGCAGTCGATCTGGATAATTACGAAGTAAACTGTTTGGTCAGCCCCATTATTTTTGCAACGTCCAGACTGATTTGTTTTCATCTTTTGACCGCACGACGGCCAACTCAATTAGTATCAACTTTGATTCGTCTGTGATGTTGTCATACCCTCAGAACCGTTTCCAAAGGCAACGCCTAAGATCAAGACATCTCTGCCTCTCCCTGGCGCATCCCCTACCTGATTCAAATACATTATACTTGCAGGATAGTAACTTTAAAATGTTCTGGAAGTTCTTAATAGCCTATTAGATCTGGTATAGACGGAACAATATCCTGTTTTGAATGGGCTAATTATCCATGTCATTAAATATCTGTTACATTTTAGGAGGTTCCTCCTTCACCCGACCACTAGGGGCAGTGCATCATGGATTTTGGTTGGGGTTCAATCTAGGTTGATAACAGTATTATATTAAAACAATATCCTACAGTATATTGGACCTTGGTTTCGATCAAATCACGAGGAAGAATCACGTTGAATGAATAATGAGACAAACTCGACGCACTGAGATTTGTTAATGTGACTCTCACCTTGTCTCCCCCCCCCCCCCCCCCCCCCCCCCGTCCAGAGGACGGGTGTTAAGTACAACCAGGTACAAGATTCATCCCACAAGCAGTTAGGGTCCTGAACTCCCATAACTGTTAGCCTTTTATTGCCAGTGTCCTCTTGGTCTAATGGTAGTGATGTGGCAGGCTGGGTTTGAAACCTCTCAGGTTAGTCTCCAAGGTAGCGTCTTCCTAGAAGGCGAGGGCAGAGGGGGATCAATACTGCACAAGTGGTGGGAAAGCCATTCTGCTATTACGATGATGCAGACCTTAAAACCACACATATACTAGTAGATGTCTGAGAATGACTGAGTCTCCTAATCGGACAGGGAGACCCCGCCTTGGCGCAGACACCATGCGCTCCCTGTCGTGCAGAGAAGCAGACCTCCTAGGAATAAAATACCAAAAAGCGGGCTCCATAAATGACATCATGTTTTAAAGATAGCCTTACATGTTCATATCCATACAGCTTTAGAGCCAAGGCAAGATCGATTTAATCCCCATCGTGGGGGTCATGTATCACCATGGTATAATGTTCAGCCCCCACACCCATACCCCTGCCTGTGGTTACAGTATACAGTGGGGAGGAATGATCTTTATTCAACAACAAAAAAACATTAAAATAATTCCATGTTCACAAACATCTCAATCTCTATATATACACAAATATATATACACACACATATATACATGTATATATATATGGGTATATATATTTATACCAACAAGTTTATCTGAGTGAGAGACACCATTAACTGCATTCCAGATGTACTGATGTTTCACCGCTAAGAGCAGTGCTTTTATACTTCATCTGGTTGATGTTGAGAGGATTCACTTTGATGACCTTCCTGTGATCTTTCTGCTCAGTCGTTTTCCTGAAAAGGCCCAAGAGTCATGACTGTCTCCAGAGAACAGGAGCAGGTCACAGGACACAAAGGGAAAATTGGTGTCTTGGGTGGCAAGGCAAAGCAAATAGCCCGAGTCTGTTTGTTTAACTTATGTTTACCCCCCATGTTGGAGATTACAGAAGGTTGCGTCACCGAAAGTAAATGTTTTTTTTATGTAAATGTGAGAAAAAAATAATCTTTAAGCAACCCACCCGAGAGTGACTGCAGTCAAGTTCGGTGAAGTGCAACAGTGAGTCAAGTCCACATGTCGATGAAATCCCCGGATCAATAGAAGAAATCTGAGTCAAATCCCACAAGGAATGGACGTCTGCCCCGCAGAAAATGAGACATACTTGCAAAATTGATTATTTGACAATCCTGCTTAGCGCATTTGTATCCCGGGCAAGCCACTAGGATTATTACAATATATTCACAACAGGAACAGTCTGTCAGCCTGGAGGGGTTTTCTTCTTCCTAACTGGTAGAGCAGTAACATTCATTGAGAGATGTAGTGGAAATGGAAAAGTACATGGTCTGTGTGGGCTTGGTCTGTGGACTGGGTTTAGTCTGTGGTGTGGACATGGTCTGTGGGGTGGACTTGGTCTGTGGTGTGGACATGGTCTGTGGTGTGGACATGGTCTGTGGTGTGGACATGGTCTGTGGGGTGGACTTGGTCTGTGGGGTGGACTTGGTCTGTGGGGTGGACTTGGTCTGTGGGGTGGGCTTGGTCTGTGGTGTGGACTTGGTCTGTGGTGTGGACATGGTCTGTGGACTTGGTCTGTGGTGTGGACTTGGTCTGTGGGGTGGACATGGTCTGTGGGGTGGACTTGGTCTGTGGGGTGGGCTTGGTCTGTGGGGTGGGCTTGGTCTGTGGTGTGGACTTGGTCTGTGGTGTGGACTTGGTCTGTGGTGTGGACTTGGTCTGTGGTGTGGGCTTGGTCTGTGGTGTGGACATGGTCTGTGGTGTGGACTTGGTCTGTGGTGTGGACTTGGTCTGTGGTGTGGACATGGTCTGTGGTGTGGGCTTGGTCTGTGGTGTTGGCTTGGTCTGTGGTGTGGACATGGTCTGTGGTGTGGGCTTGGTCTGTGGTGTGGACTTGGTCTGTGGTGTTGGCTTGGTCTGTGGTGTGGACATGGTCTGTGGTGTTGGCTTGGTCTGTGGTGTGGGCTTGGTCTGTGGTGTGGACATGGTCTGTGGTGTGGACTTGGTCTGTGGTGTGGACTTGGTCTGTGGTGTGGGCTTGGTCTGTGGTGTGGACTTGGTCTGTGGTGTGGACATGGTCTGTGGTGTGGACATGGTCTGTGGTGTGGACATGGTCTGTGGTGTGGACTTGGTCTGTGGTGTGGGCTTGGTCTGTGGTGTGGACTTGGTCTGTGGTGTGGGCTTGGTCTGTGGTGTGGGCTTGGTCTGTGGTGTGGACATGGTCTGTGGTGTGGCTACGACCTGTGTGGACTTGGCTGCTGTTTGGACTCCACAGAAAGAGGAAAGAGAGAGGGCAAGTGTGTTAGAATCACGCTGCAGGTGATGAACTAAGACCACATGGCTAGGAGGCAGAGAGTTTAGAGTGTCTTCTCCCTAAGTCAGCCTTCACCGATCGGAACCTCTGACCTGTGTGTGTGGGATGATCCTAAGGCCTGGGAAATTGATATAACTCAGTGGTAGAGCATTTCACTGTGGGTCAAGAGGTTGCATGTTCAAATACCCCCCTTTCCCTATGTTCGATTCGGATAAAATGGTCTGCTAAATGAGAACATTACTATTCTAACAGGCACTGCCCAGTTCTGGTGGCATATTCCAAGAGTCTTTTGCCACAGAGCATTCTTCACTTTACCTACAACTTCCATAAAACTGCCAAGTTATCGTCTTGTCTGCCCCCGCAGGGCAGGGGGAAAAATACGATTCCAATAAAAAGTCTGTATGAACACGAAGGACATTAACGCTTTTCTGTAAATGAGGGAAAACTCCAGAAAAAGATTATTATGCAGTGAAAGAGGACCACGGAGGATACCGACACTCGAGGGACCAGGAAGGGATGGAGGCATATTTAATACTAGTAGTTTCATGCATTTTTATTCACCGTGGGACAACGGTTGTATTGCATACAAAAGCGCCTCCGGTTTTAGTAATCCACATCTAAATCCCAGTGTCAGTTCTCTTACTGTGGGTCTGCAGAGAAGTCCATTCTGTCACAGAGAGGAGAGGGAGGAGGGAGGAGGAGGGAGGGAGGAGAGGAGGAGGAGGGGGAGGAGGGAGGAGGGGGAGGAGGAGGAGAGGGAGGAGAGGGGAGGAGGGAGGAGGGGAGGAGGGAGGGAGGAGGGGGAGGAGGAGGAGAGGGAGGAGGAGGTGGAGGAGGGGGAGGAGGAGAGGGAGGAGGGGGAGGAGGAGGAGAGGGAGGAAAGGGAGGAGGAGGAGAGGGAGGAGGGAGGAGGGGGAGTAGGAGGAGGAGGAGGGAGGAGGAGAGGGAGGAGGAGGTGGAGGAGGGGGAGGAGGAGAGGGAGGAGGGAGGAGAGGGAGGAGGAGGAGAGGGAGGAGGAGGCGGAGGAGGGGGAGGAGGAGATGAGAGAGAGAGGGGAACACTGAGTGGCACTGGAATGAAAAAAGGATTTAGAAGACAGAGAAGCCCCATCATGCAACGTTGGACTGCATAAGTGTACTGCCATTGGTGGGTGTGTGTGTGTGTAGACTCTGAATGTAGATGAAGTCCTGATTCCCGGCTGACGGGCTGGTGGGTGCCATGCCTTCAGTCTGCCATCCCCACCACCGGGGCCAAGATGAATCATTTTCACTGCGTCGTGTTTCCGTTGAGGCAGAGGGGACAAATGACCTGACATTTCTGACATTTATTTGCGTTGGACTTTCGCGTGATAATCAGACCCAGCAATCTAATAGATATATATCACAAAAACAACTACATAAATCCACACGGAATGAGAGCAAGAGGAGATGGCTTTCCAAAGCACTGGAGGAACACAAACTAGGCCCTGGGTTTAGGAGCACAAAGAAGCTGCTTGAATGAAATGAAAAGTATGACAGTGTAAGGGAAATACGTTGAAACATATCATTCCATTAACCTCTGAAACACGTTCGCCACGGAACAACACACTAAACCTTATATTGTCTGACAGCTGGAATGTAAATAGTGTAGTATACCTGTGCCTGTGTCTGTGGGTTGAAATACAGGCACCATCTAACTCTTCAACTATGACCCCACTTAGACCATACTCTATTCATATCAATAATTAATGTCCCTCTCTAAGTTCCACACTGTTACTACTCCATAGAGACCTGGCTTAGGTGCGAATAGTGTTAGAGAGTGCATTATAGGTTGCTGAATCGTAACACTAATTGCACATCTGTGAATCTGTGAGATAATCTCAGCATTATAAAACCCTTTTGCTGACTCTGAATTAGTGAGGGGAAAAAAGGGGTATTGTGTGTAGTTTATGAAACAGTATAAGCTTAGAGGACGCTTCCCTCCCCGTTTTCCATCCTTGAATTCCATTTACTCCTTTCCACCCCCTCTCTCTCTTTCTCTTCATCACCTGTTCTCATCAGCTCTCATTTTTTTCTCTCCATCCTCTGCCAAGCACAGATGCCTAAAGAATTAATCTGACACCAGTGCGAAGCAACCTTAAGCAATGACAACGGCGAAGATCCTCAAAAGCTCACCACTTATCATCCGTCGGCTGATTGTCTGCAATGACAGGGAATGCTAGTGATTGATAACACTAGCTTGCGATACTGTTATACGGTTGAATATCAAGTGAGAAGGTGACTATGGTGTGACGAGCCTTCGCAGTAGCAAGACCACTTTTTTACGTGTGTGATTACTGCCCTCTGCTGGATAAAAGGCAAAACAACAGACCTCAAGACATTTTTAAAAAGAGGCTGTTTGATTGCTTTTAAAATGCACACTCTCATCCTTCTGAAAACATCATTTAACATATGTTTGCTATATAACAGCCAGAAGTAAAAGTCTGAGTATGGTTTTGACTGTGTTGCATCCAGCAGGCACTAAGTGTATCATGTATAGCTTGAAACAGACCCTTTCCTCCTTGTGTCTAACACCAGGAGATGTTGATCTACCAGCTCAGCTGCAGCGGTCACTCTCCAGCTCAGTGCTCAGGGGTCGGCCTTGTTTCATGCCTGACAGCCTCAGTTCATCATGATGGATGGGGAAAACAGTCTGACCTGGGTGAAAGCTGGGGCATCACTGCCCCCTTCTGGAGTGGGTGTAGAACTGCATCTACACAGCAGATCGATGTCAACAGTAACCAGAATGTGGATGGAATCTGTTTGACTGTTTTCATTCACAAGTATGGTTCCAAATTATAAGTTAGATGTCATTCTTAGAAGTTATTAATGAGAGGAAGTAAGTGTAAATTATATTATAGCTGTAAGCTCAAAGCTAACATCAACATCATTCAAACAGTATAAAGATGGGTTGTATTTTGTCACACAAATCTGTACTTTTAAATAAAGTTTTATGGAAAGGGTACTCAATTATGCGTGTGCTCAATAAAGTTTTTTATTTTTATCCCCTCTACAGTCCATTATGTAATGTAAAAGGACATGTTATTGGGTGGTGTATGTTTAGAAAAAGGCTTGCTAAGATTGAAACATGTTGCTAGTTTTTGCACTTTCTGGGAGTGTATTCATTATTCTTTAAAGTATTCTTTAAAACTACTTTGAAATAGTTGGTAATAGTCAGAAATATGTAAAAGCAAAAGCAAGACTCTTTCTACCATTTATTCTTTTCAAAAGGGCAAACTTATTTATTTTCCTTCTTTGAGCACCACTTTCTACAAGCAGACATACCTTAGGACCCCTGTGATTTTAGTTTAGTGCCTCAGAACGCCTGTTGTTAAATCCTCTAAGCCTCCATTAGGTTTACATTTTTTATTTATGTTTTTATTTTTCACAGTAATGGCAGACATGGCAAAAGTACACACATCCTTCACTCAAGTAGAAGGATGTGTGTAGATGTACTCATGTTTAAAAAGACTCTTGTAAAAGTTAAAGTTGTCACTACACTTTCAAAAAAACTTTTTTTCACTTTTGGTTTTTGAACTTTTCAAAACGTTTTTTTCTAATTATTTTTCTAATATTTTTTCAACCTTAAAAAAACAAAACAATAACAAAGTATTTGTACTTTGAAGTATTTACAAAGTTAATAACTCAAAGTATTTCTACTTCGTTACTTCCCATCTCTGAGTAATGGAGGATGTTTTCAACAACTCTGTTGATCTCTCCAGTAGCCTTTGGCCGGCCTCAACTGAATCCGTTTGAAAGTGGGTGCAAAGGAGTTGATGTACAAGCACGCCACTGGGAGGAAGCAAGTCAGCATTCCTGTGAAGCTGTTTCATGGGTTTTAATCAGCAGAATCAAAGCGAGAGGCTTCTGAGGGAGTTACTGAGTGTGTAGTTATCCTTCTGTCCTGCTGGTTTGAAACAGTAGGGTGTCCCATCTCTGTAGCCAGAGCTACCACTGGATGAGATCTGCACCTCCTGTACCCAGAACAGAGACTAACTATCAGATGTGCCAATCATTTTCATGGGAGGGGTTGGAAGGTTTAAGTTAAATATACAGTATTTTTGTTCCATTTTCCATGTTTTACTGGAGAGTTTTAAGTGAATTGTTACGGGAAAGGCAGAGAGAGAGAGACAGAGAGACAGAGACAGAGAGACACAGAGAGAGAGAGACACAGAGAGAGAGACAGAGAGAGAGAGAGAGAGGCAGAGAGAGACAGAGAGAGAGAGAGAGAGAGAGAGAGAGAGAGAGAGAGAGACAGAGAGAGAGAGAGAGAGACATGCAGCAAAGAGCTGTGTCTTTGTGGTGGCAAAACTAGTGATCACGGTTCACTCCCAAACGAACAGAAACATTGTTTCTATTGATACAGTAAACGGCTAATCCTCAGAGCAACCGACAAGGCAGGGTTTGAAAACCAGAGATCTTAGGTTTAACTTTTCATTGTGTTACCGTCGTGTTTGAATTCGGCTACCTTCCATTATTATAATCACCTTGTCCTTGGCCGTGTAGAATGTTTCATGGTCTCTGTGTGTAATCTCATTATGGCACTGGGATTACAATAATGCGTTTGATGAAAGCCCCTGGAAGACTTTACCACAAGATCTCAAGGCCATCTCGCTGATATTATTCCCTCATGTCGTCTTGGTCTTAACCACGACAGGCCAAATGCTAAGTCTCTTTTCTCCTGTCCCACATCAAATATGTCTGCATGCGTGTTCCCCTAGGCACCCAATCAAACGTATGGATCTTAATCTTCACAAGGGGGATGAAACTTGGAGGAACAAAATCAGGATGATTAGCTTCTGATTAGTTCTCCTGCCCTTCAGGTCGCTGGTCCACACAGCTCCCACAATGCCATTGTCTCTTTCCCCTCAAGATTTCCGACATCCATTCGAGATTACAGGAAAGGCTTAGATAGTCGCCCTAACCCTGCTAGTCCTGTCGTCATTGTCTCGTACACGGTGAGATGTGTGACATGGATCACAGGTGGGCGGAGAGGAGGGGGGGATCGACCGGGGGTGGGGCTCCACAGGTGAAAGGTCCGGCTGAACCCAGACTTGAGATACAGATTTTCTTTTCTCAGGCAGATGGACACAAAGCTTGGCAGAAATCTCTTGAGTAACCTCAACTAAAAGGATTTAAGAATGGAACTTGGTGGATATCAAGTCCTTCTGGCCTTTTTGTGTGTTATTATAACTTGAACTGCACTTGCATTCACGATACGCTAAATATAAATGCTAATGTCTCAAAGCTTTCAGGCACAGAGATTCATACATATTTTCAGTAGTTTTTAAATTACACATCCCGGATTTAAATATTTAGCCTTCTGGGAAGGACTTTTATTGCGGACGACTCCAGCAAATTCAGTAACTCTGACTGTAAACTCTGACTCTTCCAAGAATAATCTCTCTCTCTCTTTCTTTGAATAATCAGAATGCTAAATATCATTGATATTATAGAACAAGCAATAGGCAACCATGGAAAAATAAAATGTTTTACTGCAACATAATTATGGTATACTGTCCTTTAATCCTCATGCACTCACAACTAGGTATCTTAGCATTCAAACCTGACAAACAGCCTTAACCCTTGTGTTATCTTCGGGTCATTGCGACCCTTCAGTCATTCGTGACCCCCCATCAGTGTTGCGACCCCCACGTTTACCTCATACAAAAATAAAGTGAAGCAGTTTTCTTTTAACCGTCGGGCTGTCTCACACCCCCCCACAGCACGAAGGTTAAAATAAAATGCTTTTTATTTGTTCTTGTATTGGGTAAAGTTGTCGCAGCACAACGATGGGTCGTTGTGACCCGAAGGCAGCACAAGGGCTATGTTGTCACTGTGTTGAGTTGGGGTGCTGCTTGCAGTACTCCTGTGTCTCCACAAGAGGTCCTCGTCTTCCCATTCATGGCAAGGACAACTGAGCTTGTCACAAAACACAAAGGATCTTGCATTTGCAATATGAAGCCATTTGAATTACATTTGTAGCAATACTTGTTATAACTTAGATAAATTCTGTTGGAATAATAGACAAAATCCCTTTAGTCATCTGAATGTTGATCCCAAACATCTGTAGTATGACTCGATGACAAAAGTCAATTTATAATTTGGTCTCCTAACCCCGGCAAGTTCCTCAAATCCTTTTAATGAATAGTTTTTACAGTTATGAATTCAGGCTGTAACAACCACACATGTATATCCTGGTCTGCAGCGGCACTGTCTACATGTCTAGGAGGAGACATATTGAGTATTTCACCAGCTGAACTAGGTCATCCAAGATCACCTTATCTTTCTCGAGACCTCTGCTTTAAGGCGAACAGTTTCGATCTCTCCCCACCACTCGTCCTATGGAACACGTACGCACCCAGGATGACGCTGTCCTCGTATCTTATACATGTCGTCTTAAATCTTCTGGATCCACCTGACATATAGATGGACAAAATATCCCGTGTTTCTTCGTAGATAGAAAGATAAGACTATCCTTGTGATAGGCAGCCTTTAAAGTGGGACACCAGCTCTGTCATCCTACACCTGGAGATGTCTTATGTTGATGTTTTGATCCAGTTTACGTCTGGCTGAAGAACTCAGGTTATTTGAACACATGCATATTGGCTGATGTTCAAACATCGTGTCAGGATCACGGAGGACCGAGGGATCTGTGACTCTGAGGCCATTCTTGGATGTTCAAGACAGATGTGTGTTTTACAGGGCATCCAATTCACAATTTAGGGGCATTGACATCATGCATCCTTTAACAAATATCCCAATCGTCTCCCGTAAAAAAACGATTCTCTCCAACCAGTGATGGCTTGTCCAAACTAAGCAGGAGCAAGTCCGTCGTGTATAAGTGGTCCCCTGTCGGAGGGCTGACCCAAGGCAACCCTCCCTAGCCCCTCACTCCTGACGACTGACGGAAGCAGACAAGTGGTGAGTTGATGCTGATGTTGTGGCTCATTGTGACTAATTTACAATGAGAGAAAGAGGCATATCTGAGGATTTACAAAATAACCTCTCCAGAATAATTGAGGTTATTTGCATTTTTACCGGGATTTGCAAGAGAGAGAATGCAGACGGAGATGAAACGAAAGAGAAAATGGGAGTTACTAATAAGGGAAATTGACTGAGCTTTCATGGTAGTTATAGAGGACATTTGTGCAAACATCCATGAGAGCTCTGATTGATCTTTGATTGATTTTTATGCTACTGTGTCAGCATAGGGTTTAGGATGTTATCCATTTCCCTATATAGATAACAAGATTAGGCATAAAATCTGCTAATATGATCTCAAAATGTTCTTTTAAAAATAGCTGGACTTTTGTCTTGCCAGCCTGTGCCTTTGTGCCGTATGTGTCTTTGATGTGTCAAACGGTGCATCTGTACGTCTCTGTTTACATGTTACAACAAAATAAAGAAGTGGTCCGTGCTTCGTTGTGGAGACGTACATGGAGGGTTTATCTCAGAACACATGTCGACGCCCTCTTAAACACGGTTTATCTCTGTCTCCTTTCCTGGAGTCAGTTGTCCCCACCTCCCCTAGACGACCCTCCCAAATGTGAGAGTGGGAATGCAGTTTGTCATAACCTCCCCCAAAAAACATCAGGTCAAAAATATTCCAATTCAGTTTTAAGATCTGTTATTTTCGATGCCTAACAATCACCCGTTCTCCGAGCGAGGGACACTGTCTTCTGGGCGTCTCTGTCCTGTGAATGGACACATTAGATACAGTCAGTCTTACCCCTGCTCAGTCACTAGCTAGCCAACAGCCCGGTGATGGAGGGAGACAGAGAGAGAGACATAGAGGGAGACAGAGAGATAGAGAGAGAGAGAGAGAGAGAGAGACATAGAGAGAGAGGGAGATCTGGAAACAAAGCTGGACAGGGAGGTGGGGGGGGGGGGGGGTTAGGGTTGGGGGGGTCGACGGATCAGCTGGGGGGTTTAGGGAGTCAGGGCAGAGGTGCATTAGAGAGAGAGCTCTGCCATGAGAGCACTTAACTGGCTAAGAATGCAAGGAGGAGAGAGGGGAGGAGAGGGGGGGATTGGGAGAGAGAGAGGGGAGGAGAGAGGGGAGGAGAGAGGGGGAGAGAGGGGTACAGGCAGCCCCCCCGCCCCATATCCTCTGTATGTAGTACAAAGGCCGGTCAAAGAGGGACTGTGTGGTTTTATACTGCTCGTCTCCGACAAGGAAAGAGCTTTTTCTCAGGCGCTGAAAGGCATTGTATTGAAATGATCCGTTTCCACCAGAACCCATACGGCCCCATTAGGAGGGTGGGAGGCAGCATGCGGGCAGCATTCTGGTTCCAGGTCCTAATCCCAGGCTTGAGGAGTGCCAGGCAGCCTGGCTGTGCGTTTGTTCAGGCCCTGCGTGGACGGAAGGCGGCTAAGGAGGGTGAAGCCACCTCTCTACATCGCCGGCCCTCCACCTCCCTCTCCATCACCATCTCTCCACCTCCATATCATCCACTCTCTTTCCACCTCTTCCACCCTCTCTCCTCCTCCTCCATTGCCTTCCCTCATCCTCCACCTCCTCCACCCTCTCTCCTCCTCCTCCACCCTCTCTCCTCCTCCACCCTCTCCTCCTCCAGCCTCTCTCCTCCTCCACCCACTCTCCTCCTCCTCCAGCCTCTCTCCTCCTCCACCCCCTCTCCTCCTCCAGCCTCTCTCCTCCTCCACCCTCTCCTCCTCCACCCTCTCTCCTCCACCCTCTCTCCTCCTCCTCCACCCTCTCCTCCTCCACCCTCTCTCCTCCTCCACCCTCTCTCCTCCTCCTCCACCCTCTCCTCCTCCACCCTCTCTCCTCCTCCACCCTCTCTCCTCATGATGGACAGCTCGTCCCTGTGCGAGCCGTCCGTATCGACTCCCCCTCCAAGGCCTAATTCCATTAATCAGTGCAATTTCCCTGTGGGCAGTGGTTTATTTTCGTCATCAAATGTTTGATGAAATCTTTAGACGCGGCGTATTAGCGGCCCAATCCCGACAAATAGCTGATTGTGTTAACAAGTCACAAGCTGCGCCCAGGCAGCGCTCAGCTCTAATTTGAAAGGGAGTGAGGTGATAACGGGATATGTCATCCTTCTGTGGGCGCGCATTAATGCTGCTGGCCCAGAAGGCAACTGACGGGGAAATCGACAATCCTTCCAAATGGAGCAAAACAGGAAGAGGAGGGGGAGGAGAGGAGGGAGGAAGGAGGAGGGGGGGGGAGGAGGAGGGGGAGAGGAGGGGGAGGAAGGAAGGAGGGAGAGGAGGAAGGAGAGGAGAGGAGGAGGGGGAGGAAGGAAGGAAGGAGGGAGAGGAGGAGGGGGAGGGAGAGGAGGAAGGAGAGGAGAGGAGAGGAGGAGGAGTGAGGAAGGAGGAGGGTGGGAGAGGAGGAGGGAGAGTAGGGGGAGGAGGAGGGGGGAGAGGAGGAGGGGAGGAGGGGGAGGAGGGGAGGAGGGGGAGGAGAGGGTGGTGCAGAAAAACGAAAAACATTGACTTGCAAGCTGTGAAGCGACGGTAGGCTTTCTTCCATTACCAGTCCTGATGGGGAGGGCTTAATGCATCGCCTACCGTGGTTTGAGATCTGCATTTTAGTTCCCTATTCTTCCACAGCTGCTATTAGAGTGGAACCACATGTTACCTACACCGGACAAGTTCTTGAAAGTTTTTTTTATTTGAGGTTTTTCCAGCTGAGCTATATGGAAAAGTTTAACATGCATATAGGCTCAGCAACAAACACAACTGTTTAAAAAATGACATTTCCAATAGGGTGTGAAAAATGCTTCTGGTATTGATATTTTAGATGCATTCAAGTCTTAAAAAATAATAATTGCAAGCAAGCACCATGTCACAAGTATTTCATCTACAGACGTCTTCATGTATATTGGCTGCAGTGCTTCCAATCACTGTGTCAATTGGACGCACATATATCTGCACTGTTTATGATGAAGTCCAACCATGCAGCAATATCATGTTTCATGTTTCCTCCGAATCCAACAAATCTATTTAATGTAGATTTAGCTTCGTCCTATAAGGGCCCTGTTTGTTCAGCCACCTCAAGGATTTCCAATGTATACACTTGTGCCTTATTTCCCTACAAGAGCCGTCTTTCATAATAACCAATTGTTTTGTACCTTACGAAGGACAACCAAACCCAGGTCAAAATAAAGCAATCTACTGCCACCCACACCAACCATTTCATCACAGCCCTATATTGAGTGGTTTTCAAATACACTATATTCTAGGTGATAGGTCTTCAGAAATGAAGAGACAAAGACATATGCACAGGTCCTGCCCTTAATTTATACATACTTCTGCATTTACGGGAGGAGAGAGGGAGTGGAAGGGGGGGGGGGGGAGGTGAGCGAGTTGTTGTCGATGCTTCGGTATGCAGCTCTTCCTTCGCTCACCTCGCAGTGAAAGAGGCAACAGCTGTTCATTTGATGCCGCCAGCACCTCCGTTGACCCCATTTCCGCCGGCGCGGCGACTGAGACCGAGGAGAAATTAGTTTTATTATCTGCTCCCTGCCGCATCGAGTCTAGCTGTGATTCCGCCCAGATTCTGTCCATTACGGGGGACCCTCTCTCTTATTAGTCTCAACACACTCGCTAACATGCCAAATCACTGCTTCGTTTGGCCGCGGAGAGAGAGAGAGAGAGAGCCTGCTTTCAGGGAGAAACAGACAAGACACACAGAACCCGGACCCGACGACAGATGTGGCTTTGGAGGTGTGAGCAGAAAAGTAACTGCGTGTATTTGAACCGAATGAGCCCATGTTGAGTCAAGTTGTGAGGTTTAATTTTAAACCTGGCTTTGTTTTGCCGTGTTACCCTGAAAGACGTGTTTGAATCTAGTCGACAGCGTTCCTGCTCGTTCTGTCTGCTTTGAAAGGAAACTAACTGCTGTCCAGATGTGTGGAAGCGAAAGCCGGACAAGCACTGTAGCGAGTCCACAACCTAAAATGCAGGGATAATGTAGCAAATCTGTACCTCTTACGGTATCATCATTATAAAATGTGTTTACTTTTTGTTTGATATATTATCTCCCTCTCTTTTAAAAACACACAATGTTTGTTTGGATCCCAAAATCTCCATCCATTAATGCAATTGACTGCCGTCAACAACAACAAAAAAAGCAGGAAAAGGTGATTTCACCTCAACATTTAGATTTTTTTATTTTTATATATTCAGTCCCCAACACAATGACAGCCGCAGTAACATTGATTACCTGATGCAGGGTGTCCCTAATCCCAGAGTTCTCTTAAGAGTCACCTGGTCTGACAAATGGGTCCTTGTAAAGGAGTATAATGTGTTCTTAAATTATTTTATTGACGGAGAGGGGGGGATGGACTCTGCAGGTAACCATACAAACTGATGAAGCCAACTGTGAAAGGGTCAATTTGGGCTTCATTTTCCATTTCTTTATTGTCTGTGTTTAGACTCCAGCTGCGGGTCTCGATGGGAGGCTTCCAGAAAACTTCAACGCCTAGTTGCATTTAACACTCTCTCTGGCTCCTTGCAGTGAAGTAGTAAATTGTTTTTAATTGCCAAGGCGCTGGCGTTCGCTAAGGCTGGCTGGTGACTGACTGTGTGGCAAGTATGTTTCACATAAATCGCTTTTATAAAGCTCTTTCAATTGCTTATGGGTGTTTAATGGGGATGATTGATATTTTGGTATTAATACCGCACAGCTATATTTGTCAGAAATAGTGATTGTGGAGAGAGTAGTTTGAGAGTAGTGTGACGGTGTGTATGACCATGGATATCATGTTGAATCTTTTACTTGTGATTGGTAATGACATCTTATGATATGTATTTATATATTTGTTGATGATCCCTAAGCACTCAATTACACTGAAAAAGTATTCAGACCCAATAATTGGAGACCATTTTACAAAATGTTACTTTGAAATGTGATTCTGCTTGACATTTTAAAAAAAAAATGTATACTGAAGTTTAAATCAATTATTGGAAGGTGAAATAGGTTTAATGTAAAAAAACATTTTTGGTAAAGCTACCGTGCAGCAGCTTCTAGTCTTTTGGCGTACGTACAAGTCTTAGCATAGCTTAGAATCCCAATTTTTTTAAATAGTGACCCAGACTCTCAAGACCCAGAAGTACGAGATGAAGTCATTCACATGCATGTTACTAGGAAACAAAATAAAATCCAAGAGTTTAGATATCCCAGTAAACACACTAGGATCAATAAGCAGGAAGTGGAAGCTCCTTCACACTGCAGAGGAAACAGACTGAAAACTCTGAGCTCGAACCAGACAACACCACGCGGGAGAAACCAACAATCACCGTGAAGGAGCTGAGGAGGTCAATGTCTGGGAGTGGAGTACTGGTGTGCCAGGCAGACATGTCCAGACATGTCCAGAGCTCTGCTTAGCACTGGCATGGTGGGAGGGTGCCAAGGATGGTACTTGATGCTACTCAACAAGTACCATCTGTAAGCGTGGCGAGTTTGCCAGGAAGCACCGACCATCTGTGGAGGTTTTGTGATGAGAGCAGGGGATTAGGTTTCACTACATCGTGAGTTTGAGAGGATGGCAAAATCAATCCACACTTCTTTTTAAGAAAATTATTTGTTATGGGTTATCCTCAGTTATAAAACAAAAGTTGTCCCCATTTGAATGTGAAACCTCCTGTTTTTGGCCCAATCCCAAAGAGCTCTGTGGTGCAGACCTGAGACTGCAGACGCATCGTCCCTGTGAAGCCAGGCGGAGGCAGGTGGAGGCAGGCGGAGGCAGATGGAGGCAGGTGAAGCCAGGCGGAGGCAGGTGAAGCCAGGCGGAGGCAGGTGAAGCCAGGTGGAGGCAGGTGAAGCCAGGCGGAGGCAAGCAGAGGCAGGTGGAGGCAGGTGAAGCCAGGTGGAGGCAGGTGAAGCCAGGCGGAGGCAGGCAGAGGCAGGTGGAGGCACCAACTGGCTCTGGAGATTCTTCTCATCACCATGGATTGAGAATCTTGGTAATTATGGTCCACAAGCATTGCCTGACCAACCTCTAAGGTCTAGAATCATCTGCAATAACCACTCAGACACTGTGCAAAGCTGGTACATGATCACACTTCGAAAGACCACACTACGATGGCAGCAAAAGGAGGGTCTACTGTTAAATACTGTTTCATTTCTGTTTTATTTTTATTAAAAATATTTCCCAGCATAAAACCAATGTCAATTTACAAGAATGTATGTTTTTTGTGTGTTTTTAAGGTAAATTATCAAACTGAACAAAATTCCGATGTATAATTTGCAATTCATTAGTCATTAATAGAAGATCAGATGGAAACTTCAGCAAGAGCATAACAATGGGATGTATAAAAATATATAAATAGTATACCTAGCCTATATCCTAAGTATGTATATTTATGTATCAATGCAAATTCTTAAATCAAACAGCTACGTGAAACCTTGCAGTTCCAGTCTGTCTGTTTAAAGAAGGAGGATACTGAATGAACGTTACCTCTGTTCGACCCTCCTCTAAGCCTCCAGATAATCTCCCCCCCCCCCACCCCACCTCGGAGCACAGACACAACCCAACACCATTTCAGACGGCCTGTCGATCAGAACTAGGACATTTCCACCTGAAAGCAGACTAGCTCAAAAGCAAATGCGGAAAAAGTGGATGCCTTTTTTTTTTTCTCTCTCTCTCTTTCAAATCAAACATCAATAAAACGTTGACTAACTAATTGTACTGCGGTTTTCTGACCTCCAACTAAGTGCATGAAAGCCTCCTTCAAATGACAGGTTAAATTGTATTACCAGTAACATTTTAAAGGTCCATGTGGGCACTCTGCTTTAATAAAGCAGTCCGCAATTTGTAAATGACTCCTCTTTTAGACTCCATTAAGGAAGTTGAGCGAGGAACATTTTGTCATCGGATTGGGAGCCAATGGGCACGTAATCAGGAAGTCCGGAATGCGCTTGTCACCGCTGAAGGGGATAATTAATGAGATTGCCTTATGAACTGGTTAATTACTGACTGTTGGCCCCCCTGATTCTCCCCAAAGTGGAAAATTTGTTCCTCAGCCTCCATCAGTTCTTGATTGTTAGAGTAGAGTAGAAAGGGGCGGAGAGAGAGAGAGAGAGAGAAAGAGAGAGAGCAAGAGAAAAGCATAAATGCACACTCAATTATGCGCTAACTAGGGGTTCCATTTACTAATGGGAAACAAGTTGGTAATTAATGTTGCCAATAATGAAGCCTTTTATGAGAGAAAGTCAAAGTGCTGAGAAACTAACAACACGCTCGTCTCTGCAAACACAACATAACATCCACACAGACGGCTCATTTTCGGAAATTGCCGTTTCACTGTCTGCAATATGGAGTCTTTAACTGCTGCAATGGTTAGTTAAATACAACATGAAACATTTCCTAATGCATTTTTATAATATTTACATGAGTTTATGCTGTATACTGGATGTACTTGGATCAGTAGTTCAGTAATATATATTGGTAATATCGTAATATTTTACAGCTTTGTACAATATTGTTGTACAAGATGATACAATATTAGAGATATAATATAGTGGATTCAGATGGCTGAGCGGTTAGGGAATCGGGCTAGTAATCTGAAGGTTGTTGGTTCGATTCCAGGCCGTGCAATATGACGTTGTGTCCTTGGGCAAGGCACTTCACCCTACTTGCCTCGGGGGGAATGTCCCTGTACTTACTGTAAGTCGCTCTGGATAAGAGCGTCTAAATGACTAAATGTAATATTGTAAAGTTGTGTAACATAGGCCCTGGCAAATGATGGGTTTGGAAATATCAACAGTCTAATGCTACCCCAAAATCACCTCACTAAAATATTAATAAACAGTATACATAATGCTTTTCATATAGACAACAGAAAACCTATTCCCACCTCTATCCCAGTCCCTATACAGCAAGGCCGTAATCATAATACATATGATTAATCATATATATTCAATATTCAAATCTGGTCAAAATGTCCCCCCCAATATATTGATATAAAAATATAAATGTGCTACGCTACGACAGGCAACCACGCACGCTGTCCGAAATTATCATAAAAATAAATAAAAATGTTCCCCCCAATGTTGACTCCATGGCTACGGCCTTGCTATACAGGGACAGGCCGGTGTCCCCGGTCACAGTCACGTAGGGGCCGGTCATTCATGACACACTGGGACAAAACACTCTGTTTCAGTTTCCACACAGCTCCTTGTTCTCCTGTTTGTTCATCTGCTGAGTAGCAGCCAGGCTGGGAGGAGGGAGAGGGCTTAGCGAGGGCTGAAGGCCCAGGCAGGAGGCAGGAAGGCTGGGGAGCGCCAGGACTTTTCCTCCTAGGTTTCCTCGATGAAGCGGGGGTAATCCTCCCAGTGTGGGCCCTTGTACCCCCTCTAGGGACCTGGGACTGTATATGCTGCTTGGTGTGTGTGTGTGTGTGCGCGTGTGTTTGTGTAAACGTATGCGCTTGTCTGCATTCTGAGTGTGCGTATGGTGTGTTTGCGTGCCTGGTGTGTGTGTGTGTTCTCCAGTCTGCCGATGCTTGTGTGTCCTGAGGTTGTGAACAGGGGCGCTCCCAGGCACCTCACGGAGAGTGTGTGACACTAATTATAATGACCCTCCCCCGCCCCCCCCCACCCCCCATGTCAGTGGATGGATCTGCTGACCCGAGGTGACCCATCCTTTCTGTCGGTAACAAAAGGGGGACTGAAAGGGCCATGAGATCACACATGTTTAAATGAACTGGGAGGGTGCTCTCATTCATGTGATCCCCACCGCGTCGAGGGGAAACAACAGGCTGGTTGTGCGGGTGATGCACAGTGGCTAAGTGTATTGATAGCCACTGGGGTGATTAGAACAAATGTTTATGTTGTTAATGAGCACTGACACCATCATATTCTACTCATTCTTATATATATTTTTTTTTACATAGTCGCAATAGGGTTCTGTCTAAACCCAAAACTCCACATTTATCCTGGAGGGTTTGTATTTGGGAAGTATCGATGCAAACTCATGAAGAAAAGTTATTAGAGTTTCTACTATACACACCCGACCGTACTATCACACAACTGGTCCCTTCAATGATGTCTAATATTAAAATATCTTAAAACAGACACATCAAGCCCTTGTATACATTTCTGAGCATCGTAAGGGCCCTATAGTAGAAGAGTTCTGGGACTTTGAGTTTGAGGAATGACAGTTTCTCACCCTGCTGTCGTCGTCCCCACGCCCTGTCAGATCTGTGGAAACAGGAAGATCTGCCAGCAAGCTGCCCTCAGCCACCTCTCCTCCTTCCTCCTCCTGCTCTCCGCCTCTCCTCTCTCCTCCTCCGCCTCTCCTCCTCCTTCCTCCTCCTGCTCTCCGCCTCTCCTCTCTCCTCCTCCGCCTCTCCTCCTCCTTCCTCTCCACCTCTCTCCTCCTCTCTCCTCCTCCTCTCCTCCCCTCCTCTCCTCCCCTCCTCTCCTCCCTCCTCCTCCTCCGCCTCTCCTCCACCTCTCCTCCCTCCTCCTCTTCCGCTGTCCCTAGCCTCCTCCCTCCCTGCTCCTCTCTTTCCTCCTCCACCCTCTCCTCCGCCTCTCCTCCCTCCTCCTCCGCTGCCCTCCTCCCTCCCTGTGGATTAAGTGGCTCTTGCTCGAGGCGCTTGCTGGCGCTGAGAAACGGCCTCTCTCCATCGCCCCTCGCCCCCCCCGCGTCCTCGCTGCCTCTGCTAGACATGAGATGAAGGACCTCTCCCCCCCCCCCCCCTTCTTCTTCTTGCTCACTTAGGAGGAGAAACTGACCAGCGAGAACTCAATTAGTGACATGTCTCCCTCTGTCGGGGGTCGATACGGCTGGTTGTTCAGAGGGCCTCGCAGATCACGCCGGCTATGCAGAGTGAGAGAGACAGACAGAGGAGAGAGAAGAAAGAGCGAGAGAGCGAAAGCAGCATCTGCCCCCCACACAGATTTGCTTAATTGAGTTTGAATCCCACAATTACAGAGTAATAATGCCGTTTCAATGGGCTGGTGAGAAATAGACGGTCGCCAGGGAAGTTGCACTGTACTGTGTCTGGTGCTGCCGGCTTGCCCTCTCTTTGTGTGTGTGTGTGTGTGTTCCATGAGAGAAAGAAAAGAGCGCTCGAGAGAGAGTGTGCCAGGATAGAGTGTGTGAAAGAAGGTGAATTTCCAGCGGACTTTGGTTAAGCAGAGATTATCGAGTCCTCGATAGGACCCCCAGGAGACTGCAGGATCAACAATGACAGAATTAATGTGCAAGGCGTGATGAGAATGTCATCGCGGCAGGGGAGTGCTGGTGGCCTTTGAGCAGTCGTCCGTAACCGACGCGATTGTGCTCTCCTGAGCACTCCGACAAGCCTTCGCGTGTTTATTTGTTTGTTTGTTTGTTGAATGTGTTTCAGGGTGTTAGTCAGTGGGCGAGGAGTGAGTCAAGGTCGTCTCTAATAAGAACAACTCTGCTTCTTCTGCCGTGCGGGTTTGGTAAAAAATCTACAATGTCGTATGCAAAACCTTGGTTTAGCAGCATGCTAAAATCCTCTGTCAGTGTGTACTTACAAGGTCGAACCGACAGCATTACATTAGTTACTGTAGCATGGAGAGTAGACACCAGGTATGTTTGTTAAGATATGCACTTAACTGTATCTTTTATAAGCCATAATAGCTTTATTTGCGTTGCGTAAAATGTCAAACCAGGCACTACTGGAAGTTTAGAAATAACCTTCTACTTCTGAAGGGAGTCAGGTGGGTGAGCGGTTAAGGAATCGGGCTATTAATCAGAAGGTTGCCGGTTCGATTCGGTTCGAACCAAGGTTGTTGGTTCGATTCCAGGCCGTGCAAAATGACGTTGTGTCCTTGGGCAAGGCACTTCACCCGACTTGCCTCGGGGGGGAATGTCCCTGTACTTACTGTAAGTCGCTCTGGATAAGAGCGTCTGCTAAATGACTAAATGTAAATGTAGTACTACTAAGACGGACCATGTATTCAGCTACGATACAAACAGTCTACCCAAGCAGACAAGCAGATCCTGTGCTGACAGACGTCTGTGGACTTATAAACACCTAGCCATCAATCATTATTAGCAATAATGATGTGTCCATTTTGACACTCCAGAATCAAGTCTCAGCAAACAGCCCTTGAGAGTGGAAGCACATTGAGGGAGATGGCTTTTTCCCTGATATAATTTGTGGCCACAAATTACAAAACAGAGGCAGGTATAATGCGTGAAGTCAAGTTTGGTGAGGGAGAAAATGGAAAAATTTAGGGCTGTGTGCCACTCTAATGGATATCCTTGTAGCCTGGAGAAAATGGGGGGCCAATAATGTGTCCTTAATGTCTGCCAGCAGTGTTTCAAGGAAAGTATCAGAAGAAATGTCCCCTGCCATTTCTACAAGCAATCACTTAATGGGACGGGCAAATCTTGACAAAATGGACATGCACTGCTCTATTTCTGGGCTTGACAGATGAAATGAGTCTGCAACAGCTCTTGTGAGAGAGAGAAATAAAATAGGTGGAGAGAAAGAGAGAGACAGAGAGGAAGAGAGAGACAGAGAGAGAGGAAGAGAGAGACAGAGAGAGAGAAAAAGAGAGACAGAGAGGAAGAGAGAGACAGAGAGAGAGAAAAAGAGAGACAGAGACAGAGAGAGAAAGAGACAGAGAGAGAGACAGACAGAGAGAGAAAGAGAGAGACAGAGAGAGAAAGAGGGGGAAAAAAAAGGCAACACGCAAAGAAAAGCAAACCTTTCACAATCCATCCATCCGCCAACCCCCAGTGTGTGTTATGTTTGTGTTGCGCTTAAGTGCAGACAGTGACAGGAATTTCAATTATTTAATTAGGGCGGGAAAATGAAAAGACTTAAGTGTTGTGATTTCTACAGTGTTTCATAGATCAATCTAATGTGTGCCCACACTGGAAACCAACCAACACGGAAGAGAGGAGAGAAGCAGGGCTACTTAAATGACGCAATTAAAATGGCAAATTAGTTTCTTGATATATTCATTTAAGTGGTTAAGTGGAAGGGTTTTCTCCCCGTCCTCCATGCCGTCTTCCGTGCGAGGGGGGGGACGCGAGTCTGCCTGCTCTTATGATTAGAGTCGCCGCTTATATGCTGACAAAATGCTGAAAGCACTTGCCGTACAAATTAGTCATCCGAAGGCTTCAAAAATTCAATTCTAAAGAGTTGATTTAGGCATTTAGGCAAAGCGTGGCTTAAGCTCGAAGGATTGAGAGACATTTTTCGATAGCTTTTAGAGGCCATTTCCATCATGGGGGTTTGGTGGATTCTCTGCCGTGTAGGAGAGACCCAGAAAGTGAGGTTAAATGATTCAATATTCAGCCGTCACCTTAGTATAATAAAGGAAATACAAGTTAATACATAACCAAGAAAGCATTAAAAAACGGCATCATAACTTGAGAATGGGGGTTAACCATGTTTCTCTGCAACATTATGTGTTGGATATAATAAGTCAATTTTAAATAAAGATATACATATATATAAAGATATATAAAGTCTGCTTGGTATAGTAATATCTGAAAATGATGTTGGGGGAAATATTCACCTACCCAGAGCAACTGGATCAACTTCGATCACACAGTATTCCTTCAAAGTAAAAAGCAGCAGTAAGCTACTGTATCGTTGTGGCTATTGGCTGTGTCTGTGCAGAGGGATGATTAAAACCTTCACAAGGTTGTAAAGTCTCTTTTCTGATAACGCTGTAGTAAAGGACACTTTGTGCACTGCTAGAAATGTCCGCAAACATATGACATGAACAGTAAATGAGGGGAGTGAGTGGATGTTGCAAAGGGGAGGTTAAAGGTTGTTTAAATTACATGTGTTAACATCCACTTAACCCCTGGAGAGCCCAGCCTCCCCCATACCAAGTTTCACTTGCGTAACAACTCGTACCACTAAACCGCAATAAAATCTTACTACGTCACAGTTCCTGTGCGACTATAATGTTGTATTTTATGCTTACCTATGCAGTTACATGGCAGTTAATGTAACCTTAATGTAAAGTGCTAGAAATAACAATAAAAATACAAAACAATTCTTCCCCGGGGCAAGATCCACACTGACTACACCCGCACATCTTAACTACACCCATACATAAACGTGTACTTTTCATAACAAAATTCATGTTTCAAAAGCTGGATGGATTTGAGAGAGAAGGCTTTGCTCTTCCATCACAGAGGCATATTGTCCACTTTGATGGTGCAGAGGATGATACCAAAAGCCCTCCTTGCTGCTCTGTGGAAATGGAAGAAAATAGGCTGTGGTCTATAAAAATGAAGTTAGAACTAAGTACACCACTCACATGCCTGGGAGAGGAATCCTGTTTCCTGGGGGCATTTTGTTGTTGTCAATTGGTCTGAGCAACTTGCTGTAATGCTAGTAATGGAACTACTCTTCTCCTTTCATCTTTGGAACAAGTCTGTGTGTGTGTGTGTGTGTGTCTGTGTGTCAAAAAGAGAGAAGGTCCAAAAGGAGAGAGAGAAAATAAAGCATAATGGACTTAATATGGAGACAAGACAGAGGAACAACAATCCCGTGTTGTAATTATCCAAGTGTGGAGTCCGGCCAAGCATTCCCAGATGCAGAGACAGCCTACTTTGTGTTCGTGTTGTGACGACATGAATGGTTTTGATGCTTAATGCAGTTTGTGTGCTTTCGGTCTTTTCCTGGAGGACTTTGTCATTTCATCTGCCACAAGGCCAGTTTATCTTTAAACTGACATGTAAAAGTTCAATATCAGCCCAGGGTTGACTTCCCTTAAGAGATGTAAGTTATAGATACAAAAGGGTATTTGTGTCATTGAATATTTAAATACAGGGGAAACAGAGTGAAGAGGCATTTTTGTTCAACATTACAAAGCACTTATCATTGTAAGGGACCATTTATAATTCTACAAATATTCAGAAGCCAAACAAACACCTCCGACCCAAAAACGTTCTACATTGTTCAGAGGACCAAGAAAAGACTAATCTTTCCTGTGACTGTTTGTTTTGAAAATGCGTATAACCAGTAGTGGTTGAACTGCGGCTCATTTAACGCCTGGTCTGATTTGCACCATGAGCGTTTCAGCCTTCCACTTTCAATCGAAACCCTCCCGTCATCAGTATTACTTCAACCTGCCAGCGTTCAGCCATTTCTGTTTTTTCAGCAGATTCCCAACCGACAAAACTACTCCCCTCTGATTGGCTCCCTCTCCTCTCTGGTCCTTTGTCCTTGCCCTCGTTTGTCTTTTCACCAACTCCAACGCTAGCGCCGTTAGCCTGCCTGAAATCTGCCTGTCTTGGCATTATATGGGCCCTGTGTTTTGTCAGGCAACTCAACTTTAATACAGTCACTTAGTCTTCGTAAAAGCGATTGATCGAGGTAAGGCTTTTCACGTGTGGTGTGTTCGCAATAACATTTGCATAGGAATGAGGGATGTTTTAGATCAATTTGTCAGGGGAAAAGTTACACTCAGAGTACTTCCAAATGTGACAGAGCATCATAGAATATCTGACTTAGTCGTCGTTGTTTGTTAAAAGCCTTTCGCCAACTCTTTCCAAAGCCATCCAATTTACTTTCTTAATAAGTGATTCTTAAACTAGGCCCTTTTGAATAAAAGGGCCTTAGCTTTAAAAGGTACAAATGCTCAGAAGCAACTGTATAAATACTTGCATCATTGAAACAGAACATTGCACATGTTTTTGCCATTTTTTCATAATGTGTGACATAATTGTTGCCATCATTTAGTGAAGATGGTGTGATGAAATCTAGTGAAAATCATCCACAAATTTAAAAATAACCTGTAGCTTTATTTGTATATGTATGTTTATAATCAATCTTGTATATTCTATATATCTTTTTTTAGTTTTTTGACACAATAATACACACTTGTGTGCTATGATCGCTAGTCACAGCATTTAAAAGTTGAGTACTACAAGAGAGTATGCATGTCAAACTTGTCCTGTACGGCCAAGAACCTAGAAGTGTATGTGTTGCCCTCTTCTGGCCAGGAATAATGTACATCCAGTCTTCCTAGCAGAATGCTTCAGTGAGGAATGATTCAATGAGGAAATCTCTGTCCTTGGGATTCTAGACAGAGCTATTATTATTTAGGAAATTAGTAAATAGCAACTGGAAGAGGATGTCAGTGTTTCCAGCAGAGGGTGTGATTTTATGGTTCACATGAATGGAATTGCTTTGTGGGAGATGACTGTATTGTCACGAACATTATTGTAATCCTTGCATGAATTTGAGGTCAAACCTTTGTACAAAACCTGTACAGAATTTAAAGACCTTACTACATATTTTCTCATTCATTTTCTGAATGTCTGTCCGCATGTACAGGATGTGTGTATGCACACATATTTATTTATTAATTCATTAGTATGAACTCTTCAAAGAACAGTCGATCCATGTTTCAGACATAACAGGACCCCAAAAGAACATTTCTTTCAGTGAGAAAAAAAATGAAAAGAAAATGAAAAAACAAAAGATGTGAAGACAGTTGGTTAGACAACTCTTTCAGGTGGAACAATGACCGATATATGTTTCAAATATCAAAGTTGACTTTTCCCAGATCCTGGGGTGAAGCTTCTAGCAGGGTACAAAGTGCCGTGAGCGTCAGCTTCCACTGATCTCCCAGAGAACAAAGTCCACTGTGGACTCGCACCTGCGACCCTTCAGCTCAACCCAGTGGAAATAATGTGTTCATTACAATGCAATTACCAACTCTTAGGCCCTCACTCCCTGAAGAGTGTGTGTGGAGAGGGAGGCGGCAACTGACCCCTGATGCTAAGTGACCTTCTGTTCATGTACGTGTGTGGATGTGTATACGTGTGTGTGTGTGTGTGTGTGTGTATACGTGTGTGTGTGTGTGTGTGTTTGCAGGTGCAGGATGTACAGTTTCATGGGCGGAGGGCTGTTCTGTGCAGGCGTGGGGAACATCCTCTTGATCGTTTCCACGGCAACCGATTATTGGATGCAGTACCGGCACTCCAACAACTACATGCATCAGGGCCTGTGGCGACACTGCATGCCGGGGAAATGCATCACGCACAACGACAGCATCGGTAAGGACGTCCATGACAGGCCTGACAGGAGTGCTGTTAACCTCCAGCAGTACAGCGACGCCCTGTGCTGTTCCCTGTGCTGTTCCCCCCGTGCTGTTCCCCCCTGTGCTGTTCCCCCCTGTGCTGTTCCCCCCTGTGCTGTTCCCCCCTGTGCTGTTCCCCCCTGTGCTGTTCCCCCCTGTGCTGTTCCCCCCCGTGGTGTTCCCTGTGCTGTTCCCCCCCGTGCTGTTCCCTGTGCTGTTCCCTGTTCCCTGTGCTGTTCCCCCTGTGCTGTTCCCTGTGTCTCTAAACCCCCTCAGGGTGGAAGAGGCTGTGTTTGCTCATCCCATGCAACGTCAAAATCTGCATTGTTAAGGATGAAAGTTGACTGTCGGTATCTACGGCTTATCGAAGTGAACACCTGCGTTTGGTGCGTGTCGAGAAGAGAGCTTAGGTTTGTTTTCAAATGTGGGAGGAAAAGCCTTTTATAATAACTGAGAAAGTGGCAGTTAAATATTTCTAATTTTAATAAAGTGTGTGTGGGGGAGAAGGGAGGGCAGATTTGCCGTTTTCAAAAAGTGTGTGGGACAAGTCCCACCCGTGTCCAATGAAAGCTGCACCTCTGATGTCGAGACTGACCCCAAAACACAGCGTCCGACCTCTGACCTCTACCCTCACAGCACACCTGGACGCCACCCGTGCCCTCATGATCCTAGCCCTCCTGGCCTGCTTCGTGGGCATCATCATCGGCATCATGGCCTTCATACACTACTCCTCCTTCGACAGGTTTGATAAAACCTTTGCTGCAGGCATACTGTTTTTCATCTCATGTAAGTTGGTCTCCACGGTTACTTGTTTTTTTTCCCCCTTGAACACGTAGTGAAGCTTGTCTACAACAAACCGAGTGGATTTAAGTTTTAAACTGCCGCGTGCTGATTGGTTTCGCAGGCTTCTTTGTGTTTCTAGCGATGGCTGTGTACACTGGGGTGACGATAAACTACTACGGTAAACGCTACGGCAACTGGCGGTTCTCCTGGTCGTACATCATTGGCTGGGTGTCAGTGGTACTCACCTTCTTTTCCGGTAAGTGCAACAAAGCCAAGACGACATTGGTTGGCTGAGATGTGGTGACGTTGCACTGGGTCTGGTAAATAAAGACCGTTTCCTTGACTATACGACCACCCAAACACTGCCATTGTTGATAAACGTGTCATTCAGAATACATAGCAAAGTCTGCAATTTCATCAGGTGTCAACATCTTATTAATTTAAGAATTCAAAGTAATTGGTCACTAGAATTCTACAGCATTGATTCAAATAATCAATCAATCAATCAACATATATAACTCACCTAACTAAAACATGGTAAATCACTTTAAAACCTGAACACATGTATACCAACATCTGTCCTTAGACTAACGTCAATAACAAACGTTACGGTAAACGGCGTATTGATTTATGTTGCCATGATGAAGTGTTTAAGTGAATGATTATGACTCCACCTCTCTCTCTCGCTCTCTCTCTCTCTCTCTCTCTCTCTATATGTCTCTCTCTCTCTCTATGTCTCTCTCTCTCTATGTCTCTCTCTCTATGTCTCTCTCTCTCTCCAGGTATATTCTATATGTGTGCCTACAGAATGCACGAGTGTCCCAGAAACACGAACTCTCATTAGAAGACCGATATGACACCATAAGACATGTATTATGATGAGAGCCAATCAGAGTTGTCCTCTGTTTTCTGAAGTCAATATGCCCCAACTGTCTCGGAAAGGGCTCTAGATTTTCAAATGATTCAAATAAAAACTGTTGGGGGAACCTAGTTTGTGATTTATTTTCATCTTATATTAAATGTGCATTCCATGAAAGAGAATTTTGACATCTCATGATATCCATAATAACCATCTACTGTCTATATGGAGCGATTACATGTGTACAACCAAGCACAATAAAGTTGAACATCAAGGTTTACTGGTACAGGAATAATGAGGCTTTGCAATTATATTCAAAGTTGGAAATCGGACTCCTTAATATTTTCCTGGACATATTTTCATTGTATTTCTGCAACAACAAAAAAATCAGATAATTACTTTTCAATAGTGTATAATTATTGTTATTCGAATCCGTAAGACTGGATAAGGGTTTCTATTAATGACAGAAACAATTATACGAGAATACTGGTACAAATCTGGTACAATCCCTGTTGTAAAAAAAGGAAAAATTTGGTGCACAGGGCCAAGACGATATATTATTTGTTACATAAAATCCTCAAGAATCAAAGTGGATACAGTAGCCTAGGGTTGAGTGCCCAGAAAAAGCTTCTTTGATATTCTTAAAAAACAAATCAAACATAGGCCTGTGTGTAGGCCTAAAAATTCAATTGAACGAGTTTTCGCTATTGACACAAGATCAATGAATACAGTTTCACAGACAAAAAACGACTTGGTTTGTTTGAGGCTGCCACAAGCCTCTTACCGAAATGTCCCACTTCAGATTGACGCACGGCCTCCCTGGATTCGAATTTTACTTGATGAAATGGCTGTTAAAAGCCGCTTAACGCCACCTTAAGAACGGATCCCATTTACTATCCGCGCAAAGACGATTTCGTCACCATTTGTTCATTTACTTTCTAATTCACCTCTAAAAGCAACTAGTTATCCCGATGTTCTCTGTAAGAGGGATTGGGGTACAGGCTGATACAACTTTTAAGCCGTCTCAATTTAGCAAAAAGACGCCTGCTTGAAACATGTTTTTGAGCATTAGCTTACTTTTACTTTCGACACAGAAATAAAAATATTGTATGATCAAGCACAGTCCAGTCGTCAATGTACTGAAATATGGTGCACTCGACGGGCATTCAAGTAGGCTGATAAACTGGGATAGGCGAAAAGACAGTACAAAGGCACTGCTGTGCCTGGAGCTGTTATATTTCCAAGTTCATTAAACTCGTGATAAATTGCGCTTGGAGTCACTGCAAGGTGCACATCCATTTAACTTATACAAGCTCATACACATGGAGGACATGTTTTAGATTTGGCACAGTAATGTACTTTCGTGCGTAATTGAATCCAGTAATTAATTTGTTCAGTCCACCTGATGGAAATCCTGTCCTTGTGCCCAAGGACTACTACTTCCGCTTTAACATCTTCTCTAATTGCCTAATAGCATTGCAGCGAGAATTCTGCCTACATTAAGACACTTTCACATTATCTAGAGTGATTGGAAATGTGATGACAACACGATATCAACAAATTACTGCTTCCGTCGTCTAAATGGCGCATGGAGCAGCCACTTGTACTCTCCCGGATTTTAATACCAACAATTACAGCTAATTTAGGGCGGAATTACCAGATAGACGTGTTATCCCCCTGCGACACATCCGTCCGAAATCACAAAATAACGCTGTGAAGAACACTGTCCCTTAACTTTCACTCGACTTGGAATAACATTAAATTTGGCCTACAAGACAACAAATTATTAAATTGGATTACTTTTTCATAAATGCAGTCTTTTTATCAAGTAACTGTCCCATCATGTCAAAAATAATTAGGCTATGCCTGAGGTCGTTGTAGCAACACATAAGAAAACGTCTTTTATAATTTTAGAAACTGTGTACGTTGAAGAAAACATGTTGTAGACGACAGGAGTGTTTCAATCCAGCATCAGCTTCCATCCTCTTAACGTCCATGGAAAGGAAGCGAATGAAATCAAGTTTGACTAAGGCGCAGTTGGAAGCAACTGACTGACTCTCCTGGGAAAGGCGTTTTCAGCACCATGGCGAGCGGCCCTCCCTCTCCGTTGCCGTCACTCTAAATTAATCCATATGACACTAATTCTATTCCCCGCCCCACCGTCGTGCTATTGGCTGATTACAAATCAATGTGCCTATCTGCCACTGTCGCTATCCTTGGATAAATAGTAATCTACCTCCCACTGAATTAATAGTAGAGTAATCTACCTGGCAGTATACTAGCTGACACGCAGACTACTATCAAGCGCTTGAGACTGGAAAACGAGGCAACACGTTCACACAACATCACCAACATCTTACGGACCCAAGTTGGTTAAAATAATATGAATCTGAACTATACGTCTCCGGTGCCTCAGGTGCCCGTCCAGAGGTCAACGTCGTTCTTCATCGAAGATATCTTATTACACAAACCGAAGCCCCTAAGAGATGTATTTCACTCGCCGTTTTCCACCTCTCTTGCGTCCCGGATGCCTCTCCTAGAATATGGATATCCACTGATGCCCACACCGATACTGGCTCCTCACCCGCATCATCCTCTCCACAAGCCAGAGCATCACCAATACTTCTTTACATCTGGTAAGCTACGACCACTGGGCATGCATAAATAGGTCTGTTGAACGTGTTTTGTACTACCAGTGTAGATTATTTAGTGATGTTTCTAGGTTAGTATTATTTAGAGAGCAAGCACACAACACAATACATTTGTATTGCTAATCGTTTTGCCTCACGCAATGGACTTGCAGAGTGAACATAATGTTTATAACCAGAAAACTAGGCTACGCTGAAATGGGCATAAATAAGGACTAACCAGGAAGCAACATATAAACAACACGTTGAACCAGCTGTTGTTCTGCAATTTAAAACACATGCGTAAAACTACTATGTTCAGTAGGCTATTTTACTAAGTAACACTGTCAACAAAGTCATCACTGATGGGCCTACTCAACTGTGTTAAAATAACTTTAATGAAACAAGAAAATGTACTATGCCCCTATGTACTTTTATTCAGTAGCAAAATCAACAACAAAAAATAAGCAACGTGTTTGATCTCGATTTTGTCGTCTAATAATTTTGAATTCTTTTTTTTAAGGAATGCAAATGCCGGCGTTATTTCAGCACCATCCGGATTTACCGGGAAAGCATTGCAGACGCAGAAAGGCAAGAACTGTCTTTTCTGATTCCCAATTATCTGGCCTGGAGAAGAGATTTGAAATTCAACGGTATCTTTCTACACCCGAGCGAGTGGAGTTGGCAACAGCGCTAAGCCTTTCAGAAACTCAGGTAAGAGGAATTAGATTATGGCACCATTTTGTCACCATTATGGAACCATTTGTGTCCATTAGACGGAGGGGTCTTGATGATCGTTGGTGATGACGACGGTTAAACATTTTAATACATTGGCCGCCTTGTTTGGAAATCAGTTTATGAAATATTCAACATTTTCCGCGCAGGTGAAAACATGGTTTCAAAACAGACGGATGAAGCATAAGAAACAGCTAAGGAAAACGCAGGACGACCAGAAAAATTCTAATGACTTAGATAGATCGGTGGAAAACTCAAGCGAGAGTGAGATCAACGAAAAAAGCAATGAGGACATTAGCAAAAGGGGGATCGACGCGGACTCATACATGATCGAAGAAAACGAGGACGATGTTGATATCGAAGACGACATTTGTTCACCAGAACATTTACTATAGGCCTAATGCAAGAAAGCAATTGTTTGAAATGTAAATATTTTGTCTTTACAATATGATATGTAATTATATATATATACACACATTGCCTTTATAACAGAACAATTACAATATTGCAAATATTTATTCAAGCGTGTGCTTATTCAACGAACTAATTTCAATGCTTTCCTGTTATATAGGCTAGCCTATCAAATCCACCAGGTTCATATTTTAAAAAATGAGACTGCAATAGAATAAACGAGTTCTTACTATTAGCCTATTATTTGTATTCTCCCTATTATTATTATGATCATAATTATTGCTGTTTTATTGGCTAAAATATATCTTAATCTTTTCACCATACTGTGGTTTGTGGGTGTTTTGAATACCAATTCTTATGAAAATATGTTAATCATAAACTGCACAAGTAATTTCATAAACTCAATCAGCTCTTATCATTTAATTAATTATCCTACCCCTTTGTTTTGCACTTTCGTTGAAATAATCGAAATATTTTAGGCCTACATGTACCTATATCTTCATAAGCCTCGGCCTGTTTTCCATTTGTAATTCAATACCTTTATTATTAAAACTTGTGATACCCCATACTGAGTTATTTTCATTCTATCGTTTGAGCTACTTTTTAACTAGTAATTGTAAATACAGTTTGATAATTTTGAAAATGTTACGTCTGCCTAAAGACAAACAGTAACCCAATGATCCATCTTAAAACTGAAAGGAAATATAGTCTAGAATATTGGATGTAGGATAAGCTATGTAGGCCTATTTCTCTCTTTGGCTATATGTCAGAGAGAGGGAGAGAGAGCGTGTGTGTGTTTAATTGATTTGTGTGTGAGTGAAATGTTGCTTTTTGTCATATACGGCAAAGGATGGAAATATGTTGTCAATTTTTAACATCGATATTGAATGCGTCTGGAAACGGGGTATCATTATGTCAACTAAAAATGTTTAGCCTATTATAGTATATAGTAGCCTATACTCTACAATATAGGCCTAATTGTTATCATTATAATGGGGCTAATGTTATATTATTGTCGTCATTATTATTATTATTATAAAATCTGCAGGCCTGTGTAGAAGCCTGTAGCCAACCTCATCCTTCAAAGAGCCTCACAGTCGTAAAATGAAGTTGTCCACGGCTGCCCGGTATACACTGAGGGCAGATTAAACGGTCTTTTATGATCATGACCCACCTGCTTGAGTCAGGACCCTCGCGCAGCGTGTGATGGAGATTTCTCTCGGAGGGTGAGAGTTACAAGTTGTCCATGCTGTGGTGGATCGTCCCCGCTGAGTACCCTCCTTATAGGAAGAAAAGAGGACTTAAATCATACGAGGAGACTTAGGCTAGAAATAGGAAGTGACATCATGACAACGTTTGTCAACGGTTTTCAGGCGAACGTTGTTTTTAAATAAGCGCATGACAAATAAAATACAAACGGAGGTTTGAATCAAGACTTTAAATCGGTAATGGGAGCTAATGAAATGTTGATATTGTGCTTAGTCTAATTACCTTCAGGCTGTTCAACACAGCACACCGAGTTATAATTTAGCACAAGGAGTATAATTTAGGCCTAGCCTACTCTATAAAGTCTGCTAAATGACTAAATGTAAAGTGTAGGAAGCCAACGAAGCTATTGTGTCATCGGGCCCCTTTCCCGGAATACGGTAATAATAATAATAATAACTTAATGTAAAAAGAAGCGCGTACCGAAAAGCCCAGTTTATGCTGAAAGACACTGTTTGTGGACTAACCTTTTAACACATTCATGTTGTGGTGCAACACCACCTGGCCGGAAGTGACAGGAAGCAGTAGGCAAGAGGCCAGCTCACAAACATTAACTTTATCAATAAGCTAATTCATAAAATATATATATTTATATATATATATATATTTTATAGGTCTGAATATTTTGTACATTTAATTTAATTTGGCCTTGTGTTTAGGTCCTTGTAACTGATTTAACAAGCACACTTGGCTACACCAACTTAATCCAAACGTTGGCCACGGTTTACAAATGTACCATTATAGGCTCTTCAGACTATTGTCAGGAAAATCGATCAGGGGGTTCCATTGAAATACAAACTAAAGGTTTATCTTTCAAACTAAAACACTAGGCTACAGTGAGTGAATTACTGTTTATTCTGTCTGGGGAAAAAATATGAAACATTCGTTTTATGATTTTATGAGCTAGGATTTAGGTGGATTTTAGGGAATTTTGTCTACCTTATTTTTTTTTCTTTTTACACAAATCCATGGGCAGCCGTGACCATATCCGGAGATTGATCTGTCATAGCCTACCACGGAGAGCACCAGTAACGAGGCACGTGCTGATTTAAGTAACCAGGCCTGTTCTGCGTAATTCAACATTACTGGACTGCAGCTCCCGCAGAAAAAGGCCCGTTAACGTCTACAAAATAAATAATAAAAACTATTTGACCATGCTTTTAGTCACCTTGCTTCCAAGCGGAAAACGGGCCTTTTTCAGCATCGCTGCCCACTAGGAAATGTTAGGTCATCATCATTTCTGGGGATATTGAATTTAGGGGTTGCCATATTAGTACAACTCACCTTGTCAGGCAAGCTTTTATCAAACCTGTCTGTGAACGTTTGCCAGGTTGTTTCCATTCATTGGTGAAGGCTAGGCCCACATTACCAGGCAATCACCTTTTCAGCCACGCTGACAAAACAGGATGTGCATCTCTCTCGGTTCATCCCTCCCTCTTTGAAAAGCAATTCATGCAATTCGTGTCAAAAACGTGATTCTGATTAAGTAAGCAAAATGGAATAAAAAGCGCAGAGAAGCTGAGCAGAAGGTGATCAATTAAAAGATTAAGCGTTTTGCAACACATGGACGCATCTGCATTTGGGTCTAATAGCGGGCTCGTCAGCTCATTTTCAGGGGCCTGCCGCCTACTTAAAGAGCTGCTCACATCAAAGCGTCCGTGTCGGACCCAGCTTTCCAATCTGTAGAAAGGGATGCTAATTTAGCCTCCTTTATGTGTTGCATTGAGAGACTCCTTCAATTAACTGGATTTCTATGGCAAAAGAGGAGGGCGTAGATGCAAAGAGATTGGTCAGGACAAGCATCATTCCTCGTTCAATCAAAAGATCCGGTATTCATTACCATCCCACGCAACTGAAGCTGTTTCATTATAAACACAGGGCATCAAAGATGCCATGATGGGTTAAATAGAGACTATAATCTAATTAAAATATTAGATAGAAGTAAATAGCTCTTTGATAATGATCTAAGGGTTCTATTAAAGAAATGGGGTGCTTGAGATTGTTTATGGGGGCAAATTATCACTTTAGACTACAGGCAAGTGAGGGATGACCAAATCTGCTGGGCTTCAAAGTGTAATTTTTATTTGACCCATTGGTGTCTCCGTAGCGATAGTGGGAAACAATCAGGCTCAAGACAAAGAACACATTATTCTCGATTAACAGCGCTACCAGGTGCACGAGAGGGTGAGAGGGGACAAATTGAAATTGTGGATAAAATACCAACATGTAAATTACAGACTCATTAGGAACATTAGAAGACAAAACAACTGTACATGTGAAACATCCGATTCTGGTTTAATGAAGTTGTGTCAAACCCACAGGCATATTTCAATTAGCATTAAATGGAAAAATATTATACTATACTTTTGAGTTGTCTCCTATCATTTGGCTGCTTTTAAACATGATCTCTCTAGTGATGATTCGGTTCTACCACATAGTATGTTGCCTCAACTACAGTCCACACAAGCACAAACAAAGTTACACGTTAACACACAGCTGGTTATGAAGGTAAATGATATACGTCTCGATCAAACCTAGCCCTCGATGAGTTTACACAGTGTATTTGACTCCACAGTCAAACTACAACAGAGGATTTAGGTAACAAGACAAGGATTATCCTTGTCAAGATTGGAGCATGATGTATTTGAATAAAGCTCATTGACTCACTGTACAAATCATTAGTGCACATTTCATACACTTCGTATATTAATCAAGTGCAAGTCCAAAGACATGTTTACCCTGCGGTGATCTACCATAAACATGAATAAAGAAGCGACCGGTGCTTAACAAGTTAATTTGTTGAACAAAAGCTTGTATAGGGCAAGATAAATCCTTGTGTCAACAGCAGCAGACAAGCTGTGCAAGAACACACACACGTGGAGAAGTTGACACAAGTGCTAATAAATCGTCCCAGAGCACAACACACACCCTCGGCCTTCTACATCCTTTGAAAGACGGAGCGTTTGGGCTGGTTTGTCCGGACTGCCAGGTGGATGCTTGTTTGCACTATCTGCCCGCGGTCTTTGAGTCCCACCTCAGACAACAGCAATCAAGCGCAGAAAAACAATTTCAATGAATCCCAAACATATGAATCTACGGATGGATCTACTGCCGGCAGAGTCAAGCCGCAGGGTGCGTTGCGGTGCCTGGGTAGGGTACATACCCTCACAGGCATTGAGGATATGTACCCTCCCCTACCCAGACCCTAGAACAGCCAGGTGAGCAGCGATCAGGGTAGGAGACCTGAGATCCGCCAGGTGGGCAGCACCTGGAAGTGGGCCACGGCCGCCTTCTCCTCCTCGTGCCGTTTCCTCAGGAGGTCCAGCGCGGCCAGCTGGGAGACGTCGACACCCTCCAGGTAGGAGGCCCGGTCAGAGGAGACCCCCTCGCCCCTGTCCTCCTCCCTGGGCATGGACGGGGGCTTGGAAGGCGGGACTGGCCTGGGAATGCTTTTGGCGTACTCCAGAGCCTGAGGTGAGAATTCGGACGTTAAGGTGTTGGAAAGAGACTGTGGGCTGGGGTTGGAAAAACGAAGGGGAGGATGAGATTGAAAAGAAAGGCGAAGGGGTTTGTGGGGTAGAAACTGTGTGTTCGAGTAGCCTGAGTGCTTTTATGAGTCCAGCTTAGTGGACGAGTGGGCCGTGTTCATTCATCGCTCTATTTAGTGACTTTGATTTTGAACTTAAATTCAAAGGGAATCTAAAACTTTTCAAAAAATTATAAATGCCAATCGTATCCTAACAACCTTGGCGATTCCCACTTTCAATCCATTTTGACATCAAATGTCTTGGACTCGTGTTCAAATGAGAGGTATCTATGGTATTATCCAGCACTTTGTAGGACCGATCTGGAATTGTTTTGGAGGAAAGCAATCACACAGTATAATAGGTCTGTCCAGAGAACAGAGAGGGATGGATGTGTTTCTGAGGTACGGCACTTTCTTATGGGAATGATCCCAATCTCATCCTGCTCGCCTCAGAACCGGCTCACACACTTGCTTCACATCGTGTTAAGTCTTTCTTTTGCTAACACCCTCTTTTATCGACTACTGTTCTCAAACACACTCTCTCTGTCCCTCACACTCTCTCTCTCTCCCTCTCACACACACACGTACAAAGTCGCTCTCCATATCTCCCCCTCTCTCCCTCTCTCTCTCTCTCTCTCACTCACTCACTCACTCACTCACTCACTCAGTGTTTCTCTCCCTCTCTCCCTCAATGTCAGTCTCTCTCCCTCTCTCAGTCTCTCTCTCTCTCTCTCTCTCTCTCTCTCTCTCTCTCTCCCTCTCTCCCTCTATGTCAGTGTCTCTCTCCCTCTATGTCAGTGTCTCTCTCCCTCTATGTCAGTGTCTCTCTCCCTCTATGTCAGTGTCTCTCTCCCTCTATGTCAGTGCATCTCTCTCTCTCCCTCTATGTCAGTGCCTCTTACCTTCTTCCTGGGAACCTCGTCCTTCTTGTCTTGTCCCACTGGCTTCCTGGCTGGCAGGGTCGGCATCCTACTTATCTTCTTATTCTGCTCGCGGATCACATTAGAATACAGCTTCTGTCGTCTCATTTTCTCAACCTGCCGGCGGTGAAAGAGAGAGACAGAGAGGGAGGGAGGGGGGAGGGAGGGAGGGGGGGAGGGAGGGAGGGGGAGGTTACAAAGAAAGGGTTTAATTAACTGAGCCATTTCTCCCATAAGAGCCTATCTCTCTACACATCCCTCAAGACGGCCTCTTCACAGTAGCCCCGACAGAAACAAACACAACAGACCATTTAGTGGCCCTATCAACATTTACACATATCGCTGACAAATAGGGACGACCCTAGATGCGAACAGGCCTCAATCTTGGTGCAAATTGGCCATACATGCTCACCTCACACACGGGGGGATTAACAAAAGATACATCGTCGCCAAATACCTCTCAACTTCCCAAGGCAGCTCTCATTTGCTTTGTAAATCCAATTTAATCTGTTTGGAATGATACTGGGCTTTAACGAGAGAGAGGGAGAGAGTGTGTGTGTGTGTGTGTGTGTGTGTGTGTGTGTGGAGGCGGGGGGGACGGGGACGGGGACGGGGGTTAATGGAAGCACAAAGAGACTTGAAAAGCTTCGATGTGATTGGTTGGACTACGCAATTGGGAGTGAGGCTTCTAATCACAGTTTAGTGCTTTCGAAAACTAGTCCTGGAACAATGTATACAACGGAAAAGCAATCACAACGTAACACCATTCTCCCAATACAAACTGGTCGTGGTCGTTCATCAGAGGCAGCGTGAGTGCTGATTGGGCGACGGGTGCTTACTGTCACGTCATCGGCTGTGTAAACAGGCCCAAGGCCTCCAAGCTTCAAGTCCTGCTTCAGGCGCTGGTAGTCTCTCAGCGTGTAGGCCTGAAACACACACACACACACACACATCCTAAATACGTCTAGAATAACAAAACTGTCACAAGGTCATACATAACAAGATGACCACAAACCACACAGCTTGCGTCCGACTTCTCTCGAAAGAAACACACACGACTAACAACCGTCCTCCGATGTGTTGTCCAGCTCCAGGTTTCATTCGTTAGTCTTCACAGAGGACGTGTTTGTGTTGCGTCCCGGAGAGGAGAGTCAGAGGCTCCGAGCCTGGCCCCGCCCTCCCAGTCTGCGGGGGTAAGTAGGACCAGAGCTCTAATCCCTGATGTACATCTGAGGGCCACTCAACCAGCAATCCACAAGCTGCCCTCAGACAAAAGGGGGCTAATCATTCCAGATCGGACTGGCTGCTTTTAAAAGGCTCAGGTCACTTCAGAATTAGCCATTGGTCATGGACACGACAGGGAGGCTTTCTGAGGGAGGTTTGTTCTTCCAGACCCCCACCCCTGGTCAGTCACTCCTCTGCTTTCATGCCCCGGACCCCCCCACCGAGCGCTGGGCTGGTTTACAAATCTCAGCCTCACTAATCTCGTCAGACATGTGGGCTAACATGATGAGTTTGGGCAGACAGGTGGAAGATGTTGTTAGCTGATGTGAGAATACGCATCGGGAAGACGTGCATGCTGGGTAACTGTTTGGTGAACTACACATCCTCGTTTAAACATACCCGGGTTTAGGAAACGATTCGATTCTCACAACCGATCCTGAATGTCTGTCTCTCCAATTCAATGCCTACCGATCCGATTCTTCGGACACATGAATGCACCCTAAATAAATAAGTTAAGCATTTTGTGATTTTAGAATAAAAATGGGTCAGTAGATATGTTTTGTTTACAATTTCTTAGCTTGCAGCTTTGCGGGGAGAGAATGGTGGAGTCGCTCTTAGAGTATTCTCTGAGACACACCTGCTGAGATCAAGCTGGAGATCGACACAAGAGGCCAAATCATTACATGCAAATTGGCATCTTAAGCAGTGGCTGCACCGTGGAAAATGCCTTTTTCTTCTTCTCCCTTAATCACCTTATCCTCTAACACATCTCAAAATGGCTTTCTGGGCCTTGTCTGACATTGGCAACTCATTGCAATTAAGTGCATCTTACAGGAGTTAGACAATTAACCTGATGGTTTGTGTCTTAACCACCAAGTAGGAGCCTTTCACAGCCTTCTTGTCTGGCAGCATGTAAAGAGATTACGTCTGACATCAAAGGACGTTTTATTTGCGTAACATGTGCCCCTCTTATAGACTTTTAGGATAAGGGGGAATGGCCGTGCAATTATTCAAGTAGCAAAATTGGATAGCGTGGCCCCATCTTGTTTTTGCATTTGGGATGTTTATAGAAACTTAAAATGAATATAAAAAGGAGTATATACAAGGAATACATAACTACAGGTACACACACACACACACACCTTGTAAGTGAGCCTCTCTTTTAGTTGCATTTGTTTCTCCATCTGTGCCAGGTATCCATCTGAACAGCTCCTCTGAATGTTTGTCTTCTGGGTGCCATTTCCCTGCGCCTCTGTAGGCTGTCCTGTCATCAGATGGCCTATAGGGGGCAGCGCTGCCCTGGGGCCTGGCGGATGTTTGTACAGAGCAGGTCTGTAGTTCTGACTGTCTGCAGGATGCAGGGCACTGCTGTCCACATGAACAAGCTGGTTCTGGTTATCAGGACGGGACAGATTCCACCTTGGACTGGCAAACCTGGAACATAGAAACAAAACAACAAAGTCCTTTTAACCGATGACATTTTAGATTAGACATAATTACTCGCCTTTGTAGGCAACGGTATTTTATAAAGTTGAAGGCTTGCTACTGAGAATATTGATGTTTGCCTAAGATCGGCAGTAATAATTACACAAGAGATACACAAGATTCAAGTGCAGTCACGCAGCATGAACCGGCATGAACACCAGAGGAGTGAGGTGGAGAGGCCAGAGCCAGGCTGACCTGGTGCTGCCGTCTCCTGGCCATCCTGCTGGAGAGCCCCCCTGGCTCCAGACGGTCCAGACGCTCGGCTCAGCAGTCATCCCCACCCCGGAGGGACTGGGCCTGGCTGGGACGCCAAGCCTGGGCAGGGGCACCAGGGCTGGAGGGGAGAGGGGCCCAGGGCTGGCAGCCAGCGTGACCCCGTGGTAGGGGACCGGGAGAGAGGCATGGAGGTGTCTTGTCAGGGGCAAGCTGGAGGGGTGTGAGAGCATGTGAGGGCCTCCAGGGGAGGCTGAGGTGAGGTCCTGTCTGCTCTGGTGGAGGAGGGGAGGGGAGGTCAGAGGAGGAGTGCAGGTTGATGTGGAGGTGGACGGAGGGTGCGGGGTGGGTCTGGAGTCCAGGGTGTGAGGGTGAGGTGCGGGAGAAAGTGGAGTCTGTGTCACTGAGGGTTCGTGGGGATGGATGGGAGGGTTGTGGGAAGTGGGGGTGAGACCGGGGGTGAGGCTGGAGGTGGGGCCAGGGGTGAGACTGGAGGTGAGGCTGGGGCAGGGGCCTGGCTGTGGGTTCGGAGGTCGCGGGGCTCAGACGGTCTCCCTGCCTGGCTTGGCCCCCCGGGGCTGCGGGTCTCTTCTCCGGGGGATTTCCTCTCCACTGGGCTTTCTTCTGGGTCACCTGCGGTGGGGGTGGAGGTGGGGTTATGTCAGTAATACTCCAGCTTCTGCATCTGCAGGGACACATCAACTCACTACAATAACCCTCGACGTGACGCAAGACAAATCAACGAGGGTTAACGGATAATATCCAATTCCTTTTTAAATAATTTGCGATTCGTGACTGGTAAACGAAAAACTAAAATTTCTCTTGTGTAACTATTAATCCTATAACCTTTCTCTAGTTAGGTTTGTTTTCGATGGCCCAGGGATATACTGTGTGTGACGGTAGCCCCTCCAGGTTTCACCCAACCCTCCTGGATGATTTGGACATGCCTCATGAAATACTGTTTTGGATGTAAGGACCATCACTGCTTCATCGGGATCTCATCAACAACAGCGACTCCAAAGGAAAACATATCTCAAGTGGTAGACTGACAATACACTGTTTAGCTTCCCCTCTTTGATGTCACTAGCTTTTGAGTCAATTGCTAACCTGAAAACTTATTTTGCATGGCTGCGAAATTCACAAATTCACCTTTCAAAGGAAACTCATTTCAGGGAGATGAGAACAAAGAATGAGTCGATGAAGACGAGGTTAGCTTAGAAAAGTATTTAGTTTTTGTATTTTTTCTGAGGTATTCTATTGATCTTTCAGTTTAGTAATCCTCTTGCTTTATGAGTCTTTGCAGACCACTAGCAGACAAGTACATTAAGGGTTTGTTTGCTTGTCTTAAGGCTTGAAGTTAGCATTTATGTTCCTTCAACTGATTGGACAGGTGCATACATTTGTTTTTCAAAATCATTTTCACCTGGTTTCCGGTACAGGATTGAAAAAACAGTTCTGCTTTAGACATGGACCATTTAAAAAAAAAAATATTAATGAAAATATTATCGTTTTTTGTTGTTGTTGTTGTTGTATGGGCATGAGACCAGTCTACAGAAAAGTCTTATGAACCAAAATTGATATGACACAAGCTCCTGAAACAGATCACCGTACCATGCGTTTCAAGTGAATGAGAGACTTTCTCAAAAGGACACTTAAACAAATGCATTTGGAATCATCCTTCGACAAGGGGCATCATCTGTTCATACTTCGACATGGCAGGAAACCTGGGATGATAAGAGTCCAACCCAATGAAGAAAAATGTAAGTGCTGCCGTATGGCTGTTGTCATGGCCGGGGGGTGGGGGGGTTGGGGGGTGGGGGGGTGGGTGGGGGAGCAGGGCTGTCGTGCGACGCCTGAGCTTCTCTCTGCATGGCCTGTCCAAATTACACCGCCCGGCTCCGGGACCTGTGGCTCAGCATCTAATGCCTCTGATTTAGCAAACACCAGCTTTCCCCCATTCTAATGGGAAAAATATATACACTCCTCTGCCTGTCAGCATTAGAGAGACCGCTCAAGTGCTCAAAATAATGATGCTTCTCAATTCCCCCTCTTTTTCCCCGCTCGCCCGGGTTTCTTTTCAAGGCGTCTCCTCCGGCACCCATTGTGTCTCGACAACTCTATCGGATATTTGTGTCGTGTCCGTCGCCGGGGGGAAAATGAAATATCCCAGATGATGGTGCGCCCGCTGTGTAGACGTTTTCATCTTGAATGGGAAGCCCTCGCTGGCAGTTAAGGCAGCAAAACAAACACACACATCACACATGAAACACGCACACATTCCACATGGTACACACACACACACAAACACGCACCCAAACAAACAAACACACGCACCACACATGGTACACGCACACATTCAACATGGTACACACACACAAACATGCACCCAAACAAACACACACCACACACAAACCCAAACAAACACACACACCACACACACACACACGAACGAACACAAAGGACGGGGGGGGAGGGGGTTGAATGAGATCAATAAAGAGAACCAAAGTGAAGGGGCCCTACCCTCAGTTGTCGGGCCTGCAGCAGCCACCTCAGTTCTGGGTCTGGACTGTCCTCCAGACCCCCCTCCATGCTCCCAGCGGTGGTCATCTCATCCGATGCATCCATCACCTTTACACACAGGGAGAGAGCAGACTCGAGGTGAGAGACAAAAGGCAGAGAGACCAAGAGGGGAAAACAGACCAGACAATGAGAGGAGTGAGCGCCTCTGAGAGGGCAACCTTAAGATCAGTTAATGGGAAGATTCTCATTCCCATACATTCACATCAGTAGGTATTGAAAGTGTTGAAGGGAGCAAATAGGGGGTGAATATACGTTCAATTATGTTGTTTATAAAATATACCTAATTCTAATTAAATAGGCCTAATTACTTAACCAGGTGCACTACCTCACAATCTAAACAATCCTGCTACATTGTTAATTTCAGTTTAGAATCTCCTATTTTAACCATTTACCCCAGGAAACAACCAAACCGGCAGAATTATCAGTGAAAATATGTCACCTCCGCTTCCCAGTGTCTGTCGTGTAAAACCATTCGAGTACTGCTCCCATTAGTCAGTCCACTTTACTCTTCCCAATCCCCCTCACGTTACATCAATTCCTCTATTCAATTTTTCCTAATGCACCCGTAGCCGTCGAGAAAATATCTTCCCCTAATGCCATAATGAAAATCATTTTGTTAACTTCGGCCAATACCCCCTCGGGCGCCAGGGACAATCTCAGGGGATCGATGCCATCGACGGCGTGAGGAGTTACTTGTTGAATGCCGCTAATTCTGCTAGCATGAATAGGGTAAGGTCACGGAGTGAGGGTGAATCGAGTTGTAATATATCCATCAATAAGCGCTCAGTCCTGCTGTTCCATCTATCTGCTGAAAGGCCAGGTAGGGGGAAGGCAGATAGTACCCTGCCTCGCTGTCCTCTCCAACTAAAGGAGATTGTCGCACACAATGATACCTAAAAGCAAAGAATCTTAAAAAAAAAAAGGAAATGGAAAATTTCACTGGGACTGTTTTGACCTCAAAATGTGAAATTGTTTAATGAAAAGAATGACTCATATAAAAAATGTGGAAAAGTAGTTGGAAATTACACGTTTCATGATTTGTGACTATGGGAAACTGTCAGAAGATTTATTGGCATCTCAATATGATAAAAACACATCATTTTATATAAGCACACGTCAGAGAAAAGGCCGTGCACACATCAACGTGGGGATCTTAGCGCTGGGGCTATGTTGTGGTTGGCTGCAGTCTATGATGAACATGAAGCCACATACCGACGCTGCTTCCCAGCTGGGTGGCTGTGAGATCGGTGGATTTGCACTTTTTATTTTATTTTATTTCTACTTGCTTCTTTGTCCTCAGCCTATGGTCTATGAACCTATGGTTCTGCACCGCAAACTGCTCCTTCCAAAGTGTCTTATATGTTGTTCTCTCTCTGAGTTTTCTTTGTTTTCTTAGAGGGTTTTAGGTTGAAAATGTGAAAATCATCTAAGCAATTAAAATATAATTGGATGATATTTATTCGATAACTGAGGCTGGCTGATGACCCGTTGTGTTCAGGTGTCCTCTCACATTCTCCAGGTGAGACAATGTTCAGGTGTCCTCTCACATTCTCCAGGTGAGACAGTGTTCAGGTGTCCTCTCACATTCTCCAGGTGAGACAGTGTTCAGGTGTCCTCTCACATTCTCCAGGTGAGACAGTGTTCAGGTGTCCTCTCACATTCTCCAGGTGAGACAGTGTTCAGGTGTCCTCTCACATTCTCCAGGTGAGACAGTGTTCAGGTGTCCTCTCACATTCTCCAGGTGAGACAGTGTTCAGGTGTCCTCTCACATTCTCCAGGTGAGACAGTGTTCAGGTGTCCTCTCACATTCTCCAGGTGAGACAGTGTTCAGGTGTCCTCTCACATTCTCCAGGGTGAGACAGTGTTCAGGTGTCCTCTCACATTCTCCAGGTGAGACAGTGTTCAGGTGTCCTCTCACATTCTCCAGGTGAGACAGTGTTCAGGTGTCCTCTCACATCCCAGCTGCGTGTAACAGCTGCGTGTGTGTGTGTGTGTGTGTGTGTGTCTGAGCAACAGGTGTCAGTGACTTCACTACGGACAGCACACACACAACCCTTTCCTCCAGGGCAAGACCCAGCTACAACCTATGCCAGTGCCCCCTGCCTTTGCCTTTTGTCACCCATTATAAAAATCCCAATCAATTGGAGCAAATGATCAAGCATTTTGAGCATCATAAGCTGTGTAATATCTATTCTGCGAAATTGGGGCCCATAATTGGCTCTCGGCTAGACGATGTCACAACAAAGTCAGAGCAATCGTGGGCAAAGCCACATCACCCCCAGCCAGCACCGGGAAACATCAGCTTTTCGCAATGATGACTTCAAAGGGTCCGTGGATCTTGAATTGCATTTGGTTGCTATTGTGGCCAGCCCAGGCAATCTTGATTAGGTGTTTACACTGATATAGGGTATACAGTGCCACAGAGCCTCCCTGGAGCTTTGGTCTAAAGCTATTAACAGATTGTACATTATATTCCCCTGGCTTTGAAGTGAGGGCCTGAGAGATGAGCAGAGGCTCTGGCTGAGTGCAATGGCAGAAGATTGCTCCGCTACTTCTGTCTTTATCAAAGGAGGCCCTGTTGCCGAACACCGCGGCTGCCGCCACTCCCGCGCTCACGGGGGCCTTAAAAGTTGCCGCATTAGGAGATTGTGTACATTTAATAATGCGGCTAATTATAGCAAGTTGGTTTCAGGACTCCACTCCCGTCAAAGAGCAAATGGGAGCCCCTTTAGAGAGAGAGGCAGAGCGAGCTGTGCTTAGCCGGGCCGGGATAATGATGAGGAAACGGATGGGATTTTGTTGTGGGAATTGCTCTCTTTTAAAAGGACATGGTGGACAAAGAAGGCAAATGAAGGCTGTCTCAAACGAGAGCATGCGGACATGAACCCTGATCAGGAAACTGTGTTTAATTCAGATCTGTGGGGCTGCTCTCTTCTGATTGCACCGATCCTTCTCTAGACGGAAGGTTACGTAAGGAACTAATATAGCTGCACAAGAACGAATGTTTGAGAGACTAAGTTCTAACTCAATTCGAAAGAAAAACTGAACATTTGAACATCCAATTTACCAGTATTATATCTGTTTGACTACAAGTATTCTAAGTTTGGATCAATCTCAAACAATCTCAATCTCTGTACTAAAACGGGCTTTAATATAGGGTTTGGTATACAACACTTGGAAAGAAAACAAGTTAAAAAGAGGAACAAAAAAAATAAAAAATAAAGACAAACAATCCTGTTTGGAAGTATGCTTTCTGCCCTTCTGTGTGTTAAAGCATTACACGCAAATGTCACCCCATTTGCACATAAACATCCTACAACAGCGGCGCGTGCACATCACCCCTCTTTAAGCTGCGCGTGTTGTGAAGAAGACGTGGCGATGGGAAACTAATAAGCTAATTCAGGAGAGAGACACTGAGACAACAGACGGCACTGAAGGAGGAATAGGGCTTCATATCCCACAACACTAACAGCCCTTCACTATGCAAATGTGGGCGATATAGGGATAAGACACTGTGTAGGGCCAGGGCTCAGATGGGCTGAGGGGGAACAAGGTTTGGGATATTAAAGCTACCAAAACAGGCACATGCCCCAGAGACATGGAGAGGGGGGAAACAGGCTACCTAGGCCAATTATGTCCCTGTGCCAGGTGCTACCTAGGCCAATTATGTCCCTGTGCCAGGTGCAGGGATATCTAAGAGGCTATTGGTAACCCGTCTTCTCTGATGTCCTTAATAGCTACTGTTGTACAGATCAACTCATAATAGGCACTACATAGACACACAGGAGCTGCCTTTCACTTGGTAGAGGGGGGGAACAGCCAATTGAAAGCGAGATTGCTGCTCTGCTAAATTAATTTTCCAAACTGGGTCCATGTTCAGTGGATGTCGCAGACAAAGTCAAAGGAAAAAGACATGTCCAGTTAGCGATCGGAGGAGTCTGTGTTCATATTAAGGTTTGGGGAAGTACGTCATCTTGCTCTCACTGACGGATAACAATGTACACCTCGGTATGGCTAAATATATGAAATGATTACAATTACTAGGCTGTTTACAATGAGTGGTAGGCCACAGTGAAACCTTTAAACATGTTTTTTTAAACGTTTGTCATTTAGCAGACGGTTATCCAAAGCGACCTACAAGAGCGTGTTTTCCTCGTCATTTTCAGTAGAAGAAAGTGACATGAGTGACACAATGCTGGAACACACACACACACACCCACACCCACACCCACACCACACACACAGTAGGTGAGGAAGCTGGTAAATATTGAGTCAATAACACAGGTAACAATAGTGATGCCTCAGAATGGATTTTCCAGGAATCTAATTAATGAAGTAAAAACCTGTGGAACAGCATCATATGCTGAATCATTTTATCTTTAACCATCTTTCAATATCAAAATAGTGTTGTCTTATAGAAGCACTTAATCACTACTTTGCTTTGGTGCTTCTAATCCTGGGACCAGCCTAAGCTTAACAGTAGCCTATAACAATTAATAACATTATAATAAGTGTGATATCCTGTGTATCGAATTCATGTAACTGAAAATTGCAAATGTTTATAGGGTACATTAATTTTTTTAAACTACAGATCTTAATGGACCTGTATAAAGTATACTGGTATAAAGGTATCGGTATAAAAGGTAATATAAATTAAATGTAATGTTTTTCTATTTTTTACCCCATATTCTAATATTTTTCCCTCTTTCGTGATAACAATGCTATGGCCATATCCATGGCTGTCTCAAAAAGACAGACATATCATTCTAGTTGTTCACAAGCCAAACAGATCTCTCAGTTGTAAAGACCAGTTTTCAGACCTTGTGCATGTTGTTGCAAAACATTAACCAATTGAAGGAGTTAAACTCTACACAACGACTGATACAGATGATGGGTTTGAGTTTTTACTATGCTTGTGCAGTCCCTAGTGGCTACTTTGTGCACTGCAGAAATGTGGAATGGAAGAGGAAAAGGAAGTACTAGCAGGGCTGCCAACTTTTCCAAAAACCTTGGCGTGAGATTTGGTAGATTTGGCAACCTGTGGGAAGTGGACACCAACAAAATCTGTAGAAGATGGATGCCTATCAACACCGGCTGCTAAAATCACGTACCTGAGTCGAGGTGTCCGATTTCTCTCCCTTCTGTGAATGGGCCTTCAGATAAGAACCACCTCCCTTGGCTGCTTGGATTCCCAGAGTGGTTCTGTTCCGTTCGATAATGTCCTCCTTGGGTTTGTCCTTCATTCTCTTTGACACTTGCTGTGGACCTTTTTGTCTGAGAGAATACTTGAACTGCTTCTCACTCGCTGTTCCACCTGCCCCTGCCTCCTGTTGTAGCTCGTAGCACAGTCTGAAACTCTTGGTCACGTGTCTCACGTGTCTCGCTGCCCTGCTCCGGCTCAGGAGAGCTGCACGGGTTGTGGTCGGGGTGTGTCCAGTTCATCCCGACTTGTTTGACTTGGTCGTTCCTGTGTCGAGTTCTGCTGCCGTTTCCTTCTGAGGGTGTATTGGTTGGTAAGTGTGTGGACTCCCTTGGTCCGGCTGTGTTAGATGGTACATGAAGGTGGTTGGGTAACAGCGGTGGATTCTCTCTGGTAGCCTTCATCTCTTGTGGATGCAGGTGGTAAGATTCGAAGTGGTGTTGAGACGCTAACTGGTTGCCCATCATATCTGGAGTGGCGTTCTCTGATAGAACAGGGTTTCTGACGATAGCGTAGCTATAGCCTCCTCTGGTAGAACGACCCTCTCTGTCACTGTGGCTCTCTTCCGAACTCTCCTCCATGTTTTGGGGACAGTCGTGGAACGTCGTGGAACCTCCCAGCCTCCCTCAGGTTGGTTCTCCAGTTGGGGTCGTAGCGCAGATCTGAATACCTGTCTCTGGGAGACAAGGAGATTTACAAAGGAGATGAGGCACACGTTAATGTCAATACTGTGCTACGCTATGTGATGATTCAACTCAACAAGCAGGCCAATGGGTAATGACAACATATGGGAAGTGATAGTTATGACTTTAAACTGGATAATATCAAAGGGGAATAACTATATGGTTGTTATTTTGCCACGGTCATAATGCATTACCAGGGCCTTACTTTCAGAAAACCAGTGTGCGGCATACTACGAGGTCAAAAGACCAAGAGGTGTCACACCTGACTGAGATTGATGCCCTCTAACAATTAGAGCCTCAACCTTATTTGGACACAACAAAACGATCTCGCAAATTGAATCAGACGCCACTCTTCATGAGCCTGCATTTATGGATAATCTTCGTATTTTCACTTCCTCATTCGCTAATGAGGGGGTGGCAAAGGACTGCTAGCTATGGTTAACAAATGGCAATTTTCGGCTTATAAAATGGCCTGAAATTGCTGTCTAATGTGCGCCTTCTGACAGTGATGAAAAGATCTCATTATAATAATTAGCCCGTGGTTCCTTTGTTGTGCTGCCTGGAGAACGAGCCGAGAGTCCTGCTCATGTCCTGATGCCTACTAGGTGTAGGGCACTTCACTCGATGAGGGCGAAAGGGTAAGGGACGGCTCAGTAATGACTCAACATGGAACGAGCGGGAGAATGCATTAGTTGCACAGCTGCCAGGGTGCACGGGGCCCACGGCGTAAAACACAGCAAGCCTTTATGCCGCAGCCCAGATACAGACCGCCGCAAAACAAAAGACGAAGGAGTTGCCTTGAAGGAAATGCGACCGAAACAGAACAGGGAAGTTGCAAACTGTTTATAGAAAATACTCAAAACGTTGTCATTCTTTACCAGGGTGTTGGGTAACATTGGCGGAGGACAGAGAGAAATGTTTTAATAGGAATGATGAATAGAACTGCTTAAATGGGAATCTTCTGCTTGAATGAGGGGTATCCATGAGTGTGAATTGTGAAATGCCCACTGTTGTGGAAAGGACACATCCAGCTTTGAGTATCTGTCAATAGTAAGGGGTCTATAAAATTAGATGCTGGGGGGGGGGACTGTTTTCACCACACTCTCTGAAATGGAGCCTTTGTGAGGACGCATCACGGTCATTTTCTCTGAAACAATGTAGGTGTGAAGTGGGTCCTCTCTCCCAACACATCTATCTGCACAGGCTGCAACAATGGGAGAATGCCCAGTCTCTTTTGGGGTGGGGGGGGGAATTAATATCAGGGCTGGTTAGGAAATGACACTTTGAGTACAAGAGAGAGCAAAAACAGATGTGGGATCCTCCACTCTTCAGATTCCTGTATCTGCCTCTCGAGAGACGAGAGGTTTCTGTTGCGTTAGCGATGATGCTACGCTAATAGACGTAGGAGTGACCGCTTATTGTGATAGGCCCAAACAAAACGTAAATCTAATTTCCCTTAAATTAGAGCAGTTACTCTGAAAGTCCCCAAATTACCCATCCTCTTTTCTACAGTGAATAGGCAGAGCCGACGCCTTCATTGTATCCAAAGACCTCCATGGCTCTATTGTTAGCAGATGAATGGAAGTTATTAATCTGTTTTCTTTCATGTGCAGTTCGCCAGGAGAATGTTTGATTGTTGCAGGACCCCACGTTGTACTGTACACATAGGCCTAAACTTAATTAACCAGGATAATTGTGACATTTCAATGAGGAACATTCATTTGATGGTAAATTACTTTATAATAGCATAATTATATTAAATGGTTTAGATTTTGTGGAAATTAACATAAAGAAGACATGCTAAGATGTGACTATTTGTTTTAGATACAATAGTTTGAAAAGAGTCAAATGTGACAAACTGTTGAATATGTTGAAACACACGTTTCTATTTAGATAAATTGAACAAATTAATTGCATTCACATTAGTCTAATTGTCAGCTCAATAAGGGTTAGGTTGTGTCCTCAAACTAGCAGTCAAGAAGCTGCAGGTAAAACATGTTTATGACCTTGCTGCCATCTACTGGCTAAATTTGGTGTAACCTTGATATCTTGCTGCCAGACAGATCAAAAAAACTTTATTGATCCCGAGGAGAAATGACAATGACTTACCAAAAAATATTACGACACCGAAGTTTCCAAACTTTTTTTTCAAAACTTTTTTTTCGAATAATTTTTTCAACCTTTCAAAAAAGGAAACCAAAAGTTTTTTGTTTTTTTTATGACTTTCAACCTTTCAAAAGTTTTTTGTTTTTTTTCACACATACACAGTGAACTGTATTTCATGTGAACGTTTCCCCACAGGACAGGTGAGGTGAAAGGAGAGAGGATGAAAGGGGAACAGTGAAGCCTGAGAACAGAGTACATGCTCTAGGCTAGAGTACAGTAGAGTAGAGTAAAGTCATCAATAATGTATTCATCAATGATGCAAACTTTTTTTTTAGAAAATATTGTTTCAACCTCTCAAAACTTTTTCTAAATATTTTGTGGAAAAGATTTTTTCAAACTTTCAAAACTTTTTTTTTTTCCACATACACAGTGAAAGGAGATGATATAGGGAGGAGTGGGGAGTTGAGAACCGTGAAGCCTTTAGAGCAGAGCAGAGAACAGTAGATTCCTCATCAAGTCCTCATCAAGTACATCAAGAAAATAATGTTTTCAACCTTTCAAAGATGTTTTCCTCCCACACGTGGACAACAATAATAATTTTGGGAAGTCTATTATTGTGTATGTCAGCTTCAGTGCAAGAACACACAGGCTTTCTACGGCTCAACTGAGTGAATTTACCTCGTCACTTCGGTGTCATCCATCTGATGGTTATCAGGGAACTGAATGCTGGAGACCGGACTATAATTCCTCTGGTCTGGTCTGTGTGTGGATACTTCCAGACTATCATACACATCCAAACATTCCTCCCCCTGTTCTTTATAATCCACGTCTTGTTTTTCCATCTGTTTTAAAACGGCTGGGTCGACATCATCTTTGGGTTGTGTCTTCACCTCGACGTGGCCGTCAATCCGCTTGAGGAGCGCTTGTTGATACGCCCTTTCCTCGGCCAAGCTTTCCGTGTCAGACTCGTTGGAGTCCCAAATATTGAGGCTGACATTTTGTACAGGTGAAACGACCCGTCTTTGTTTCTCCTTTAACCTTTCATGGGTCTTTCCCTGCTCGTGTTCTTGAACGTGGTCCATATTTGTCTTATTTTTCAGGTGACCGGGAAGAATTGAAAGCTTGTGTTTGTGTCGAGGGTGATTGGGCTGCCGTGTTGGTGACTTGCTGCTGATTCTCTGCATTAAAAGAGGTAAATCACTTGTTGTAAGAACGTGGCTACTGTACTCGTTTGACAGTTTTTTCAAATAATTAACGTTAGCTAATAGATTACCGCTCAGCCTAGTTGCCAACTGAATATTCGAGTGTTATTCGTCAAACGTACTTGGTCAAATAACTGAGGCTGATTTAATTCAACTTTTATTCTATGGTTTAGAGCCACGACACCACCGACATATTAATCAATGTGTGCAAGGAATGCTCTGACTAGCTGAACGTAGCACGGATTCTAATTGCAAGCGCAAACTAGTCTCGCTAGACTAAACCACATTAGCTACATTCTAAGGCTATATATCCATAGCTTGTTTTCTTAACAACTTTCACACGTTGCACAATGAAATGCGTTTGAAATGACACCCATTCCAAAGCTCTATTAGTCTAGTAAACGAGTGTCACATGAAACAATACAAAACAATCACCATTGTGCTAGAAATTGTAGAGCTAAAGGTACTTACCTTTATTAGTGTGTACTTGTGAGTCGTGTAACCATGGGAACCTAAACACATACACGAGGCAGTCCTGCGGCTGCGCAGTGGTGACTCGAGCGCCTTCAGATTGTTCATCCAAAATAGTGACCCTTTCGAGTCGATTTGACATCAGCACGCGCAGAACACTATAACGAACGGAAATCATGAATAATGTCTAATCAAAGGTGTGCTGTACAAAATACCAATATTTCTGTAGGGTTTGTTTGTTAAAACATTTGGAGTTGGCAATTGACGGAAATTTGAGGGAAAAGGCGTTTGGAATCAGTGTTTCATAACCAGAAACTTCATGAGCGGATTCTGGAAGCATGTGTCGAACTGTAAAGCGTACACGTGGCATATACTGTCTGCATATCAGGCAATAAACAATACTTCTCAGCTCGCTTGATCCACAAATTCTCTGGTGCAACTTTAGACGTTATACAGCAGAGGGAGCTATCTGACCATAAACAAAATATATTCTATAATCTATTGCGCTGTTCCAGATCCACAAATTAGATTTAAACTATTGCTTTGTTGTAATTTGGTGCTGGCCTGTGTGGAGGATAGAAAACTTGTGATTTTCATAGATTTAGTGAAATGACAGCTTGCTTACCAATAGGTTTTAGGGAATTGAGTGATACGTCTTGAAAATCTGATAAACCACTGTAATGACTGCATTTAAACGTCTGTGTGGAATGATACTAATATATTTTTGTCATCAAAACATTGACATGTTTATTTAAAGTTCTCTAAATGATGTAACCTACCTATTGTCAATGTGTCTTTTATGTTTAATCTGGATTCCCTCACTCAAAGCATAATGTCCACCCATGGAAACAATCTCTTCTGTGAAGAAGACCCAAGTGTTGCACACATTACAATTGACTTCTGAACCAGACAATTTTGATTAAGGATCCAACAGAGACAGGGAGGGGCAACATTTAGCGTTGTAAGCATCAGAGATTGTGTCACCTTTGAAAAAGCATGAAAGGGATGTTTACTTTGACCACATGGCCAGTGAGATTTGCTCTTTTCTCTTTCGTCCTTGCAGACATTTACATTTAGTCATTTAGCAGACGCTCTTATCCAGAGCGACTTACAGTAAGTACAGGGACATTCCCCCCCGAGGCAAGTAGGGTGAAGTGCCTTGCCCACAGACACAACGTCATTTGGCACGGCCGGGAATCTGCCAGGAATCGATCCGGCAACCTACTGATTACTAGGCCGATTCCCTAACCGCTCAGCCACCTGACTCCCTTTCGTCCTCCCCCTTGGTGTCAGATACGGGAGGTGGAACATCCTTGTCACAAGACCAGGCTAGACTGGCAGTTGGTCAGTGCTGTTACCCGCCTCGATTCTTGATCAGCCTCACCCTCTGACAGATGGACTGAAAACTCCCTTGACGATTGGACAAAAGTCTTACATCATTCTGGAAAGTGGGGAGCCATTTTGGCCACAGACAAGATTCATCTTGCTCTTTTGTTTTTTTTTGGGGGGGGGCTTTAGTAAAGTCCTACATGTTCAGGTCATTGAAATTGCTCAGTCAAGATGGTAAAAGGCCAGAATAGCTGGGGGTCTTACCAAAAGTAAAAAATAAATAATAATAATTACAAAAATGAGTCAACCGTAAGGGTCCAAGAGCTCTTTGGGCATTTATTGGGGGAATTGAAGACAGAGAAAGGCACATCACAAGAAGCTCTTTGGAGAATTGTCAAATCATGCTGGGATATCAAGATTTGTCCAAACTTGTGGAGTCCATGCCAGCACAAGTGCACACTGCTGTTAAAGCAAAAGGAAGACATACCAAGCACATTTTCTGAAATTCATGTTCATTTTTTAAAGGTTTGAATTTTCACTCAAAAGATGTATATTAAGATATATAATGAAATAATATAATTGTCTTGTTTGGTGGTCTCAGGCTTAAAGACCCAACAGTTTTTTTTAAGAAAACATATATAGGTATTAATTGTGTATTTTCTGGGATAACTTGAGATGTTCTGAGTGTGTGAATTGGCACTGTAATTGCTTGTTCTCTTGAATCAGGGTCTAGTTGACATGCTGTTGTCTACTGAACCATGCTCAAGGGCCCTTCATTGCAACAGACACAATTGACATTGATTAAATCTTTCTTGGCCATATCTCAATTTTCACACCTTAATCAGAAATGTTCTTTTATTCCTTAAGGCTGTAAGCATCTTTGGCCTCTTCAATCAAATATATATCACTCATGAGATCAGGTTTCAAAAGGTAGGTTAGTGGTTAATGCTAGCTCCAGGCTGATACACCACATGGTTTAAAACATTATCACTGTTCACGTCACTCCGATTGCAGGAACTGTAGGAGTTTACCACCTGTAACCTACCTTTCTAAAAACTCTAGGAAATACTCGTTTCATGTCGCCTTCTCTTTCCCTAGTGATCTTAAATGCTGGTCTCATGCAGACAGGACAAGAAGGGAAACTAAAAAGAAATAGTTTCCATCAGTTTTTTTCCTCCAGTTTACTCTTCTCTTTTCTTTAAAGCAGTTGGTATGAGACACTGCAGATAGGTCGGCCTTCGCAACACCATGAATAAGAAAAATAACAACAATAACAAGATCAAAGATAAACATATAAACACCCATTATAATCCAAAGGTCGAAGAATGGATGCAAAACAGTGTTAATTGCTAAAATGGTATTACATAACTTTAATTGAGATTTAATGCACTGATTTTAATGTGTGTGTGTGTGTGTGCGCAAACCTGTGTTAATTTGTGTCAGTGTGTGTGAGTGTGTGTTCATGCTCGCGTGTGTGTACGTAGACAAAAACCAGAGAGGAGTCTGTGTGTGTGACTGTTTATAAACCCAATCACTGAACTTGAAAATTGTCTTTTATATCCTGCTGTGGCAAATGGGTTTATTATACCATAGATGTGCAGGGCTGTGTGGAAAACTGTGTGAGTCAATGGTATCCTGGCAGCTCATAAAGGTAAAAGGAACACATTATTTTAAAGGTCACTTACCGGGTTAGAAATACTCCCAAGATGATGACTAGAGAGATGATCGCTGCTTTGTGGACAAACTGGGATACAGGCAATCTGTTATCCCCTGATCACCTTCAAGGAGAACTCTTTAATCACACACAGAGAAACGGAGCGTGAACAGGTGAAGATAGACCCCATTCTTGGTGACTTCTCTCGGCTGCCATTTTGGAAAACTCACTCCAGTCTAAATTGAACCCTCTTGGATGTGGCTTCGCCCAGATGCTGTTCAGATCTACGCTGATTAGATGAAATGTGTCGATGAGAGGGCACAGACCACCAGCGGGAGAAATTGCCTGTCTGTTCTGGGAACATGTTTGCATTTTGGAAGACGCTCCGTTCCTGCCCTGACCCAGCGTTGGTGATGGAGATGAAATGTCATGCCATGGCTTCTAAATGATCTCATTATGCACCGAACAGCTGGTCGGGCATCCTCCTATGCCACTCGTCACTGTCAGCTAGCAGCAGTGCTACCCAAGAAGGTGGCCACAGGGTCTGTACTCACCGCAGGGTGTCAGGCAATTTCAGAACCAGCAACTCGTTCACCAAGTTGGCTTGTAGGGGAAAGACACTAACTAGCCCAACCCAGATGCCAGTTGAATCTGCTCTCAATAAAACAAAACAGACTGAAAGCCACACGTCACCATTGCCACTGTGAGACCTGCCTTGAGCGCATTTAAATGATGACAGTTGACATTGTAGATGTTTTGTTTTTGGTAGGCAAAAAGATAAATAAAATAAAAAACATTTCATTTCCGGCTGTAACGTCTCCTGCTGCCCTTTTTCCCTCAGCTGAGAAAAGTTATTATGACGCTGTTGAGTAAAGATGCTTTTTTTATGGATTTGAAGTACCTTTATGCCAGTCATTTATGGTTGGCTTAGCAAGGAAGAGAAAACAATTACCTTGCCGGGCGATGCTGAGGTAATATATCCTGTCTGTTTATCTACGCTGCCCCCTTGATACAACAAGCTCAATATTTCCTATGTGAACATTCCTAACAATTCTGTGTTCACTCGTACTCAGTGACGTTTTAGAGTGTTATGTCATTTTCAGTCAAGACCTACAGATTTAGGTTCACTTAGTACATCCCAAAAGCTGTAGGCTAATTATACCATGTAATGGTTAATATAGGTTTATAAGGTAAGTATAGGTTATAATGTGTATTAGAGGTTTAGTATACTGTATTGAATATTGTATATTATTTGTATCATAGGAGGTTTACTATATTATATTAAGAGGTTTACTATATTTTACATCAGAGATGTAATCTATGTTCTGTGTACTTAAATGTTATGCCAGGTTACTTTGTGTTGTCTTGTCCAAAGAATTTCAGTGCCCAGTCTGACCCTGTGTTGTTCTGTGCATCTGACAATAAAAGACTTGAACTAATGCTATAGGGGGACAAGAGTCATGAAGGCAGATAGAGGGATACTGTGTCTGTGTGAGTCACTGTCAGACCATGACACCAGGGTGGTCTGGATCAGCTGATTCTAGGACATGGTTGTTTTATCACTATACTGTCGAAATGCTAAAATGTGAAATATTCAAACAGATCAGACTCATTCTCCCAGAACTGTGAAGGTAATTTTTCTTTTTTTTCTCTTTTTTTTTTAGCACAGGTTCCATTTGATTAACCTCAGTTTCAACCACGCTTTGGTTGAACGTAAAATACCGTTCCCCAGGCATGCATTTTAGATAATGAACGGGTTACACATTGCATAATTGGATGCGCATGTAGCCAACAAATGATGTGTGAGAGAGCATAATTGACACGGCAGAAGCTTGTTTTGCCAGACGTCCCTTTGCTGGACATGCACAATTTAGCGTCCACCATTTTTGCTACTGGAACACCCTGTAGGCCAGACAATATGCTGCACATCACCAAGGTGTACCCCATCTGCATGTGATAGCACATTCATTTGCAGACATGGTGACCCTTAACTCTGGTGTAATGAAATGTCATTTCCATAGTGATAGGATAAAGTGGGTATTGATTACATATGGCTTTTTGTGATTTCCTGGCATTGTTGCCTGCGATCTCAAAATAGAGCCGCAATTATTTGGGGCTTTTCATTACTGTCTTTAATAAGCTCACAACTCATCTAACCGTGAATTGTGCTCATCTGCTTCCAAAGTGAACAACTACAAACTGTATATGTGGAGATTTAAGAAGAGATGGGGATCAGACCATTAACCTTTTGCATAATATCGCACCACATGGGATTCAACCATGACATTTTCAAGATCAAGATGCCGTGATGTCTGGTCTGTTGTGTGGATCTCTGCAGGTGAACTGGTGGTGGAAGGACTTAATTATTTTTCTTGCAACGCGCGAAAGTTTTGCATTTTGATTACTGGACGAGTCATAGCAGGCAACAGACAGAAATTCAGTTTTGCTTTGATGATCTACAGAGTAATTAAAATGCCATTTTCATTTAGCAATTCTTTCAGAACAACTCACATGAAGTGTGGATTTGAAGTTTTGTTGCAGCAAAAGAGAATATGTTATTATTTCCATAATTTGTACTTTTACATAAGGGACAATTTAGAACTCAGAAGAAAATATTCTTCAAAGTTAAAACAGAACTGTGTGATCTAGAAGGCAAACAATTCAAGTGAGACTGGTAATTACTGCATTTGGAAAAAGATGACTTGTTGTTCGGTCACACTGTGTTTCCTCTCCAGTAACTCAAATAAGTCCTCTTTATTTTATGAAGACTAAGCAATAGCCAAGTATCCTGTCTGATTCAAAGTGGAATTACAAGTGTGGAACTGGTGTGTGTTTGCCTCGACAAATTGTCTTGCCATGGCTCTTCAACTTCCTTCAGAATACCAAATCGGAAGGCCATGAGAGCTGCAGAATGTTAATGGGCTAGTGAACACATCCATCGAGGACAGTCGGTATTAAAAAGCCATTCAGGACATTTACAATTTATAGTGTCTTGTATAACGGCCTTAAGATACAGTGATCTTTGACAGTGCCATACCGTTTACAGTTATTATCTGATAAAATCATTACGAGTGTACAGTTGAGAAGTCTGTAAACATATCTCCTTGACCTGATTTCCATAATATACAACTATTGATAACTTAAGCCAGTTTAACTAAGGTTTCCCTCCGAGCGTGGCTGTGAAAAAGCTGTTGAATTAATTAATTCTGGCAACACTTAGAGTGAAAAAAAAAATCTGACTTGGATACGGTTGCGCTGGAGTGGCAGTTTGAGACTCTACTTTCTAAAACACACGTGGACTAATCTTAGCATATGGGTTTTGAACAGGAACACATGTCGAGTATGCATTGGTCGCTAATTTGCCTTCTGTTCTCATTGGAGTCTGCCATACAGTCGGTTAAAATGTCATGGTATTTACGATCGGAAGAAAATGTCAGCCAGTGTTTGCACTACCAGAGACAAGTGACTTTGTGACCCACACACACACGAAATAGATTTGCAGAGACTGCTATTGCTGCTGCGATGTTTCGTGTCCCACTTGAACATGAAAGATGATTAGACTGAAGCATCGAGGGCCGCATGTTGTCCTAAATGAGGATGCGTCATGAATTAGTCTTCACTTATTTACAAATTAAAGTTGAAGAATAAAAATGGACAAATACAGATTCAGGATCATTCATGTCTATGCCTGCGGATAATGTTGAAGTGAGTTTTTATTCAGTAGCAGCATAAATGAGCATTGGGATATTATCCTTAAATTCTTTACTAACGTTTATGAGTATGAGTAAAAATTAGTATTTTGATTTTTGATCAAGTAGATTGAGGATTAGTAACTCTGTAAACCTCTTAGTGCCATCAGTCGTGGGTATTGTTGCATTGTTATCCTACTGGTCCCGATCTTGCTCTAAAACCAGAAGGGAGATTCTTGCAGACCTCTCTGGGGTTGGTAAATCAAACTTCGTGGGCGGCTGAAAAACCACAAAGAGACATCTGTGTTGCCCAGTGTGGCCGCAACAGTGATAAAGAAGCCTGGGGCCAAGCGTGGGTTTCCAAAGGCTGAGAGGGACTGATTGCTGTGGCAGAAGCCTAAACAGGCCAACCTCTCTTCCAGCTGGGTATAATTAATTATTCGAAAGCAATCCAGCACAGCGGTATACTAATGTGACTAGGTCAATCACTCTGGGAGGCTATGCCTTCAAGCGTAGACACTCGCAAGTCAAGGAGATTGTATACGGTATGTTGAATCCCCCCCCCCAAATGTATACACACATATATAGACACAGTATATGTGTGTGTACAATACGATATAAGAGCTGCGGGTGCAAGCCTGACCAGTCTGTGAACTTCTTGAAGTTTATTTATTAATGGCACTGCTTTGATGCTGGACTATCTAGAGGTCTATTCCAGTTCATACTTACTCGTACTTTTGGCCAAGGTAGTGTTGTATCTACACACCAGAAGACAGAGAATGGCAAGAGGCTGAGCATTACAATTTTCTCAAATAAAATAGACCCGCTCACCCATGTACATCTTCCCGGTGAAACTGGAAGGCACCATTTTCAATAACAACTTTGTAGTTTGTTTCATGCTACGTAACGTTCACCATTCAGAGCTCCCCAATTTCACTTTGATTGGATAAAAGGGTCTACAGTAGACATGTAGACAGTGAGTGCAGTTGAGCAGCTCCATCACAGGAAGGGAGATTTAACACATTCATGAGTTATTGGGCGGCTGTGGCTCAGGGGGTAGAGAGGGTCGTCTGTTAATCGCAAGGTTGGCGGTTCGATCCCCGACTCCTCCAGGGCCATGTGCCGAAGTATCCTTGAGCAAGACTCTGAACCACAAGTTGCTCCCGATGGGCAGGCCGCAGGCCTTGCATGGTAGCTCCGCCGCCGTCGGTATGTGTGAGTATGAATGGGTGATTGAGAGGCAAACATTGTAAAGCGCTTTGAGTGCCGCTAAGGTGGAAAGCGTGCTAAATAAACACAGTCCATATTTCATCAGCCTGGAGGATGTTAGCGCAAGGCCGGAACAAATATGTCCATTAGTATTAGATCCCTCATTGCTGTTGCTACAGCTATTGCTTAACTTCAGCTAAATATGCGTAACACATTGCAAATGCATTTTCATGGACAACTTTTCATTACACCAAGGATTATTTTTAAAGTTGAAAACAAACCATAGCCACCTTGATTATTTATTTATTATTCTTGATTGATTAAAAAAAAAATATATTCTTAGCATAATTAATTAAATTGCCATGGCAATGAGGAAACAGTGGATTATGTATACTTCACTTGAACTCAATTATGATTGTATTTACTTTCCAGAGAATAGCAGATATTGATTAGAACATTCATTGACTTATGCTTATTGAAGGGCCATTGCATTGACAAATAGAATCAGATGGCAAACTCAATATTGCATCCATTTAGGATGAACTTGAAAACATATATATATATCTTCCTACTTCTCAAGTTGTTATAAGGCCTGTAGGGTTTTCAAACTAAATCAAGAGATGAAGGATTCATGCGTTATTGGAGGGTTTGCCGACACACACGTGGGCCCAAATCGCATTACTCTGCAAACATTTCATGTCCGGTAAAAAAAAAAATCTCAAATACATGCAGAGTTATTCTGTCTCATCCACTCTAAGACATATAGAGGATTTCTGTGGAGAAACCCGGGAACGCTCAGTTCTCCAGCCATGTATGAACCATTGTGGGGACTGCAGTCCAGATCATCTAACCCACGATACCATTCAGAGCACTGGGATGCCTCCACTTGGATAATCAAAGCTCCACGATTTTCGCTGCAGGCCAAGATGGCCACCGTGTGTTTATGTGCCTGTGTTGCCAGTAGATTATGAAGATTGCCAGGAGCTGGCAGGCTGTATCAATTACACTCTCTCTCTCTCCCGCTCTCTTTCTCTCTCCCTCTCTTCCTCCCCCCTCTCTCTCCCTCTCTGCTCGCTCTCTCTTGCTCGCTCTCCCTCTCTCTCCTCTCTTGCTCGCTCTCTCTTGCTCGCTCTCCCTCTCTCTCTCTCTCTTGCTCGCTCTCTCTTGCTGTCTCTCTCTCTCTCTCTGAGTTGGCAACAGATCATTTGAAACCACATTTGATGTTGTGCTATCTGGCTCCTCCAAGCATATCCATCCCTCTCTAAATCCCCTTTGCCAAACTTCTCTCTGTGCAACAGATTTCCCCCCTGCTCCCAGACCCTCCCACACAGACTGCTCTGGCTCCGCTCTCCCTGGTGTCTTCAGAGCATTGTCTGCTGTTAGTTTCACAACCACTGAATCCTTTTGACTACGCATATCATTACTCACACTTGACATTCACGTGGAACATCCATACAATGGCGATTCTAGTCGATGTTCATTACAGAGTGTGTTTCTCTCAGTCTATCCAGACATCAAATATGAGAATGGAGGGGTGGCAGGTAGACAGTAGGTGGGGTAGAAAGGTAGAAGCTATTTGTTACACTTAACCATCTGAGAAGTTGTCCTTGGAAATATCAAATCAAATCAAATCAAATTTATTTGTATAGCCCTTTTTACACGCAAGCATGTCACAGAGGGCTTCACATACGCCCCTAGAACTGCCCCTCAACCAACCTAAACCCTCAAGGATAGGGCTGGCACTTTCAAAAAATACTTGGCGGGTGATTGGATGAACCATCTATCACCATCTATTGTGGGCTAACCGGCCTGTAGTTCCTTATAGATCACTGACTGGTCCAAACCAGACCTATGTAGAGAGATATGGCTCTGGTCTAGTGTGGCCACAAACTGATAACTTGGAGCTTGGCAATATGGATTCTCACGTGTTCGTGACGTCTCTTGCAGTGGTCAAGAGGTCACGTAGCAGGCCTTGGACAATACATATATAGATCAGGGAATGTGCTCTGGTCAACTTAGGTTAAGAGCAAGATGCAGAGAATAGTACAAGCAATGATTGATGACCGCATCACCTGTGTGTTGTTTCTTCTGTGCATCAAGTTGTGGAATGTGTACCGTTTAAGGACTATGTTTTGGTGGTTACTATATTTGTACAGTCCAGCCATATATAAAGGACTTCTGAGAGACATGTTTTCTCACTCATGCCAACCACTCTGCCTGTCGTGGTGACGTGATCCGAGCAGCTCGACCTAATAAACGAAAGTCAACTCTTTTCCTTGTGGTGCTTTCCTTGGCCCATCCTCTGACAGAAAAATCATTAACAGTTTGGATGCTAAACTCACCACACTGGACCTGCTTCTAGGCTTCAGAACTAGAATCTGAACTTGGAATTTCAATTGTCAGAATACGATATCTCAGACCTCAGGTGACTTGTTAAGTGGTCCGTTCTGCAACAGAGTAATTAAGAGAAGGGACCCGTAAACAGCTGAAAGCTCAGAGACGCATTGAAATGCAGTGTTTGCAGGATGAGTTTGGAGTAGGGACAGCTAATAGGACTTAATTAAGACTTGGGAGATGCTGATGGTCACAGACAGCAAAGAATGATCAGCCAAGTGTGAAACATGAATACTTAATTGAAAATGCAATCAAGTAAGTGTAGTTCGGTTTTCTATAAATAATAATATATCAGTAAAAAATTAATATAAAAGTTATTTCTAACTTGACAATGTGATTGTGTTTGGACAGGTAGGAAATTGCTGCAATTTCTTCTGTACGCATTTCTCTTGAGAAAAACGCATTAATCATTTTAGTTTGAGGAGCTGTGATTTTATTTGAGAGGAGCAGTGTTCTGGTGCCTGCTAGGTTGGATGATTCTCTCTCTCTCTCTCTCTCTCTCTCTCTCTCTCTCTCTCCCCCCCTCCCCCCCGCTCTCAAACCTGGCAACATAGCCGTGAAAGCCGACATCATGACAGAGGTATTGGCAGGGCTGTGAAGGTTATTTTAATTTCATCCTGCTCTCTTTAAAGCTCCAAGGCCCATGCTCAGTAATGAACCAGCATCAGAACACCGACAAGGCCTAGCTCTGGGACACGACGCAAACACATTCGAGGCAACCGCAGAATGCTTCCCTCAAATAGCACCCACCTTTTCTATTTTTTTGGGAGGGGGGGGGGGGCAACATGAAAAGGGAAGAGCCTGGCGTTGCTGAGGCCCTCCAGTAGACTTGGTAATCAAGGTAAGGAGGGAGAAGGTGAGACTGTTGATGGTTGAAGGCTCACAACTTTTTTGGACTTGGGTAACACAGGTGAGAGCTGTCAATAGTCTGAGAACTAGCTCATTGGAGTACCGGAGGAAGAAGAGCATTCCTAGAAGGTATAAAAGGCAGAGTAGATGTCACTTTGATTTGCTGATGACACTGCCTGCTTTGTGATGAAGTACATAGGAATTCGTTGATAGAAGGGAGATTACAGGTGACAGACTACACTGATTTGATCATCTGCTTCTTTAATCCTTCCCCATTTTTCTCCCTGTGGGTTTAGGATAGAATAAGTAGACCATTTTGGCTGTAACAATTGTGGGCATGGATTGGCCTTCAATGCAGTTTTTAGTGCTGCAAAAGGCATTTTTTTACTCAATTAAAAAGGTCCATGTTGTCCCGAACTGGATAGTATTTCGCTGTTACAATGAACTGATACTTTTAGTTTTTAGTTAATCATAGCGGGAAAAAAATACTTTTAAGCTTTTAATCAGCTTCCAAGCACGGTTAAATCTTAGTAATAACTCTATTATATTTCAGTAGTGGAACCCTCTGAGAAAACTGAGCCTGGATGAAACACAATAGCTTGCCAGGTAATGCTCATCCAGCAAGGACTCCAATAATTCAAATCGATAGCTAACAGCTGTTTCTTTGTCTAATAATAAATAGACAAAGATGTGCTACATTGTTATTTACACACATCAAACCCAGGGGACCTGCCCTCATCTTCACTTCAACGGGCACTCCACAGCAAGCACACAACCAAGGAGGCGAGCGAGCGTCCAAACACGACCGCATTCAAAGCCCTGAGAACCTCTGTGGAGGGCGCGTCGACCACGCCTGCACAGTCCCGCGGGAGCTACGACCGCCACTCCTGAGCAGTCATAAAGGGTGGCGCTGCAGCCGGGGAGATTACCCCACATGAAAGACAGACGGGCCAGGAGGAGTCCTGGGAGCGGCCCAGGTGCTGAAACACTGACGATCATACGGTGGTGGTGGAGGGCCCAGACTATGGAGGAGCTGTCTGCGGCAAAGACAATTAAGTAGCAGGTGAATCTTCAGGCTGTTGGTGTCTTTTACTAAACTACAGGTGGTTCTCTGCGATATGTGAGCTTTTTGAGTAGGGCCAGACGACGCAGACTTGGTGGAGTCGGTTGGCCACAGAAAACGTCTGAATCTTTTGATGCTGTTTGAACGATGAAGGTGAGTATCAGCAGAATTCAGCAGTACAGAACGTGAAGGACGTGTGTGTGTGTGGTTTATTGATTCAGGTGTGGTTGTCACATCAGGCTTTCCACTTCCGTTAATGCTATTGGCATCTGTTCTGGAGGAATACCATTGTGTGCAACACAGTTGTGATGACAACCAATATTAGATGTTTTCATGTAGAGGACTTTTATTTTACAGCCTGCCCACTGGTTAGCTTGCATAACCCCCACAGGACAGCTAACAAGCTAAATGGCAGCTTGTGTTCATCAGTTTAAGCCCAGCTTTTGATTTGAGCTTGTATGCAGGCATCCCTCGAGCGAGCTATCCAACATGTCATTTTTTATATTAGTAGCAGAATTCAGTCATGAACAAACCTACCATTTACTTTTGTTTATTAGGTTTTTTTGTGATTGACTGTCGTGATGAACGTTCCTTTAATGTATCTTTGCTTCTCTCAAAATATGTCAGTGAATTTCACTCAGTCAGGCCTTGCCTGTACAGTCCAATACATTGAATAAGACCTCGTAGGTTAGGTTTATTGCAGATTAATCCACTTAGCGATATTGGGTTTAGGACAAACTATCCATTACTCAGAATATGTGTGGGGGGGGGGGAGGGGGTGGGTGGTGTGCAGAGGACTTGACGTGTCATGTTGTTGAATTGTCTCTCCTTCACCTTTGCTAGTCTGAAACCAGTGTGTACATTTCATCTGTTCTTCAGTATCTTACATTTACATTTAGTCATTTAGCAGACGCTCTTATCCAGAGCGACTTACAGTAAGTACAGGGACATTCCCCCCCGAAGCAAGTAGGGTGAAGTGCCTTGCCCAAGGACACAACGTCATTTGACACAGCCGGGAATCGAACTGGCAACCTTCAGATTACTAGTCCGACTCCCTCACCGCTCAGCCATCTTCTGTGACTAGTTCAAATCAAGCCTGGCAGGATGTGGTAATAGCAGAATTCAATCATCCGTACACTAGTCTCCACTTCCTCCGACACTAAACAAGAGGTTAAGGGGAAGACTGTGATGTAAACAATTGCTACGTTTTTCTCCTTTTCACTCCTTCTCCAGCTCCTATCCATCCGAATGTGTTTATCTGTATGATTGCAATTCCTCCTCCAGATATAAGTGACAAAAACAGACGCCCTGCAGCAATTTGGTTGCCTTCTTCTGACTCAGAAGTACCCCCCCCTAAATATCACCTTTAAAGTGTTGGAATGTTTGGTCCTTTGTAGATGTTCAGACCTGCTTCATGTACAAAATAAAAATTGTCCGTTTACTTTGAACAATGTTTTGGTAGTTTATATTTCTGTATTCTGGTTCTGTACGCAGAAGGATACTGCTGTTCGTGCTGAGTAGAAATACTGAAAATGTCTAAATATTGTTGTGTCAACAATTCTCACAGTTATGATGAACCTATCATCATTGCCATCATACTAACACATGTTTAGTGTGGCAGATGTTCCAGGCAGTTGTATCACACCTGTTAATTCCCAGTATCATATAAACGCATCTATTCTCACTGATTTAACAGTCATCCATCTTTTTTTTTTCCTTTAGCGACATCTAACATTTTACTTCTGAAATGCTATAAAAGCTGGGAATACAACCTGCCAGAGCACAAAACAAAACAAGAATATACCTTTGTTCAAATGGAAAGGTAGAAACGGTGTTGGCAGCCAACAGTATTACAGTTTATGATGGCTCCCTTCACATCACTGACTCTTTTTAGTTTCAGTTCAATTATGAGCTATGCAACCAGGGACTTAACACTGTTTTCTAGCTGTTCCAAGCTGAAAACACTTTGATCCCTTTTGAAGTTGTCAGCTCGGAATAACTGTTCAGCCATCCACAAAAAAAGCCTGATAAAAAAAAAAAATTGCTTTGTCATACTGACTGCCTAACAGGATGAATAGCAATTTGCTGGCAGTAAAAGATCAGTTTCTCTCCAGCGTCTCCATCTTTAAAACAGACATTCAATCAGCACACCATGTTAATACTTACATTATTTATTATTGAATGTCAAAATATAATTGAGCTTGTTTTTGACTGCCGTTTCCATGAGGGAAATATAAAAGGACAACTTGACCATGAAAACATTGTCGTGCCTAGTCCTTGTAAACAAGAGTTCTTTGCTCCAGAACCAGAGGGAGACTTCTGCTTGTGGAGTTCTGAGCCAACCTCAGTCCAGATCCGATCGTTTCACACTTCCTGCTGGGCCGTCTCCCCCCAGCATCCTATCTGAGCCAGACAGACTAATGTGATTGACAGTGACAGCAGTAGTCGCACCATCCAACCAACAGGGCTTCCAGATTTGTTAGCTTCACAAACATGGGCACTGGTTAGCCTGCGACTGCCTCCGCCCAGCACTGCTGTTTCTACACCAACCCAAGCCAGAGATAATAAGATGGCCACCAGACACTATGTCAATATTTCACTCTTTGCACAGAGTGGTCTGCCTGGCAAGCTGCTGTCTGATAGATGTGGTGTTGACTGAATGTGTTTTTAGAGGGGGGGGGGACTGGGCCACTGGAGCGATGGCAGGAGCAGGTGGTTTGGAGAGGAAAAGCCCCTAATGTAACAGTTCATTAAAACAGATGCAAGGCAAATTCGGAAGGGTTGAGAGCGCAGCCAAACTGTGTCTGTTGGTCAGTCCCGTGCAAGATTGATATTACACAGCTCACTGGTTGGGTTTGTCCCCAGAACAGTTAGGTCAGTTGATGGTCTGTGCAGGTGATTGACTGGCGAGAAGGAATTACTATGTATGAGAAACATCCAATTATGAATGTTTCGTCATCAATAAACAATGGCAGTGAGCACATACATATTAACCCTGAGAAGCCAATACATATTGACTGGAGCAGATGTACTTAATTGTATTAATCAAGTATTCAAATAATGAGACATGTCTTTCAAAGGCCCCGTAATAAATACCTTAAAAATATCTCCCAAGTGCTTCCTGGATCATCCTTATAGGTTCTTTAGCACATGAATCCAGGACAGAGCAAGTGGGTAAAGCCGATTCTATAGACGTTTTTAGTATTTGTATAAAATTTATGATGCACTGACTGTACAGCATGCGAACCATACCGTCGCCCTGCCAACGGAGAGAGCTGGGATGGAATGCGGTATAAGCCCTTTAGTTAATTATACACTGTGGTTTTTATTTGATGGATTCTTAATGTTTTAATTTATGTCTGTTTAATTAATCTTGTCACTTTTAATCATAGACCCTATTAATTTAACAATGGAAAATGAAACTGCATTATTGAGAGATGAAGTTCTTCTCCGTGATTGAATGTTTGCACATAACCCAGACTAGGTTTAGGAGTGGGGTCATGCTTTATTAGGTTCTCTTTGGTGTTTAAATCAAATCCAGCCAGGATCTCGTGAAAGATTGTCCATAAATAGTTTTGTAATCAAATCCTGGATTGTTGGGAATTAATCTTGTTGTTTAATGTTCAGGCTTTGTCGCCAACTTGTTCAAAGCTGAGGCTTAAGCATACATGTTTCGATGCATTGGTAAACTGGTGATATTCCCAGTGTTTATACAGTATTAATGATAACATAAAAAATAAAAAAACTTGCCACTATTTCTGTATTTTCTGGTCATCGCTTGGTGTGAAATCAGAAGTTGTGTCGTTAACAGAATCTTAGGAAGCATCTTAGTGCAGAAAGCCCACAAGTGCCCCATTCTGCCCCAGCATCTCCCTGCACTCTGCATCTACCCTCCATATTAGCCCTGGATTAGAGAATGTGACTCGGTATCGTTAAATAACAAGTATGGCAGCTTCTCAGCGTAATGATGCCTGGCAACTTGGAGATGAAAAGTAAATTGGCAAAAGGGCAAAAAAAAAGACCGTCAGCTAAGGGTTTTCTCTCTCTGATCAAAATGGAGAAATCAACCATCTATGTTAGAATTTTCATCACTGCTCTAACAATCTCCCAAATAGGTTATCCAGGATAATGGCTTTGAGGCTTCATTAACTTCTTATCAAATTAGATTTCTCTTTCTCCTCAAGGCAGATTGGAGAGTGATTACAGATATAACCAAAATAAGACTGTTTAAAACCAAAAGAAAGAGAGAAATTGATAAAAAAAAATGGTCTATGATGAAAGGGAAATTAGTCTATTTCAACCTCAGTCCTTTGTTGCAAGATGACCAAATCAGCTCTCTAAGTGAAGCGAAGTTCAGCACTGTGGCTTTGGGGCTGTTTGCTGGTGCACTTTGGTTTTAGAGTTGAGGCACATACTCACAATAGCCTTGAACTTTCATGTACTACTACCAGACAGACAACAACAAAAAGACAAAAAACATGTATGATTCATAAAAACTTCTATCATAATGTGGCGAAAACCAAGTCAGAAAACCCACCACCTACAATATACTGTTAAAATATGTATTCAGATACGAAACAAGACCCGTGAAAAACTGAATAAAACATAAATTACTGGCAGGTGCAAGAGAGGAGAGCAGTCAGTGGATGTGTTCACCCTTTGCTCTGTGACAGGAATAACTCTGGACATCACCTTAAGGTCCCCTGGGTGTCTCTCCAAGCTAGTCTCCTCACAGTCGCTACCCGTGACAATTTACAGCCCCAAGTCCACAAAGAGGTTCCAGGGAGCCTGCCACTGTGACATGCGGTCAAAGTGACAGCTCTCTGTCACAAACTCACTCAGCGATGCTCCTCCTGCCTCCGGTGGCTCGACGAATGATGAAACGGCAGAGAAAGCCACAGATGCCGGTGAGCGGCGAAACCCAGGAGAGGTCAAATTGTGTGTAGCTGTCCGAAGATGTGTTCTCTTGCCAGAAACTCCCTCCTGGACATCTTGGAATAGCTGACCTTAATAAACACGGCCCGAGCCCTCATACTACCTCTCTGCTGCTGCAGTAATTAGTCAAAACGCAACAAGAAAGACTGCTGCTTTATTAACTTTAAAAAGTGATCAATCATCCCGTGTGGATAATTGATACGAAGAAGGGACAAGCTAATTGCCTGCTGAAACTTCAAGCCGGCTAATGACCTTCATTATCTGCGCTCAGGCCAGATGCTGAATGAGATGTAATGTGGTCGAACGTGCGAGGACGCCATGTGTTCAGGGGTGTGAGGCCGTGTTCATCTCAGTCTGTTTAGAATAATACTGTAAAGCCTTGAAAAAAAAAAGAAAGAAAACAGAGAGTAGACATAATTAAGGCAAACCATCGTAAGTGAGATGGTATAGCTCTGCTGAGAGCTGATTTGATGTTCATTTATTGAAACACTCGCTAGTAAGACATACTCTGATGCCTGTGCTATTGCATATGCTTTTAAACTGTAGTCGAATGCTTCGTTTCGTGTTTTGATCATCTCTCTATGTATTCGTGTAACTTTTTGAAGTGATTTTATAGGCTTCCCGCTTGATCTAAGGATGAAAGTTTTTATTCCTCATTCTCAAACAACTTCAAAACATCCAGTCATATTGAATATCCTGACACTGGCTGGTTCTTTCTCCTTTCACTGTTTCTCTTTGATTTTCTCTCTCACAAGGTGATGAAACGAACATACATTCAATGTATTGACTTACTCCAAATACTTGAGAAGGGATGAAATGCTCTGAATTCAAAGACTTGTGCTGGAAAACACAGCAGTAAAAGCAGTCCAAGTGAATCTCCAGCAACATGAGTAGGCCTGTATGCTGCACTTCCAAACCCCACAAAAAATGCACGTCTTACAACCTAACAAACGGCTACACAATCCATTTGTGTTGTTATTAAGCTGTTACCTCTTCTGAATGTGAGTGTATGGATGATGAGTTTGATGCAGAGCGGGAAATCCTTGAGATCTCACCAGCACAGACAACCTTCCTAACAAGTTTGACGAAGTAGAGAGGAGCAAGAGATGCTAGCGTGACAGTTAAGCTGAGGCTAGGAACCCTTCACCAGGAAGTGGAGTCTAATATCTGAAATCTACTGGTCCACTGGTGTGTTAGTGTTGAACACTTTGTTTTGACAGTCTCTTTGCCTGGTCAACGAACAAGCGGCAGTCTTGGAAGAGGTTGCCAGGAGATATGCGTAAAAAATGATCTCTTCACACCTCTTCATATTTGGCTCACTTGAGCATGTTTTACGCAGGTCATGAAGTCAGAACAAAGATGTATTATGTTCTCTCAGAAGCAGGAGACTAACTCTGAAAATAGCTGTTGAATTCAGTGTCAATTATAAAATCCTTGCTACCACTAATTGTCTAAAAGGACTTATTATCAGAATCAGAATTAGAATCAGCTTTATTCGCCAAGTAAGTTTACACAAACAAGGAATTTACTGTTGCAGGAAGGTGCATACAATAAACATAAGAATCTTAAATAAAATATCTAAATAATTCTAAACAATACTATACAATATAAAATAAGATATGACTTTGATATGATTTTGTGCTATGTGCAATAAAGTGACAGATGGACTACATGTAGGGAGTCCTTGGGCTTGTTGATGAGGCCAGTCGCGGATGGAAAGAAACTGTTCTTGTGGCGTGAGGTTTTGGTCCTGATGGACCGCAGCCTCCTGCCGGAGGGGAGTTGCTGGAACAGAGTGTCCAGGGTGGGAGGAGTCGTCCTTATGTCACCCACGTCAACACTCGCCCCAGTACACTTACGCATTGATGTATAGAAAAGGAAATGTGCCTTTCTATTGCTGTTCGGCGCCAGGAATTGTGGTTGGTTGTTACACTTCAACCAAGGCTCTGGTGGCAACAAGCATGACCACCACAATCTGTTCAGACAGATCTCGCTGCCGTCTGCAAACTGAACTCTGAGGGAATGCTTTCCCCAGAGGCTTATCTCGACTTCCACTGCGACACCATTATGCTGCATCGTCCATTAGACTGGGAGGCGTGGGGGAGGCGGGGGGAGGCGTGGGGAGGCGGGGGGAGAGACGACAGCGAGACTGAAGTCATTGTGTGGGATAAATACTGTACCCTAGAAGACACAAAGCAATTACGCTTCACTCCATGTGCTGTTGTATCTTGCCCCCTCCTCCCCTGCACATCAAAGCAGAGAGTTCTTCAAAAGGGCAAACGTAAACATAGCTCTGTCCAGCTTTGGAAGGACTCTGTCAAGAAGTATTATCACAGAAAATTAGCAAGAAGAAAGGTTGGAGTTAGTGGCTTTATTATGTAAGAAACTTCCGGACTGCTCGGCTCCTGGTGAGTGTGCCTCTGTTCTACAATGTGTGATAGGCAAAGAGCCTAGGGAATCAGCAGAAAGCAAATGACCTCACCCAGATCACACAGACGGAACGGATATGCCGGGCATCTTACACATGTAAAAGGTACAATCTTAAGAAAATGGCCTGACAAAAATATGACACAGACTGGTAATTAAGATCAAGTGCATTCGACTCAGACGAAAATGGCCGCACTTTAAACGGACGTCTCGACACAGAAAAAAGTTGTATCCATGACGAGTCAAGACAAATCACTTGTGTGTTGTCCTTTCCCGCTATCAAGGTCTGCTTGGATGTCTAACCTACCTATCCAGCGAATCTTGGCTGCTTGAGGTGATTAGTGACAGGGAGGGAACTCTCGACAGCTCGACACTTTGTCAAAGCGCACCTGCCACACAGCCCGGGGGAAACACACACCCCTTGTTCCAGTCTCTCAAGGTTTCCAATAAACAACAGTCGTCCGGTCAAACGCTTTGACTTTCCCAGACTGCAACTGACCGTGAAATAATTGGGGAGTCTGAGTAGAATAGTGAGAAAGTTTGCTTACATTGCGGTCTTTTTGCATGTTGATTCAACGCTTAAAATGCATTTAATTTAACAAATGGCTCGTATTGTTTTGGGGGATTTTGAATGACCACAAAGAAGTAGAATCTGTAGAAGTACAGATACTCATGTTTAAAAAGACTCATACAAAATACTTGTACTTTGTTACTTCTCATCTCTGGCTGTAGTCGTGCACAGTTATAGAGCTAGCCAATAACAAATCCATGTTTACATACTTACTACTTTACATTATTTACAACAGAAATAGAATGGTAGGAATTCACTGAATAATCTGAGTTAGTGATGAAGATGAACGTTTTGGAACCAGATCATCTGTCAAGGACACGAAAATTATCCTGGCAAACTAAACTCTTCAACATTTTGTACAACTCTTGTATTTGAAAGACTATTTGTCTTGCAACTGTGTCACTCAGCGATTGCACATCGGTGTCCTTAAGAGGGGGGTCAGATGGCTGAGCTGTTAGGGAGTCGGGCTATTAATCAGAAGGTTGTTGGTTCGAATTTCCAGGCCGTGCAAAATGACGTTGTGTCCCTGGGAAAGGCACTTCACCTCTACTTGCCTCGGGGGGGAATGTCCCTGTACTTACTGTAAGTCGCTCTGGATAAGAGCGTCTGCTAAATGACTACATGTAAATGTAAGAGGACTTGTTTAAATAATGACCACACGTCACTCCAGTCATTTTGCGGTTGTTCTGTGTTTTCACGTAACCCTTGTAAATGTTTGCATATGAATGTCCTGCTCCGTCCTAATGAGCGGGACAGGAGCAATTCTTTACCATTATTGATTTGTTAGACGTCTCAGCGCTTGAGTAATGACTACAATTAGGGGTCTATTTTCTTGATGATACAGACATTAAGGACACCAGTGGGATGCTGCTTCCTGCAACAGATGTTTGTGTGTGTGTGTGTGTGTGTGTGTTCTCTACCTGAAGTAGTGTTTTCCATCTCCTCCTCGATCCACCTCTCACCGCTCTGTTTGGCAGTCCTGAAGCTTTTACAGTGTTAAGGCCTTTAATCTGACAAGTTCTTGGATCACATATTTTGGAAAGCTTAAATAAAAGGATATTCAACAATTCCTCTGCATTCTGCCCACTCTTTCCCTCACACTCAACAACTCCCTCACAAAGGATTAAAAAAAAACTTTAGTCCTGGAATCAAGCCTAGAAAAAAAAAAAAACTGCCAGATCTCACAAGAAAATTACACAGAATATTCTTTCTAATTACCCAAAGTAGATTTCTAAAGTAAATCTCCATTGTGCTGTTAAACTCTCTGGAATTTAAACTAAATATCTTACTATTTGTCTTCTCTGCCTTGGAGAGTATATTGTTTTGTGATTCAGTCACTTGTTACAGGATATACTGAATACGTGTTCAAAACCGTGTTTTCGTCTTTCGTGTTGACCTTCATTCCAGACTGATCTGATTGAAGGTTAAGAGAACCAGCTTTCTAATCAAGACAACCCTTTTGATCTGTGTTGATGGCCAAACAGCTAAAATTACATTGATGGTATGATTGATTTCTTTTCTGCTTGAGAGTACTTATCTTTCAAGGTCAGAATGGCCTTCGCTCTTTAGCAACCAGAAGACCTTGTGACTAGAAAGAAATCCTTTTAGCAGAAGAACCTAGACCTAGGTTTTATTTAATTGCCACTTGATTTAAACAATATATAACTGATATGTATATCTTTACTTGGCAAAAGGAAGTTACAGGTCAGTACAGCAAAGTAAAGGGCAGCTCAGATTAATAAACATCTGAGGTATTCTTTACACATACGTAGTTCAGAGTGTGTACTATGGTCAAAGTGTAACCGCATTAAAACCTGGAAGTGGACATCTAACCAGGGCTTGGTCCAGTTCCAGATTCACTGTCGTGTTATTGCTTCAATTTTTATTGCTGTTATGGAACTTCCCAGTTACTGTTGCTACTGTACTTTCTTAAGGCGGTTCTATTGCTGATATTATTGCTGTTGCTGCCTTATTGCTTTTGCTGTTTTTGACAGTACATTGGAAACAATCTTAGCTTTTCCCCCCCCCCATGTCTTCACATGTCTGTGGTCTTGCCATTGTCAACATATTTCACTGGCCAGAATGATCCGTGTTATTCTGTGCATTTGACCAGGGAGTCAGGTGGCTGAGCGGTGAGGGAGTCGGGCTAGTAATCTGAAGGTTACCGGTTCGATTCCCGGCTGTGCCAAATGATGTTGTGTCCTTGGGCAAGGCACTTCACCCTACTTGCCTCGGGGGGAATGTCCCTTTACTTACTGTAAGTCGCTCTGGATAAGAGCGTCTGTTAAATGACTAAATGTAAATGACCAATCTCTTTGACTTGAGTTAAAACCATGGGGCGATCATCTAAGCTGGGCTTGATCCTCCATCTCCACGTTTCCGTGGAGATGTTTGATAGGCGTGGTGGAGTGTAGTCATGACGATGAGGAGGATCTCAGGTCTGAGTTGAGTCAAGGCTACGTTGGTTTGTGTTCATCGTGTGCCAGGAAACAAACTTTCATTGGACAAAAAAAAGAAATCCTCACATTTTTCACTCTGCAGCGTCCATCTTCGTATTCACTACGCCATCCAGGTGTTCGAGGACAAGTCAATCCATTTGCTGCTTTGTTTTCTAGTCCCTGGGCCTGATTGAATGATAACGATCATACTGCCCCTTTGAAGTTACTTCCCCCCTATTGAGTCAAGAGTCTTGGAGCCCAGTTTCTGTTTGGGCGTGGGGGGGGGGGGGGGGGGGGGGGGGGGTCGCGAGAAAAAAAAACGGAAACCCCAAAACAATGCCACCACAAACGGCCGCACGCTTAAAACGTGAAAGATGTGGAGCGTCTGTAGACGCGAGGGGAAGCTGCTGGGCTTGGGGAGTTAAGTTCAGAGAGCTGGACTCCTGTCAAGGCACTCTCATTTCATCTGTGTGCCAAAACGCTTAACCAAACGTCCAGCAACATGGCCGTTTTGTGTCTGCTGCCTTTGTGGAGGCTGTCAGACGCTGTGGGGAGAACATGGCTGAGCTCAGTGGTCGTGGTCTGGGATGAAGGAGGGGAGGAGGGGCAGGGCTGCTGGATAACAGCCAGGGACAAAGTTGGATGTTGAGACTTCAAATGTATTACCTACAGTTGTCTAACCCAACTCTGGAACCTTCCAAAGTCATTAGGTAACACAGGCAATGACACAAAAGGCCCAGGCTATCTTACACACACTGCGAAAAACAACAACGTTATTTTGGTTTGTTCCACATCTGGACTGGAATTAATAGGCCTTCATTTTCTTATTGATTTTGCATCCCTCTTAATGTATCGTTGCTGTGTAGGATATGGTTCCATTCATCAAAAAGACAAATGAGCCCAGACAGCTTCATGAACAAAAGCAGACCGCGATAGGGGGGGGTCACCTTTTCCCGGACGACGTGGCCAACTGTAGGATCCGTTCGTTTTGACGTTTAAGACTCGTCTTTGATGTGCTAAATGTCAAAATGCGTAAGTGCTAATGGAACAAAACGTCTCATCTCTCCTGACTGAAAAGAAACGGTGTTCTTGATCGTGCCCTTTGGGCTCAATGGAGATGCCAAGTCAGGAGATGTGTGGCTCTGCGATGTGGCTCTGCGAAGTGGCTCTGCGATGTGGCTCTGCGATGTGGCTCTGTGGCTCTGCGGCTCTGCGGCTCTGCGATGTGGCTCTGCGATGTGGCTCTGCAATGTGGCTCTGTGGCTCTGCGATGTGGCTCTGCAATGCGGCTCTGTGGCTCTGCGATGTGGCTCTGCAATGTGGCTCTGTGGCTCTGCGATGTGGCTCTGCAATGCGGCTCTGTGGCTCTGCGATGTGGCTCTGCGATGTGGCTCTGCAATGTGGCTCTGTGGCTCTGCGATGTGGCTCTGCGATGTGGCTCTGCAATGTGGCTCTGTGGCTCTGCGATGTGGCTCTGCGATGAGCTGCTGGTCCTGCAATGGACCAGCAGCTCATCGTTTACACTACAGCCTCGGTTCGAAATCCTGCTTCACCTGCTATTATTACTCCTTTGAGTCTCACGCCCGCTGCAGACAGTCTATGTACAGTTAGTGAGTCGACTCAAACAGTTTGATTTATGAATACGTCTTTACTCATGCTGGGAACACGGATTTAGCTTGGTGTGGTGATAACAGTTCTGTAACAGACCGGATCAAAACTCATCACAGTTGGCATACCTGACATTACAATTCATCAATTCATCTAGCAGACTCCTTAATCCAAGGCGAAATAGACAGTGCAGATAGAAGCTTCAACTCACAAAAGGTCAAAGATGTAATTATGTTTTTGTTAACTCCCTGAATGTTAACAACTGAAGAAACGGAATTGAATAAATGTGCGCAGGAGAGGAAGGCTTGTGTGTGGACTGTGGAGCCAACTGGACACATTATTTCTGCAGTTCCAAAGATGCCCACTAGAAGGAGCTCTAGAGTCTGAGTAAATTCTCTCTAGGATTTTCGAGGGAATGTACTGTATAGTGTCAACAGGGACAAACACACCACCTGTGTTTGTGTTGCGTTTGATTGTAACTAGAAAAAAGTATTCTTTGTCTTTAGGAATGTCAAACCCATTAATGTTTCTGAATTGTTTTATGTTGGGAATAAAAAGAGTGAAGACATATTTATGGGTCTATTTCCATTCAAAACAAAGCCTGCAGTAGGATTCTGATTTTATAGTTAACGGCTGAAATATAAATCCAAAACACTATGTGCTGCACACAAACAAGTTTGATACTAAACAAATATGACAAAATATTATGAAGTACCTGTTCTTTCACTGCAGCCGTTAAGAGAAACACCACCCTGTGCACTGACCACACAGGGACTGCATGTTCAACTAGGTTAACGCCCAATCTCCCTTCCTGTCTCCCATCTCCGCCTGTTTCCAACATGAATCCTGCTCCATCCCCCCTCCCTCCCCCCTCTCTCCCCCTCCCTCCCCCTCCCTCCCTCCCTCCCTCCCTTCTCCCCTCCCTCCCTCCATCCCTCCCTCTCTCCCTCCATCCCCTTCTCCCTCCCTTCTCCCCTTCTCCCCTCCCCCCCCTCCTCCCCTCCCCTCCCTCCCTTCCTCCCTCCATCCCTCCCTCCCCTCCCTCCCTCCCTTCCTCCTCCCTCCTCCTCCATGTGTCAGCTCATTATCTTTATCTCTCTGACAAGAGAAGATCTGAAATTGTCCTGTAAGCTCCTTTGGGGCGAGTGCAGTTTTTCTTTTGCTTGGGTGGGCCCCAGGGCATCTTGGGTAACATCTTTAATTCACGGGTCAACCTCATTGGCTGTCCAGATCAGTAGCTACTGGTTCACTGGAGGGCTTGCAGCAGACGTACATTAGTATTGGCATGTTGGGTTAAAGGTCAATTCAAAGGGGGAATATGTATAACTCGTACTGCAAGAATGATATTTGGTTATGGGACACTTGATGTCATCTCTCATCCTTCAAGTATAGTAGTGTTGCCACAAATGTGGCGATTTTATTTTCATTTTAATAGGAAACATCAAACAGAAAATACTGTCGACACTCACACTAGTCACTTTACACACTGTCACTTCAGTTACTGGTTGCACAATCAGCAATATTGCACAAATTGTACCCTACTTGTCTCTAGGTTAGTATAGGTTATAGGGTTAGTGTAGGATATTATGTGTATTATAGGTTTAGTATACTGTATTGTTTATCATTTTGTATATTTAGGAGGTTTATTATATTATATGTTGAGTAGGCTACTTATGTCGTGTTATGCCAGGTTGCGTTGTCTTGTCCAAAGAATTTCAGTGCCCAGTCTCCCGTGTTGTTCTGTGCATCTGACAATAAAAGACTTGAACTTGAACGATTTAAATAAACACAGATTTTCTGAACTTTAGCTCCATTCTTATTGTTTCTCAAGAAATCTAATTACAACGGTGCTGATGTTGAACAAGAGGAACGGAGTTAAGCTGAGCCACTCTTGATTCACCTGCAGAGACAGAAATGTACTTCCTTTTGTTACCCGTTAATTGGAAAAGTTTGTTTCCATAGAGTAGGCCTAAATTAGGCTACATGATCTGGCAGCTTTTGACTTGACGTTAATGTTAATTAGCTACATTTATTTGATTCATATCTAACAAATAGCAAAGAAATGCTTGGGGTGAACAACTGTTGGCAACTTTTCTATTTCCTAATACAAATTATTTAAACGTTTCACCTTGTGGCAACTAATTCGCTTGCTGCTGAAAAACAATCAACTAATGTATGAAATAATCCCCCAAAAACACTGTTATTGTTATTATTTTCCAACACATAAATAAACTAATTAGACAGAGACAATGGCCGGGTTTCCCAGATTCGTTAAGAAGCTCTTAGCGTTAAGAGCTTCTTAACCAATCTGGGAAACCCGGCCAATGTCGGTGTAAAAATGATCGTCTTGGTCCCGATTGCGTTACTTGTATCTGCGCGAACGTTCCGTTTGCCGGTTTAGGCATATTTTACGTTTTAGTGGAGAAAAGTGAAGCTAACTAACTGGCCAGTCACTAATGTCACTAACTTCACTAACCCACGCGCAATTACCTAGCCTATGGTAGAACATGTATTAGTTTAGCAGCTTATTTCTGAGATAGCTAGCTAGTGCTAGCACTAGCTCTAGCTAAAGCCAGCAAGACAGCTGGAGACACGGCACAAGCAAAGGCCAGGGTGGCAACAAGTAGCTAGCTACCTATGTTTCCATGCTGTGACATCAAACCCTGTATTTTAATACGCCCTTCGACCTGTTAGCTCCTGCGATTCCCACATATCTGTAGTCTAGAAGTTATCTTAGCTGTAAAACGAACTTACCGGCCCGGGGGCCAGGTCTGCATCTAGGAGCAAGACGGAGCACAGCCGGCTTCGTGAGGAAAATTGTATTATGTCTGCTGCTAGGATGTGCTCTTCTTCTGGGGCAGATAATCCAGTTCTCCAAAACCCAGAATGTTCCAGTTGTGTTAGCCAGCTCCAGTACATGTTTACCAAACCAATTATCCAATAATCAGTCAGTTTTGTTTTCCCTATATTTGCGCTGTTGAGCTAGTAGTGGTGGGACTGATATATTAAAGCAATTAACCACGAGAGGCGTATTAAATAATGATCATAACTCCTGTAGATCAACCATTCCATATATATATATGGAAATCTACCAGACCACAGAGCTTTTCAATTATTTTGGTTCCAATCCCAAGTGTAAGGCTACAGAAATAAAATACACAACAGATAGCTTACATTTGACATCTAAAATGCTTTCAGCCGAGAGCAAGAATAATCTTTGGCAAACAGGTGAAAAGATTAATTGATCTGCAACCAAACCACTCAGTTGAAACCCCCTCCCAGTGTGACATTAAAGCAAATGACCCCCAAAATACAAAAGATTCATTACGAGGACAGGATCGTCATTTGACCTTACAGAACACCCGGTAAAATGGAGAGATTGGAGTTTTTTTTATGGATATGCACAGGTTGACAGAGTGGACAGCGGTCAGATCACAGCAATTATAGCTGCCAGTGAATCATGCTTGAAAACAAGCGGACCCCCTTGTGACCCCCCCTAAATGTAGAGTCTGAATAATTATAAACATGCCTGCAAAGCAGGGAGAAAAACGATACGACAAGAATAATGTTGAATGTAACTGGCCCCTCTAACAGTACAACTGGCCCAGCTTGGCCCCCCAGTTGAAAAGGTCTAGAACCACCCAACACCAGTGTGATGAAGCTAGGTTTAGACAAGGTTTAGACAATGACGGAGACATATCAGGAATCAAATATGCAGTATGTGAGTGATTGAGGGCAGGATGTGAGTGAGTGAGGGCAGGATGTGAGTGAGTGAGGGCAGGATGTGAGTGAGTGAGGGCAGGATGTGAGTGAGTGAGGGCAGGATGTGAGTGAGTGAGGGCAGGATGTGACTGAGTGAGGGCAGGATGTGAGTGAGTGAGGGCAGGATGTGAGTGAGTGAGGGCAGGATGTGACTGAGTGATGGAGGAAGCCTTGAATTTCCCTTCAAACGGCAAATAAACAACAAAACAGTTTCTTGCTACAGTGTGACGTTTTTTAATAACAGAAACTAAGCTTCTGTAATGTCGGTTCTGAACCCCAACGGCCATTATTCCAGGATGCAATTATTAGCTCTGTGGTGATCGTCCAGACTTAATAGCAAATTAATTTCCAATGAGTTTTCGACTACACTCATATTAATATTATCCGTGTTGTAGAATGCATTTTTCTAGCTACATAACTTCCATTGTTTTTCCACGTTTAGGTTATTATCATTTGACACCTCAACTTGCAGCTTCTGAAATGACTATTGCATGCATTAAAAATAAACCCTTTTATGATACGCGGTCAAATTAACACATCCAAACATCACATGACCACCTTGTTACTGTTTGAACATTTCTACCGAACCTCTTTGCAGTCCTGTGTGACACATCATTAGTTTGGCCCTGTGTGCCCGGATCACAGATATGTAAAGATCTGGATTTGAAACTCTTAAGATCTCCACAGAAACACCAAGGCAGAGTCACCATTGCGAACATTAATTCTTTATGGCACAGCTGGACAAAGGGGTTTCTCACTGAGAGGCAAATGAAACACAAACCTCATAGGAAAGTGTCAACAAATGTCTTGCTTTTATCCTCCCACGTATTTCTAAACTAAGTTATTTCCAATTTCCAACCAATTTAATAGAAAACGAAAATAATAGTTTAACCATAGAACAAAACAATTTTCTGGCGGAGCCAAACAAACTAATTCCAGTGTTCATTGTGTATATAAAAATTGCACAAAATAATAGTGACTCAAATAAACTATGCAACTGAAATGGCAGTGTTCACAGTGCTCTCTCTACTTAATGAGTTTGTTTGTTTTGTGCATTGGACAATATTGTCAACACATTCAGACAGAGGCCATGACAGAAGAATTCGATTACATTTTTTAAGTTTTAACTGTGGCATCGTATTCATAAAACTGTTTGATTTTCAAATTACGAGGAAAAAAAGGAAAATAAGTCAGTAATGGTCTAAGGGAAATGCATACAGTGATGTTACACCGTACATCCCCTCTTACAACTGTGCGTACACACACTCGTGGAGTTCAGCAGTTCATTCCACGACTCCTTTTCCCCTCCAGTTGAATCAAGTTTTGGTCATAAACCTTCTCTCCACCCACTGACAGGTCCATACTGAGGAGTATGTTGAAACTATTCACAACCACAACCTAGTTTTTGCTATTCAAGTAGGGAGTCGAGGGGGGTGATTCTGAAGTTAACAACATGCAACACAAATGTTCTACTAATCTACAACTTTGAATAGGCTGTGTTTCACCATCCATTCATGTTTTACTTTCATCTCTTTTCTTACTGCATGATGATGCCCAGCCTTGCATGGCTGTGCCCGACTTCTGGTCTGCTCCTCTCTGTGTGACAGGGCGTCTCTGGAGGGGAGGAGCCTCACTGACCTGCTCCTCCCAAGGCTTGTAACATTCTCTCTCTCGGACGTTTTCCTGGTTTAGGTGCAGTTCTGTGGGCGTATGTGAAGGCCTCAGTGACACTGCTTGACAAAAAAAATTATTTTATTGGATGATGCAATAATATTGCTTAAGGGTCTCATAATGTTTTTTTAATTTTTTTTATATAAATGATTGCCAGCAATACTAAATTGGTGTTTGAACAGCAGATTTCACCTAAGCAAACCATTAGAAGCTTGCAAAAGAGCACTAAGATGAAAAGATTGTGGAGAATACAGGGGAAAAAACTTGAAAAGCAATTAATATAAGCCCTTGTGCAAATAGGGTGGTAATAAGTAGCTAATGCAGAAAAGCGTGGATGCCAGCACATACTATCCTGCCAAGTGAAAGAACACGAATCGATTGGAATATCTCCTAGCAACACGTTGCATGTGTTCTAGAATCCTGACAGGCGGATCTGAGCTGAGCACATCCCTTTTTCTTTTTTTTCTTTCTTTCTCCCCAGCCACTGTGCCGGTCTCTCACTGGACATAAGATGATACCACATGACATCTGTGCTAGGCACTGGCAGCTTGCTAGCAGACAGGATTCCAACAGGGCTGCAAGGTGCCTTTGAGCTCTGGCAATATGACAACCTTGGTACAGTGTCCTTGCTCCGGCAATCAAAAGCTAGCTTGTCACAGCAACAACCACCACCAGTCAACATCTGCAGACAAGGGCCTGGTGTGAGAGATTGCAGCTGAGAACTTTGAGTGACATGCGAAGCGAGAGGCACCTGGCGGATGGGGTTCTGGCTTTGGTGAGCTGGATGCTGGTGAGAGAGATATTCTCACCTTGAAACTGCTGATTGAACATCCAACTTGAGCCATGGTTAAAATAACAAAGTAAGAAAAAAATGAAGGTTGTCAGAAAAACAACAGCTTCGAAGTAGAACGAGCTGAGAAATGAAATGAATGGAAACTGATCAGAGACCTGCATACGTTCAAGCAAGGAGGATAACCCACACAGGAAGTGATGGAGAACATTGCATTCTGGCTGTAGTCTCTAGCTCCTCGTTCAAGCCTTGGTGCACCTTGTGTATGACACTGAAAGAGTGAGCAAACACCGCCGGTATGTGGCGAGATTGTCCTTGCTTGTGTCAAGAATACAATATGTAGGACTGGCCATGCCTGAGCAGTCACCAAGTGTGTGTGTTTGGCCGAGTGGACAGTGACGTGATTCAAAGTGACAAACGCCACTCACCGCCAGCACAGGAACATGTTTGAGAACACCTACACGAGTCTTTGCGTGCGTCTGATCTCGACGTTTGAAGATGAGGTTTTCTAAACAGGGTGAGAGAGAGAGAGAGAGAGAGAGAGAGGGGACATGCATGCCATTCCAGCCCAGCTGAGCCGAGAATTGTGTTGCTTCCCCCCTCCCCCTAAATGTATGTTGTATTTACATTTAGTCATTTAGCAGATGCTCTTATCCAGAGCGACTTACAGTAAGTACAGGGACATTGCCCCCAAGGCAAGTAGGGTGAAGTGCCTTGCCCAAGGACACAACATCATTTGGCACAGCTGGAAATCGAACTGGTAACCTTCTGATTACTATCCCGATTCCCTAACCGCTCAGCCACCTGACTCCCTGTATACTATGTTGTATATCGATGCAATCCATCAATAATAAATAAATATAAATATATATATTTTTTATACAGTAGTCAGTCTTGTTTGTTCTTTAGTAATGTAAAAATGTAAGTACACCCCATGATAAATACCATCTGTAGTTATTTAATTTTTCGTTGGTTGAGTATTCTTGTCTGCAGCACACTGTAAACAGACTCATTGTATATGACAGCTCAGGGATTGTAAACCTACCGAGAAAAGGGTTGTGGAGGCAGTTCGCGATTTACGTTTGAAACACAACTACGTAAAAACAACACTCACGCTAATTACTTTGAACATTAATATCTTTTCTTTTTTATTAAGACAAGAACTCTTCATTTTTTGTAAAAATGTCTATTTATGAACCAATACAAAATGTGTATGGGAATGTAGATATTTTTTTCTTCAGTAATACACATTAACATTGCCCAAGTACAGCAGAAAGACAAAAAATAATAAACCTAAAAAATAATGAGTGATAAACGATTAAACTTACTGGGAGAAAACGAAACCTTTGAATGGTGTAGTGTTGAAACTAAGAGTCGACATCCACAACATGTTGGTTTGTTCCTGCATCGTTCTACCAACGAAGTACTCATTCCTCGTGAACTATATCTATACAAAGTAATACTTAACACATCTTTTACAGTGCACCAAATATTAAGAAAAATACATAAGACATGTACAGCTCAGATGCAAAAATCAACAGTTTGTCGCTTGGGTCTAAATAATTGTTCTACTTGTTTTGATGTCAATATGTGGGGCCTTAACTTTGCATTCTACCTGAGATGCAAACACCATTCAGCAACACATGAACCTGAGATGGGGGTTTAACAGAGGAATGTCAAATGTGAATAAAATAAAAAACTAAAACAAATAGCTAAACAGTTAACACTGCCAGGCTACTTAACTCTGTACCTTGAGACTGGGGGAGAAAGAATATCTTGACACATAACTAGAAGAAAACAAAACTCAAAGCCAACTTATTCCACACTACTTTAAACATTGTCAAAATAACAAATATTTGTACCTAAGAATCAATTCATTCAATTTTACTCTTCATGTTACCGGCATTAAATGCAAGAACCATATTTAGTTTCATATAAAGTTGTACCTGTCCAATGCTTAATATTATCCATGCCAATAACGTTTGCAGTGACCCATTCATTTGGTTGACCTTTTAAAATCATATCAAAACTGATAAACCCTGTCTTAAACCACTCAAAACAATGTTACCAGTAAACAATGTTCTGTCAATTTCGTGGCAAGAACTTTGAAGTCTGGTTAAAATGGAAGCTAACACATATTTGACCCTAAATAAAAAAATGTGCACTGTTACATATTACACACAATCACAATCTCTCAGACCATAGCCGTCATCCTTGTCAAAGTTGTTTTTCAGGAGACGCAAGTATTGTCAAATGAAATCTCTAAACCTTCCTCCTCACCTACAGACTGAAACAAACATCAGTGTCATACAGTGTTAAGTCAGTGGTAGTTCCTTTACACATATACCTAAAGAGCACGTTTTGAACAAAAACCAAGTCAAACATGAAAGTTATGTCCTTCCTACATCCTCTTTGTCATGTTGACACAGTCAGCAGGTCCGATAAAGCATGTAACTGCAACATTAACGGTGCTGTGTGGCACAGCACCATATAAAGGTTCAAGAAAACACCTAAAGATCTTACTGAAACATTCCCTCAGTTCACATCTAGCGGCCTTCAAATGTCTTTATAAACTCAAGCAGATCCTTTGTAGAGAAGGAAAAGTGATGAAACCAAACAAGGGGTTTAAATTCTCACTCATGTGCATGCAGTGAGCCGTTTGAGGTTTCGGCAACTGAAAACTGCTGCATAATAGCACAACCATGTACGATACAGTATAGGAGGGGGGGGGGGGGGGGGGGGGGGGGGGGGTGATGGAAGATATGTGGCCCTGTCTCTCAGAATAATATTACATTCCGGAATCATTATGCTATGTTATACAACTTAATATCATGTTCCAGAACCATGTTATGAACACACATGTAAGCCAGTTCTCAATCTGTGGAACTCAGACTGTAGTAATCATATAGAGTGCAACAACGAACAAGGAACGGGTGAAATTGGAAGAAAAAAATGATCACAACAGAACCCACCAATACACGTCACAAAGTTGTTAAAAAACGTATTTTCCTGGCGTGTTTTTATTATGATTTGTGTTGTATAACACGTGTTGGACATTACAGTACCTCAATTTGACATTGTTAACTACTGTAAGCACCTGTGTAGTGGACCTTAAATTCGGGTTTAGCTGACCTGTCCAGTGGAAAGGAAAATCAGTCAATAAATAACAGAAGTGAGGACTGTGATCAAAGAGCAGAAATGGAGATCATCAGATCTACTTGGTTCTTGTTCTGTGTGGCTAAAGGGGTCTGGTATATGTTTGCATTGCTAAACAACAAACTAGCGTTGTCCAAAGCTTTAGCTAAGACAGTTTTGACCTACTTCACTTCAATAAATGCACAATAATATTTATTTGGCTATTATTAACCTACATGAGCCCAGGATTACAGGTAAAGCCAAATACACAAAACCATGGCTGTTTGATAGGTTAGTTGGTTTATTGATAGTGTTAATTTAGATTTATAATTTGCTTTCATTTTCTCTCGTGTTTTTTTGTTTGGTGATCTGTGTTCTCTAAGCGTATATGTTGGTTATCCGTTTGATATGTGGGGCAACTGAAACTCTTGGTAACATTCGTTGTAAAAGGGATATGGTTACAATAGATTTGACTTGGAGCTCGAAACTTAAAATCAAGTACTTAATAATTAATAAATCAACTAGTGAAATAATTCAATCACAAAAGGTGTTAGTGCAATATGTTGCTAAACCATGGTACCATGTTTTTTTTACATACTCAATATAACCATAATGTTGACACTAAGCAATGTATAATAGTTAATGTCAACTCAAGGTAACATGTAAGTTGTTAAATATACAACTGAATTGGTTTGAGAACTTGTGTTTTAAAATCATAACATATCAAATATTTGTGTCGATGCCATGGATGCGATACATTGGTCCTTATTTGATGCAGGGTGTTTAGCTTAAAAAGTGTAATATCACATTTATATGACAATGTATGCTTTTTGTTTTAACCCCGAAATGTCCAGTGATAGTGGCATAGCATGACAACCTAGTGTTTAAAGGTAGTATCATTTCAAATGTCTTAGTCAGGCTGCTTTGTCACTCAAGCGTCGGGGAAGTTGTACGGGGTTGATAACTGTTTATTCAAAAGATGTTTACAACTTGGTTTACCGAGGCAACTTGAATGAATGACGAAAGGTTAGCACACACCACCACCAGACACAGCTCTGGAAACCGTTTCTCTTTTTTTGTTGCAATTTTCATGTTTGTAAAAATACTTCTGAATGAGAGAGGGGAAATAAACACAAATAATGTCATCATCACAAGATAATAAATGCCTAAAAGGGAGAACAGTCATCCCATTCAGCACAACCGAATAAAAACAACATTCAACAAAAGAAAAGGTGAAAATAATGAATCGAAAATGCCTCCAAGTCCAGCACAGTGTGGGTGAAATAATGTGCTGTCTACTTTACTTATTTCTAAGAGACGCAATGTTTCAAATGCGTTGGCATATCTACTTGAAAAACAAATTGAAGACACAAGGAAAGGAACACCACTCATCCACAGCAATGCTGAATCTGCCCGATGAAATGAAAACAAGGACAATTTTCGAGACCAATTGTCCTCTGTCATATCCTTTCCAACAATGTTTCTTTTTTGAGGGGGGAACATGATTAATGGCTTCATATCTTTTTTCAAATGTACACGTCTTATGTGATATACGTTAAATATGATACGTAAAGCGTTAGAAGTGTGTTCTGCGGTTAAAAAAGGAGTGAGAGAGGGGTGGGGGGGCTCTGCCTGAGACCAGGCCGGCTCACAGTATAGAGGAGATCGGGTTCTTGCAAGCTTTCGGTATGCACGACATCACGCGTGTGCAGACACTGAGGGAGGCATGGACACAGGGCCTGTGTCCGTCCCCCCTCATAGGAAAGCCAACAGCACACTGATAATGAAGAGAGTGCAGACGAGGGGAGGGAGGGAGGGAGGGAAGGGGAGGGAGGGAAGGGGAGGGAGGGAAAGGGAGGGAGGGGAGGGGAGGGGAGGGGAGGGAGGTAGGTAGGTAGGTAGGTAGGTAGGTAGGTAGGTAGGGAGGGAGGGAGGGAGGGAGGGAGGGAGGGAAGGAAGGAAGGAAGGAAGGAAGGAAGGAAGGAGGGAGGGAGAAGGAAGGAAGGAGGGGAGCAACAGGGTATGATGAAAAATTAAAATAATCCAAATAAGAGGAATGAATAGAAAATAAATTCAGAACAAGGCACAGAATTTTCTGCAAACGGTTGAACTAAATAAAATTCGTACCAGCAGTTTTGGGAGGTGTCAAATGGTGAAGCTCTCTACAGTGATTTCTGGCAACATCTGGCAACACCCAACCTTACCCCCTCCCTCCTCCCCCCTCTACCTAACCCTGCACCTCCCTCCCCCACCCCCCCCTCCATCCATGCCCCTCCCCCCAACCCTCCCTTTACTGAAAACCAAAACCCTCCCTCACCTGCCCCATCCCCCCCCCCCCCCCGCCGGCCCCCCTTGTGGATGTTCAGATGTAGTACTCCTTCTTCTCGTCAGAATTGTTGTGGCCTCCCTCTGCGTTGATGATGGCCGTGTCTGCGTCAGCCGCGTCGTCCGCACCCTTGGCCTCGTGCGTGAAGTAGGTACCTGGAGGAGAGGGGTCAGAGAGGGGTCAGCGAGGGGTCAGAGAGGGGTCAGCGAGGGGTCAGCGAGGGGTCAGAGAGGCGTCAGAGATGGGCCAGCCGTTCGTTATGCCTGTTCAGTTATTTATTATTAATCAACTAGCAACTCTGTGAACCATGACGACCAAAGAGGTTAACTGTAAACCGTTGTATGTCATCCAGATGATTAAAATGTTGTCATATAAAACATGTCATTATGTAAATCCATTGCCCCCCCCTGTCCACCCACTCATACTTGATAACTGTAAATCAATTATACATCAAGATTTTAATTATCTTGGGTCAGTTATTAATTTGACTAATGCAAAGCCCTTTCTTGGCATTCCTTCGATGGTGTTCAAGATTTACACGTAAAAATCAATTCCTTGACTTCTATAAAACAACTCCAAAAACTGGATTCTGGAGATTCAGCTCAGCTCAGGCCTTCAAATTAACCTTGTCAAGTTCAACAAGCTAGCATAAACAAGCAATCCACTTGAAACTTCATTTCCGACAGGGATTATTCACATCCTCCCAGACTGATGAAGGCGATAGCCCAGATCAAATGTAAAAAGGCAGGAATGAGTTTATATATTTTTTAAACAACATACAATGTCTGCAATAGAGAAAAACAGATCCTAAAAATGCTAATTTAGGAGAAGCATTACGTAAATCTGGATTACAGGGGACACATTTATTGATAATCCACTTGTTAATGAAGAGTGGAGAAGAGGTGAACCTTGCTGATCTTTGGACTTCGACGCCACCGGCCACATACCTTTGTTGTGGTTTATTTGGTAAATATTATAGGGACAAGGCTGGAATCGAACCCAGGCCTCTGCGGGAAGGCTACATGGTAGACACAAGACCGGGGCGGGGCTACGGGGCGGGGCGACCGCGGCAGGGCGACCGGGGCAGAGCGACCGGGGCAGGGCGACCACGTACCTTTGTGTCTGGCGAAGTACCGCCCCAGGATGATGAGTAGACACAGCATGGCGAACACGACCACAGCGACCACGCCTCCGATGACCGCGTGGTCGACCGTTCTAGGCACTCCCTCCCCGGCTCTGGAGTCTGAGAGCAGAGAAACACACACCTTATAGAAACACACACCTTATAGAAACACACACCTTATAGATACACACACCTTAGAGAAACACACACCTTATAGAAACACACACCTTAGAGAAAGACACACCTTATAGGAAACACACCTAACACCTTATAGGAACACACCTAGACACACTGTATAGAAACACACAGTTTATAGAAACACACAGTTTATAGAAACACACTATCGAAACACACTCATATAGCACATGCATGGATGACCTTTAGTCATGATGTTTTACGAGTTAGTAATAAACATATGTTTGCATGTGTGGGTTGGTGTTTACAGCTATTAAGTTATGGAGTTAGCTGTGAGGGCCTTGGAAAAATGTTGGATATTCCAAACCTACGTGGTTCAACGTTGATTAGTCCAATTAATTTCAGCATTTGTTTTCCTTTTTTTAATCACACAAAACATTCAAAGATTGGCCACATTAATGAATATCCATTTTAGAAAAAAAACTATTTTCATTTGATCCATTTACATAAGAAGATAAGTCATGTATAATTGCCAACCGCTTGCTCTTTAAAGGAAACAGAACACAATCCGCAGCAGAACATTTAAACATGACTTATGAAGCGTTCGAGTCACTTCTCAGCTCCAATCTCACATAGCAAGCAGTACTGGCCAAATAAATCTGGTCCCTGCACAGTGTCCCGTCAGAACCAAAGAAATACATTTCGCCCTGCTAGACTAGAAAGTGCGGATTGCAGGCAATTTTTAAGAAAGATTTATCCCTCCTTGAGGGTGAAGACCAAGACCTGCTTCAGAGCTCCACACGCTAATGATATGTGAAGGTTATTGATCAAGTGTAGGGATCCATGACAACCCGTAGTAATGGCGGTTTGTGGATTTGATTGGTTCTTCACGGCGCATAGGAGGAGCAAAATCTTTCATCAATAGCTCACACTTGGCTAGGAAATGATAGACCTGTGGAAGTGGGATGGGCAGTAGATTGAGTGACTTCAACAAGACCCAGGTATCTACCTGAGAAGAGATGTTTCAGGTGTGATGATAGGTGATTTATGAAATAAAAATATATATAAATGTTTTGTCAGAAACGGCCAATTCTTCATTTAACAGACACCGTGCTTTATCAAAAACTGCCATGTTAGGTTTTTGAAGGATTGAAACTTTTTTTCATTTCAAGTCCATGGTATGTCTGCAAGTGCACCTCCTTCAAACAGGCATCTCACACAGATAGCAACACTTCAGGGGATGCTGGCAAGAGGAAACTAAACAACCTATATCTTCTTTGCAATCTATTCACGTGAAATCCATCAGTACCATCCCCCACAGATGCACACTGCAATCTCCCACCCTCATCTCCCACCCTCATCTCCCACCCTCATCTCCCACCCTCATCTCCATCTCCAGCCCTCATCTCCAGGCTCAAGCCAAGCTTGAGGTATTTCCTGAGGGAGACCAGAAGACAAAAACGGCAAGCCACAACTTATTAGAGGATAGCAAATTGAAAGAAACCAAGCTGTTTGACAATCCTTCTTTCCCTATCTAACAAACAACTCCCAGGTAAACCTACTGTACGTGTGTGTGTGTGTGTGTGTGTGTGTGTGTGTGTGGTGCTACCTGCCAAACTCAACCAAACATACCTTGATGAACCTAGTAGGTTATTTAGACTTTTTTTTTATTTCTGCGCTGAGAAGATTCAATTAAAGTCAGAAGAATTTCCATCTGACACCTAATCCTCTCTTGTCAGGAGGAGGTGAAGACGTGCTTTAACACACTTTCTTATTAAGATGTTAATGTGGTCCTAGGCTCCACTAGGCTGGGAGGCAGGGGACACACAGAGGGTTAGGGTTAGGGTCCGGGGGGACACACAGAGGGGCACTGTGGGGACACACAGAGGGGCACTGTGGGGACAGCGCAGCGCATCAACCTGCCCTGTTTCAGTTTCTTCTGTACTAGTGACGGGACAGGCAAGGGTGAAGGGAGGGAGGGAGGTTAGTCCTGATAGAAATAAGGAGGGATGGAGGAGGAGAGAGACTGGACTAAGGAGAAGCTTCGAGTCCACGGCCAGTTTGACACCTCGGGTCATTCTCTGGGACAGCGTGCACTTGACACTAATTAACCGAAGCTGACAAATGGACTGGGCTTTGAAAACCTGCCTGGTTTTCTAGTCCCTCCCCACACGCCCTCACCCCTCCCCTCATCTCCTCCACCCCTCCCCACACGCCCTCACCCCTCCCCTCATCTCCTCCACCCCTCCCCACACGCCCTCACCCCTCCCCTCATCTCCTCCACCCCTCCCCTCATCTCCTCCACCCCTCCGCACACGCCCTCACCCCTCCCCTCCCTCACCCCCTCCAGGGAAGGAAGATTGCTCTCCCGATGGCTAGCAGAGAGGGGTGTAGCTCAGGTAAAACACAGCGAGCTCTGTACTCGAACAGTTTCTTAATCTCTGTACTCTAACGCAATCAGGACTGGGGGAAACAGTCGTTGCAGTAAGTCCACTCAGAACCAACATTGTTGCATCGTGTAAATCGAGAGGGCCAGATGGTTTGGAGAAATGAGTTGCTTCTAGCGCGTACGACCAACAACTAATCTCGTCTAGTACATTCGGCCCCGGGAATATTCAATAATTCAGAGCAAATTGGCATGGTAATGAAAACTCCCTGAAATTTCCTTCTCTCCAAATTGACGGCAATGAGACACTTAATTATGAGCATCACATGGTGCTCATATGTGAGATATCACACCTAACCGCCATCCATGTTAAACAGTTTGGACTTAATCTCTATGACTGTCAGGAAGTGGCGGCACTTCTCGATGCTGCTAAACGGATATCTAAGTCGTTTTCCACTTAAAACGGAGCGTGTTTTATGAGAGGCACGTTGGCGTCTACACGTGGACGTTGATATGACCTGTTAGCAGGATTACCAGAGTCTCTCTCCACGCACCTTCTTCTTCACAAACATATTTTTCCATAATCAATCCTTGAGTGCCTTGAAAGGCGTCTAAAAATAAAGGTGTTGTGATGATGATGATTATTTTTCATCCAAATGTAAGGCTCCGCCCTCCTCCTCCGCCCTCCTCCTCCGCCCTCAGGCTCCCCCCTCCTCCGCCCTCCTCCTCCGCCCTCAGGCTCCCCCCTCCTCCGCCCTCCTCCTTCGCCCTCAGGCTCCCCCCCTCCTCCGCCCTCAGGCTCCCCCCTCCTCCGCCCTCAGGCTCCCCCCCTCCTCCGCCCTCAGGAGGCCTGCTGGGCGGCCTGCTGGGCGGCCAGATTGCTCCAGAGACGGGAGGTGACACCTTGATGCACCAGACGCTGGGTAATCATCGGGCTGGTCTGGGCGCTCGTCAGATCACCGTCCACAGACCGAGTGTCACACACGACACGCTCCGGTGTTAATAGTGCACACTGGGCTTTCCTGGCTCACATCTGTGCCCCTGCAGACAAGGCCAGGTGTCGGGGGGGACATATAACGCCTCAAGTAAATGTGTCAGCAGACTGTCGCAAAACAGGAAAACCAACAACAAAAGAATCCAGCGCAAGGACACCATTTTCAGACCTTGCCCTGAAAAGTTGAAAAAAAGATTTTTACGAATAGTTTTCGAAGCAAATCAATAGAAATCCTAACAAGGAAGTCTTTTCAGGTGTATAGTTTCAGACTCCTCATCTCACCAAAAGTAAGGTAGCACACTGTATCGAATGGTCTGGAAACATAGCCTGTTTGAAAACCCACAGGCAGCCAAGTCGAATTATTATTATCACCCCACAACCATGAAAGTAAAGTTCCACACTACAACTTTGTTTATAGCCAACATCAGAAGGAGAGAATACAAGACAAAAAAAACAAAGCTGAACCGCGAAAATAATGAGCCCAAACAAACCCAGTGGTTACAGGACCCAGGGCTGAACCCTTGCTGCGAACACAACTGTGATTGAAGCAGGAAGCAACTGGCCTAGTGGGTATTCAGCCACTGTGTGAATACTGTCGTGTGTAAGTTTCTCTCCAACACCCCCGTGATCAAGCCCAGCCACCAGGCGTCTCCAGGAAGTCCCCCCAGACACCACAGAGACCAGCTTCCTCCAGGTCGGCCAGGGGAGGTCTCGGCCTGGGACGATCCACCCCTTCCCACATCTCCCCCCAGCACAGGACTGGAGGCACATATCGTGTTCCTGTGATGTTACACAGTCTGATTGTCTGGTAGGATTCATCAAGCTCCTTCCTCCTGGAAGGCCACTGGGACAGCTACAAAGGAGACCTTTCTATTGACATTTGTCTCTTCATGCTGCATTCAGCAGGACATCTTGAGGTAATTTCCCTCGCTCTTTCTTTCTTTTGAACTGTCCATCTATCCTGACAGCGGGGAAGAATGGAACCAGAACAATCACCTCGGATGCTGTAGAAAATGCATTGTCATCCCTCGTTTTATTGTAGTCAGTCAGAGTACGTGCTCCGATCCATCTCAACAGTCCAATTTAAGCCAAAACGACCTGAATGACGAACGGGAGACGCAGCAGACAGAGGACTCTCTCTTCCTCCAGCCCTCTTTTCCCTTCTTCCCTACCTCTCCTTCTTCAGCTCTCTGATTGTTTTGTTAAACGTCGCCGGAGGAGCGAGGGGCTGAGAGTGTTTTCGGTCCTCTCCTGCTTGTTTGCCGCTCAGGTGTGGAGAGTGGAAATATGTTAGTTCTCTCTCTTTCGTTCTCTCCCCCTTCTCTTTCTTTCTCTCCCCCGACTCCCCCGTTCTAATTTCCGCTGCCTCCCTCCTCCCCTCCTCCCCTCCTCCTCCGCTCCAGAGTACAGCCTGTAGACACACTTGATCCTCGTCTCAGAGTCAATTACTTGGCCTCCTCCGATGATGCCAGGCTTGTTGTTTTTTGTTGCCCTAGATCGGGCCGCTCCTCCTCAAGTTCTAATAACTTTCTGAAATGATGCCGGCCCCGGAAACTGATACTATCCAAAGATGGACAATTAAATTGACATTGGCTGTGCAGTATTGCCCTCCGTACTTACACGGCTGGTTTAAACGATGTTGGGATGTTTTCTCAGTCTGTCCAATGCTCACATTTCTGTGTTGTTTTGAAATTTCAACTTGTTTGTAAAACCTCTAGTTTAGGACCAAACGAGACTTCTCTTCATACAGTCCTGGGGAGGAGTGAGAAGGAGGGGGGGGGGGGGGCGTGAGACTAGCATGTGCGTGCTTGGGAGTGTGTGTGTGTGCTTCCCTACATCAGGCCACATTCATAGCATTCATCATATTCCCCCAGCAGCTGTACTCCCACTCTCAAAGCTTGAGTGCTTTTGTCCGGAACAAACTTCTGGAGATCGGTGGAAATATCCATCCTGACAAGCAGAGTGCTAGTTTAGGCGTTCAACACAGTCCGCTGCAGATGTTAGTCCCTCCAGAACGAGGTAGAAAGCACTAAGGCAGGTTTGACGTTGATCTAAGTACTAGCATAAGGGAGCGTGCAGGTGCACGATCAGAGGAACAGCAGGAGGAACACGACAGGGGACGGAGCTAACAAGCCAATCTAGTTGGTATGGAAACCAGCGAGAGACATTCGGCTCAGCAGCGAAGAGGACTCATTCCTCTTGATGTTTCCCCTCAAATATAAATCAAAACCCCGAAGAGCAGAGAAGGAGACGAGACGGTCCGGGGGAAAACACGACGCCGCACGCGACGACGCACACACGTTCCTCGAGAGCGATCGATTTGATGAGAAATGCCAAACCCCCGAGGGGAACCCGGCAACCATCTGATTTTCAAAAGGACGCGTCTGTGACGGGCTGATCTGAAAGACAGGAGATCTTCTAATTGGATCTTCTAATCTGGTAATTAAGCGTGGTGATGGTGGTGGCGCCTGAGGGGAGGGACAGGAAGTGAAGGAGCCCGGCGTGGTGCAGGTGGGGGGGCCAGACTCGTGAGTTAACGACACGATCTGTTTGGACCACTTTGTGACGCCCCCCCCCCCCCCGCCCCCCACTGTGCTGATCTCTCCCGTAAACAACTATGGTCGTAAAAACAATAATTGTAATAAAACCTAATGAACGATGTTAGTTTAATCTTTTGCGTTAAGGGTTATGCTCTACTCTGCTTGTAAATTAGAGGAGACTGACTTTGTGCAGGCTGTGCAAAGATTTCAAGCGACGAACGAACCTAGAATGGCATCTGCTCTGACTAGCTGCTGTCTAAGTGAAGCGCAATCCTCTTTCAGTTTTAAAATGATTGTACATAGACATTGCTAACATTTCCATACTGTACTGTAGTACTACTACCCTGCTAATTTAGTTTTTGCATTCATGAGATCAGGCCTACTTTCATTAAGAACTCAAGGAGGACTGCAAGTCTTCTGAAAAATTGATTTGAACACGTTTCTGGGACTAAATATGTATTTGACAGACGAGGAATGAAACCCGAGTGTGTTTCTGCCTCCTCAGAAAGTCAAGGCATCAAGGTTAGCGGATCCCCCATTTCATCATGAATATACACTTATTTTCAATCACAACTGTAATTTCAGTTGCCATTCCAGAGGAGTGTCTCGTAAAACAAAAGACAAACAACGATTGTAATTACAGATTACACTGAAGCGTGGCGTATTCACGACAACAATCCGACTCTATTCAGCTTCATTTCCACTTTATCTTCATGGCGTAAAACCTCTGGGGCTGTTTGAAAAGGTTTTCAGTTAAACATATTACCCAAGTAATTACTTACAAAATGCGGAATTCCAATGAGGCAAATAAAACCAACATGAAATAAAAAAAACCAAAAAACAATCAAATATCATCTGTTAATTTTCACAGACTTGATCTGGCAGAGAAGGGCCGCTTCAGTCAAAATAGTTAAGTTAATAAAATTGAATCCGGCTACCATGGTTACGCAAACCAATGGCTGCAAAGGACGATATCTTGGTTCCTTAGCCAGTCAGACTTCTGGGCCGAGCGGAGAGAGAGGGAGCTAGCTCTGCAGCCTGGTTAGACTGGGCCGAGCGGAGAGGGAGGGAGCTAGCTCTGCAGCCTGGTTAGACTGGGCCGAGCGGAGAGAGAGGGAGCTAGCTCTGCAGCCTGGTTAGACTGGGCCGAGCGGAGAGAGAGGGAGCTAGCTCTGCAGCCTGGTTAGACTGGGCCGAGCGGAGAGAGAGGGAGCTAGCTCTGCAGCCTGGTTAGACTGGGCCGAGCGGAGAGAGAGGGAGCTAGCTCTGCAGCCTGGTTAGACCCGATAGATTTTCATCCTGACAGAAGGTGCCAGAGGCCTCCTAGAGTCAGATGAAACTAAGTAGGTGATTAAAGTCCTGCTGCTTTGATGTTAAACACGGTGCAAAAAAATAAAATAAAAGGACAATACTATCCTGCGGCATTTATAGGAAGGTTCTGCAGAGCTGGGTTGTGGAGGTAAGGCCCAAACTCTCCTCACCTCACACACACACACACACACACAGTGTCCCCACAGAGATAGAAAGTACTTGTAGAGCGTCTTAGTGTTGTGAGGCGACGTGACAAAAGGGGCATTATGTAAATCTCTGTAAACAACAGGAGCACCAGCGGGGACTCTCCTGCTGTGACAGGACCAGGAGGACCGAGGTTTGTCTGGGGCTAATCCAGGATAAGATATCCCTTCCTGGGACTGCGACGCTACGCGGCCTGTGTGGGGAGCAGGGACTCCATCCCCAAGAGGACACAGATAAGGGCTAACTCCTGTCCCTGGTCGCCATTAACAACCAGTCGACCTCCTCCAGCGCAGCCGTCCCAGAAGCTGCCGTTGGTGCCACAGCGAGGCGGTCCATTCAGCGGTTGGACCGACACACACACACACACACACACACACACCAAGGAAGGTGAAGGCTGAGGCCTTACCCCAGCGGTCTGGGTTCGAATCCGGCCTGGGCCATTTTCTGCATGTCTTCTCTCTCTCTCTCTCTCTCTCTCTCTCTCTCTCTCTCCCCCTTCCTTTCCTGTCATACTTCACTTAAAAACTGTCTAATGTAGCAAAAAAAAAATATTATACAATAAAGTTTTATATATCTTAAAACACACCTACAAGATGGTGAGAGAGCATGGTGGATGAGGCGTCAGTGTGTCTTGACTGGCCCGGTGCGTCGGCTCTGTCAGTGTTTGTCTGATCCCTCTGAGCCTCGCCCTCAACCGCCTGTTCTGGTTTATCGCCGTGGCGACTTCCCGCAGCCTCCGTGGTGGTAACGGGAGCGTTTTGCGGTAAGCACAGTGTGCTTTAATCCCAACCTCTCCTCACAGGTACGTTCGGCTGGCGTGTCTTCCCACCGCCGAAAAGAAACTATCAAAGCATCCAGCTCGCTTTTGAGCAAACCTGCTCTTTATGCTTCTCATTTTACCACCTCGAAAGAGTTACTATTCCTGCAGAACACTTCTAGTTTTTTTTGCGCACAAAACAAAGGAGTCTCGATGAAGAATATGTTCTATATTAGAGAAAAGAAACCAAATGTAATAAGTATTGAGGTGGTGATTACCACCAGACCTCAGTAAACGCCGGGAGTCACGCTCCCTAAACAGTACCTAGCCGAGCAGCAGAACCTGCAGTCTCCATCGCTCTCACTGTCCCCCTGCCAACATCCCCAACCCCCCATCCACAGACAGGGAGAGAAGCAGCGAACAGATGTCTCTGCAAGAGCCCCGGAGGGGGGCGTTTGTTTCGTCTGTGGGTTCAGGGGGAGAGGGGTGGGGCCGGGGGGACGGGGGATGAGCGATGGGGAGGGAGGTGAGAGACTGTTTGTTTGAGATGGAACTCATTTCCAATTAGATTCTCTGCGCCGGCCTGGGAGCCTTCTGCGCCTCTGGGTTTTGTCGCCAGCAACTGTCACAGCTGATCTCTGCCTCGCCGCCACGCCAGCCTCAGACGCAGCCTCGACGGCCCACTTAACAGTCAGCTGAGGAGGATTTAGAAGAGGGAAAAGAGGCGGAAGGTAGAAAAATCGCTTCTTTTTTTTGGTTACCTGCCTTAATGGGTTGAGAGCGTGAGACTAATTACTGCAGCATGTGTACCTCACCTGAGAGGGCTGCAGGCAGGCCTGTAGCCATGGAGACATACCAGCCTAACATCATGCACACACACACACACGACAGTCACATACACACACACACCTACTGTGGCGGCATACTCACACTACAGTCAAATTACATCCAAACACACGCAAAACACAGACTTTACATACACACAGTTCAGTCACTTTCCCTCACCCCTCAGTGAAGGACTACTTATGGCAGTAATCAGAGTACACTGTACGGATACAGTACGACGCGTCACGCGTCGCCAACTTCCTTGACGTGAGCTACAACTTGTGTTCTTATCATTTAATGACCAGCTCTGATTTGGCATTGGGTGGGAGGTGGAGAGAATAACATCTGTATGCGACATCTCGTTCCGTGTGGTGAGGAGGAGAGAGAAGGGAGCTGTGTCTGGCCTGGTCTTGCTAGGAGCAGAGTGACCATTAGGCTGTGGGATTCTGTCTGGCCGCTAGTCTGCTCCCGGGGAAATGATCCACCCCCTTCAGCGCCGGTCCTGACAGGGCTGCTGGCAGTTGTGTCCTTTGCAACGTGACCACGTCTCCAGACGGCAGATTAGCCCGCACAGCGTCACTGGGCCCAGGCCGGCTCCCAGGCCGGCTCCCAGGCCGGCTCCCAACCCTGCTCTTTGCACCAGGAAGAGAAAGAAGCCGATGGCTTCCATCATCGACGGAGCTCCTCTTCCTTTCACGCTTTTTTAAAGGCGCCGTCGTCGAGATATTGTCAAACATCACCACAATATGCATCACAGAGCCTTGGAAGAATTGGCTAATCCCCTCTTAAAACTGTAATCCTGACGTCTATGCGCTGGTGTCAACAGGTTACCTTCAGATGCGACAGGCACTGAGTCCTGTAAGCCAGGGTCTTGTACGCTCTGCATTCAGATTTCCTTCATGGACCGCTGGCACTGCGGCATCCAGATATATGCAAAGCGGCCATCGTTGAGAGGTTAGTGTAGTGATCATCATCAGTCCCCCTATCAGGGCTGTCCATCACCGGGCGAAGGGCTCATCAGACACATTAGAGCCTGACCCCCCCCCCCCCCTTCCTCGCTCATTCTCCCTCTCGTCCAGGCCAGAGCTGTTTACAGGGCCAAGGCCATCTTTACCCCCACTCATACCCCCCTCCCTCCCTCCCCCTCCCTCTCTCTCTCTCTCCCCCTCCCTCTCCCCCTCCCTCCCTCCCTCCCTCCCTCTCTTCCTCCCTCCCTCCCTCTCTTCCTCCCTCTCTTCCTCCCTCTCTTCCTCCCTCTCTCCCTCCCTCCCTCCCTCTCCCCCTCCCTCCCTCCCTCCCTCCCTCCCTCCCTCCCTCCCTCCCTCCCTCCCTCCCTCCCTCCCTCCCTCCCTCCCTCCCTCCCTCCCTCCCTCCCTCCCTCCCTCCCTCCCTCCCTTCATGCCTCATCTCAGCTCGCTGTTCCTCTCCTTCTTCCAAACCATTTCAGAGAGAAACGTCCAATCGTTTTGTGTTCGTTTTTTTTCTGAGCCGCTTCTGGGAAAACAAGACGTTAAATAAGGGGCCTGGCTTTTCTCCGCCCTGACGACACAGGGTGCATCACCATAGCGACAGCTTTGGAAAGGATGAGAGGCGCGAAGCAGTTAGTGCTGGCGCTGGCCTCATGTAAAGCAGGCACGCATCGACGGCGAGCTGAGCTTGGTGTCAGACAGAGGCTCAGGGTTTGCGGGGGAAGCAGGGATAGACGTAAACAAGCTGTCGCTTAATTTGCCACGCTGCCAAATGTCCCTTCTGTCAAGGGATTGGTGGTCTTTGTAAATGCGTTTGAGTTTCATCTCGTCTGGTGGAACTTGACAGTTGCTTTTGGGACGTGGATTTAAGTATGCAGCATTTGTAGAAACAGAAGGCCTCGAGCCAGATTGGATGACAAAGGACAAAGATAAGGTATCTCTTGGCCTGAAGTTAATCCTATCAAGAAGAACAAGGTAGCATGACTAGCCAGAAAAGAAGAGACTTGCGCAAAACGTTCCACGTGACACAAGCAGGCTGGGTCCTTCAATAAGGCGAGCGCTCCCTTGAATTCAATTAAAGGGTTTCAACCACGAGGTCAAGATATCATCACCTCAGCGCCTTTCCATCTAAGCATGTGCACTCACGCGAGCACATGCTTAGCTTCGCGGCTGGCTTCTTGTAGATTTCTTTGTGTGTGTGTGTGTGTGTGTGTGTGTGAAATCCAGTTACTTAGGGCACACAATCAAACTTGGCTGTAATAAGTTGGCTTCATGTCTGTCCAGAGCCTGAGCGTGATGTTGGCTTTGCCACGCTGAACAAAGGGATGATGGAATGACAGAACGAAGTGAAGTGTGTTCAATCATCCTCTTTGGAAATGAACATAGGCACCACGCCTGAATGAATCTGCACAAACGAGGGAGACAAAAAAGAGAGAGGGAGAGAGAGGGAGAGAGAGAGGGTAGAGGGAGAGAGAGTGGGAGAGGGAGAGAGAGAGGGAGAGGGGGAGAGAGAGAGAGAGGGTAGAGGGAGAGAGAGAGGGAGAGAGAGGGAGAGGGAGAGAGAGAGAAAGAGAAAGGTAGAGTGGGGGCAAACCAGAGGCAGCAGACCGAATGAATGTTGTGTTAAGATACAATTTCACCAAGAACGAGAGAGAGAGAGACAGACAAAGAGAGAGAGTGTGAGAGTGTGTGAGAGAGACAAAGACAGAGATAGTGAGAGAGAGAGAGCCCAGAACCCAGGAGGCAGAAAAACGTGTGCATCATTTCCTGTAAAATGACAAAATGGTGACAAGATATTGATAAATCTGCTTGGCAAAGGTCTGGGGACAGCAGATGACAGCGTCTGACACTAAATACATGCTGGGTCAGGGAAACCAAACGCCATAAATAGTGTGATGTCGGTTGCCTAGCAATATAGCTGCTGCCTGGCTGGGGCGTTGACATGCTGATAAGGATTTGATCTATCTGACCCCAGGAGCCATGTATCTCCCTGCCCCGTGGCATGATTCATATCCACCCTCCAACCCCTCACGCACACACACACCGACCACACACACACAAGTGCACACACACAGACACACACAGACACACACAGACAGACATGAGCTTCTATCACAAGCTGGCAGTGTTTGCTCTTCTCTTCTCTCCAGCAGAACTGACGGCCCCACCTGGCAGAACCGACGCTACACTGACGACCAGGCTGACGCCACTGCTGCAGATAAACCCAGCGAGGAGGGTTCAGGGGGAGGAGCCTGGTGCTCTCAAGGGGGAGGAGCCTGGTGCTTTCAGGGGGAGGAGCCTGGTGCTCTCAGGGGGAGGAGCCTGGTGCTCTCAGGGGGAGGAGCCTGATGCTCTCAGGGGGAGGAGCCTGGTGCTCTCACAGGGAGGAGCCTGGTGCTCTCAGGGGGAGGAGCCTGCGTGTGGCTTCCTCCTCCTACCCCGAGGAAGCCCGCACGGCGCCTGCCTCCACCCCCTCCCTCCACCCCCCTCCTTCACCTTGCTCCTCTTGCTCCTCAACAGCCTGTTGCTAGGTTACGCCTGGAGGTAAGGACGAGTGCTGTCCGTAAAGGGTGGAGATCTGACGAACAGAACAGGAAAGAAACAAACTAATTTATCTGAAGAACCTCGAATGTGAAATATTCCTGTGACTGATATCTCAGTGACCTCAGTGACCTGCGTGCAAAGCTGCACAATGGGCTCATTCATAGCTGTTAAAGTCTCTAAATAATAGCAAATCCACCCTTTCATACAACAATCGATACATCATCTTCCTGAAGTGAAGAAAAAATATCACGAGGCTGTTTTTCAGAAGCAGTTTAACCTTATGAGAAACATATCTGCGTTTTTTCAGGTCAAAACATTGATTTTAGAATGAAACACAACCGGCTGACATTTAACATCAAATCCCGTTTCACAATGCAGCTGTGTTAAGGATCATACCGTGTTAGAATGTGTATGCAAAGCAATGACGTGTCTTTCTATATGTGTTGCATTAGCAATACATGTATGTATTAATCAAACACCTGCCATCCTTCGGGCAAATCAATTTATCGGATTTCAACCACAATTTTTCCCTTTTTTTCACTACATTTCCTGTTCTTTGAAATTGCGTAACATTGTTCTAAGCTTCACAGCGGGCCCTAAGTGACATGTCATATGGAATGGACATAAGTGTACGTTTTACTGAACGGCCTTCAGTGCAGCAGTGATACGACAAAGGAAATGGCACTTACAGAATGATGTGTGAAATATCTTCACACAGGTATTAGTCACACAAACTGGCTGTTATGTCGACATGCTGGCTGTTATGATACGATATGATTAATATCATAGCATGAAGAGCTAGCAGCGGTGGTAGGTTTTTGAAATGAGAGTTAATATCCAACAGCAATGATGTAGAACACAATTGTGCTCAAATGTTTCTGATCATTCATCCTACAAAGCCAGCCAAATAAGTGAGATTAAAAAAAGAATCAGTATTTATCACTATGATATATACTTGTGCTCCACCCGTCTTGTCACTGAGATGGGGATCTGATTCTCGTTTTGATTGAAATGCCTGCTCAGGGTGGTGTATTAAACTATAAAATCCCAGAGGAGGGGAGATCTCATGACTCTCTGGTCGGTGCTCAAGGACAGGCGACAGCGTACACCCGTGATCCTGGGCTCGGAGGCCTGAGGCCAGGGCTGGAGGCCTGAGGCCAGGTCTGGAGGGCCTGAGGCCAGGTCTGGAGGCCTGAGGCCAGGGCTGGAGGCCTGAGGCCAGGCTGGAGGCCTGAGGCCAGGAGGCTGGGTTTTGCGATGTGACCAGAAGACAATTCAATCACTTGACAGGCGGGACAGACAGGCGACGGGCATGTTATCAGTTCAAGGCCCTTAACGTCACGGGTTTACAGAGATGTACAGGGGGCGTTTGGCGGCGGCGGCGGGGGGGGGGGGGGGGGGGGGGGCAGGCGGGGCGATCAGACCAGACCACAGGACCCCACGCCGCCCCCGGTGACCATGTGACCATGCTGTGAGGGGGCGTGCTGGACGGGAAGAGGAGGAGGAGAGAGAAGAGAGATACCAACCGTGAGCCGCAGGTTCAGAGCTGGGCACAGCGTCTGAGCACACGAGGACAGGAGGAGAGGAGGGGGGGGACAGGAGGAGTGGCATGCACAACAAGGGGGGAGGAGAAAGGGGCGGGGGGTGGGGGGGGTGGGGTGGAGAGGAGAAAACAAACGATATCCATAAGCAAGCATCCAGAGACCAGTAACACCAAGACACAAGGCTGGAGGGAAATCAAAGGAAAACTAAGGCAGTGCAAGATACCCACACACACGCGCGCACACACACACACACACACATTGAACGTCAAACTGAGGGAGGTATTGTCGCTGCTTACGAAGAGACCGATATCGTGTGGTGCAGACAGTATTTAGAGAAGACAGCTCATCAATAAAAACACAAATGCTGAACCCTGCTGAAGGCCAGGGAGGGCTGGGGTGACGTGGGAAGGAGGGAACTGGTCTACAGTTTATTTACAAAGGGCATATTTTGTGTGGTAATGCGTTTTTGAAATCGATGTGGTACGACATTGGGGGTGTCAATTCATTACAACAAGAGAATAACCTTTGTCGAAAGCAATCATACCAACCTTGGTTTTGAGGGTTTTAACAGAGGAAGAAAATTACTGGACTTTTCAGGTCAATCATATGAGTCTTGCATCATTCAGTCATACAGTATTATTTAGGTGAGCAATTGGTATTCTCTCTTCGGAGTAAATTATACTTTCATCCGTCCAAAAGCATTGCTTTTGATTCAATGATAAATACTAGAAACCCTCTGATAAATATTTGAGTAGTCTGTGTTTTGATTAATTGATCAGCCGTACCAAGCGAGTCAACATCATCCCTCTTCTATAGACGTTCCTCCTCGAGGGTTTTACATTCTGACCCTTTCGTTGGCAGGTATCTGATGACTGCACCCAGCTCCTAACACCTCGGACGCTCCCTCCCTCCCCTCCTCCCTCCCCTCCTCCCTCCCCTCCTCCCTCCCCTCCTCCCTCCCCTCCTCCCTCCCCTCCTCTCCCCCGGAAAGAAGCCAAAGCTCCAGGATCCAGGGGGCTCTCTCTAAAGGCGAGCCCAGATCAAGTGTCTCTGGGAGGGGGGGAGCGAGGCTTCAGCGTGGCCGGGTGGGGGAACCTCCTGGTGGTCCGGGTTAAGCAGTGCCACAGGCCCTCCTCTCAAGACCACGTTTCTTTTGCATAATCTCTGCTGTCACCACCTCAGCCCATCTCTAAACTGATTTAGGAGAGGGAGGGGGAGGGAGGGAGGGAGGAGGGAGGGAGGGAGGAGGGAGGGAGGGAGGAGGGGTGAGGGAAGACGGAGGGAGTTAGTGGTGAAGGAAGAGGGAGGGGGGGAGGGAGAGAGAGAGAGGAGGGAGGGATTTAGCTCCATGTGTTTTACAACAACTAAACCTGCAGCGATGCTGCCAGCTCTCCCTCTCATCTGCTTGATTGTGGGCCAGATCCCCTCAGAGATCTTCCAGAGCCGTTATCTAACAGGACCAGACGGGTCCTCAGGACAAACACCAGAGGCCAACAGTTCAAGGACGGGATCTTAACAACGAACTGACGTACAGAATCAAAGGCATGCATCGTCAAACAGGTCAAGTAGGCTGGTTCTTTCTGAGACCACAGATCCTCTGTCTCTTCAGTTGGGGGGGGGCTGGTTTAGTGTTTGGGCCTTTCTGCTTTACCGGGATAGAGACAGCAGGCCCCTGGACGCCCGCTAACCCCATGACCTCTCCAGCAGGCCCCTGGACGCCCTCTAACCCCATGACCTCTCCAGCAGGCCCCTGGACGCCCTCTAACCCCATGACCTCTCCAGCAGGCCCCTGGACGCCCGCTAACCCCATGACCTCTCCAGCAGGCCCCTGGACGCCCTCTAACCCCATGACCTCTCCAGCAGGCCCCCTGGACGCCCGCTAACCCCATGACCTCTCCAGCAGGCCCCTGGACGCCCGCTAACCCCATGACCTCTCCAGCAGACCCCTGGACGCCCGCTAACCCCATGACCTCTCCAGCAGGCCCCTGGACGCCCTCTAACCCCATGACCTCTCCAGCAGCAGATGTGTCCGCAGAGGAGCTAGCGAAGGTTCCCAGAGGCCCCCTTCCTCACCTTCCAGTCACCTCTCCCCCCTCTCCCCCAGTCCCCCAATTCCCCCTCTCCAGCAATCCCGGCTGTGTCCTTGCTGACATCAGCAGACATGACAACGGGTACATAGCTTCATGGTTAATGACTACAGGTCCCATAATCCCCTGGTGGCAGCCGGCAGCAGGGTCCCTGGAAAGGTAGTGGTGCCACTGTGGCCGCAAAACCAGGGTAGGAGACACGAGAGGCGAGAAAGTGTGATTGTGTCTCCGATTTGTTCCCTAGGACCAGAGAGCTGAGAGCGCTGAGCAGGATGTTTAGACCCGCTGTTCGACTTTTAGAGTCGAGGAGGGAATTCCAAACAATGAAAGCTTAGGCACTTGAAAGTGGCAGCTTTGTATGACAGGGGGAAAAAAGGTGATATGCAAGATAATGCATTTCGGAGGATGCTTGTGTGCGTGGGTTGTGTGTGTGTGTATGTGGGTTGTGTGTGTGTGTGGGTTGTGTGTGTGTGTGAATGTGGGTTGTGTGTGTGTGTGGGTTGTGTGTGTGTGTGTGCGTGTGGGTTGTGTGTGTGTGTGTGGGTTGTGATTCAGGCCCTGCTGTCTAGCAGATTACCGCTCTCCCTGCTTTATGAGAGTTCCATCTCCTTGGAGCCATCACGGAGAGCGATCATAGTCCCTCCATAACAATATACCTCAACATAAAGAAGACGTATGGCCGGCGTTTCAGTGTTTGCATGATGCCGAGTTCAATCAGTTCCTGAGGAAGCAGCTCTCCAGTCTGTGTATCACACATCTGCAGTAGTTGTTTTCCTTGTGGTAATGCAATTGACCTTTAGTGAATCAGCCCTTCCTCCTCCAGTCAGGCGTCCCATCTATCCTCCACTTTATGCGTCCAGAAACGAGGAATGGACCGCTATATCTCGCGTGCAAGTGCTTACTCAGGGGCAATTCATTCGTTCAATTCTAAAATCAGTTTCCCAGATGGTGTTTATGCAATTTAAACCCTGACGAAAGATTTTCTTCCATTTATTTATATATTTCGCCTGCCTTTTGTTTTTGCATTTCGGCGGGGGTGAAATGAATTGGTTGCTTTCTCTGTTTATACCCTTTCATCAATTAAATGACTTGGCAGCTGGGACCCTAATTCACAATTGTTTTATTAGCGTAGCCACGTTTCATTAATAGCTTTTTCTGTTGTGTATCTCGGAACACTTCTTTACAAGCACTTGTTTTGTTCACGGTTAGGTTGGTAGAGTGCAATCTGGTAAGGCCTTTCTGGTGAGTCATTAGTCATGTGCTCGGCCTGAAAGTGGGATGGACGCCGCAGCTCCCAGTAATACACAGCTGATCACTAACAGGACAACAAGGCCCACTGAGAACGGGAGGGTAGCCCACAATGCAATGCAGTGACACACAACTGGATAATTAGGAGAGAGAGAGAGTGAGAGAGTGAGAGAGAGAGAGGGAGAGAAAGAGAGAGAGAGGGAGAGAAGAGAAAGGGAGAGAGAGAGAGAGAGAGAGAGAGAGGGAGAGAAGAGAAAGGGAGAGAGAGAGAGAGAGAGAGAGAGAGGGAGAGAGAAAAGAGTAAGGGAGAGAGAGAGAGAGAGAGAGAGAGAGGGAGAGAAGAGAAAGGGAGAGAGAGAGAGAGAGAGAGAGAGAGAGAGGGAGAGAGAGAGAGAGAGAGAGAGAGAGAGAGAGAGAGAGAGAGAGAAGAGAGAGGTGGGGAACTCAGAGTGCAAGCTTCTAAAACACGGCACACACGTGTCTTAAAAAAAATTCAATAAACATCCATTTCTGAGCTGTGTTTGGAGACATTAAAAAGTATGGGGTCACCAATAGAAATGAATGACATCTGCCCACTGTGAGGAAGGCCTTTCCATTTAGCCATTTATTGTGAAGCGTAAATGGCAATTTAGACATCTCTAAATGTCACCCCCTGACGCTGCCAAGCACTTTGAGCCCTTCGTTCGGCTTTAATAGATTTTTTTAAAGTGCAGTATTCCCCATTTCAGTTTATCAAAATGTATTCAACTTTTAAGTGGCCTCTGCCCCTACACGTACTCTGAAGGATTCATTTTATGCCGCCTTTCTGATCTATACACATCCCGAGTGTGGATGAATGAAATCTGTAGGCGACAGAGCAATATGGCCATGATAGCGTGCCACCCCCGCAATCTAAACACTCAAAAATAATGGAACGCCCCGCAGAGTCCAACTGACGAGACTTCTGGGAGAGACCATCTGAGATTAGGGGATTTACACTGCAAATACGGGTTCACTCTCCACACTCCAATAAAACATGAATACATATTTATTCAGGAGGGTGGCGTTTCTAGAGCCGGCGGTACCCAATGACAACCACGACGCCATGGTGATCGTTCATACTGTATATTGCATGCAGTGACAGATTCATACAAGTTGAATTTCAATGCAAATGAAATTGTTTTGGAGTGCATGCAATATCCAATTAGTGATATTTTCATATAATATTACACTTGCAGTGAATATTCTATGGTACTCTGAATAATTTGTGTCTACTAAATATACCAACAAACTCAAGCCTTGACCTCTGTCAAGCTTTCAAGTAACACTTTCTTAATGTTTCTGTTTATGACAAGCAAGCTTACTAGTTTTTATTCTGGCATGTCATGTAACCCGTGTTGACATTTTGATATTGTGAATGGTGAAGAATATAAAGTGAATATTGCGGGTGACAGTGATATTTTGTGTGTTACCGACTGTAAAAGTCTATATCTTATGCAACATCAAACTACAAGTCAACATAATTTCATCCGAATACTGCGAGATCATGACGTGAACATGAGCACCCAGCGATAAGACCTCATCAAATATACCCCTTTATGCCCAATCAAAACAATACCAAAACAATACATCAGACCTCCATGAAAAGGTTGCCTTTGATGAAAGAAACGACTCAGTTGTCCTCGTCATGGATGCCTGGTTCCAGCGTAACAGCACATGGCTGAATAATAGAGCACAGGTCGACCCACACCAAGACAGAACCTTGTCCCTGCAGAGCAGAGAAAACGTTTCCAGTCTAACTCCATCATTAGGTGTTTGTTCCCTGTATAATCAGGCTTAATGCACATGATTGCTTAGTCTTGGGGGATCCGCTTAATTTCTGAGCAGAGCTGTCTGTCAGAAGCTTTGATTGCATTCATAGCCCAAGGCTGTTATCCGTCAAAGGCCATAAAATACAGGGTTTTGTTTAGACACAATACAGAGAATTAGAAATTATAGCACTGATTATGGCCAGCAACAATTATTTTTGACACTCGTGTTTATTAACCGACAGGCTAACTTATTGCTTATTAAAAGTCTGTTTTTGCGGCTACGGCAAAAGCATTTTACACTACGCCAACCACGGAAAGGTTTACCGACGCTAAGTTGAACATCACCGTCATATTGGATAACTCGTTGTTCTAATCTCCTATCATATAGGGCGTTACTGTTGCACTGCAGTGTTGTTTAGTGTTCACCGTGCCTGACGGACTGTTTTCTGCTTTTTTGTTTGAATGTATGAAAATATTCTGTGATCATTCTCACGCCGCAGGAAACACAGGAGAGATCTGTAATCCTAGTCTCAGACTGGAGAGTCCACAGGGTGTGATGAGGCTGTGTGTGTGTGTGTGTGTGTGTGTGTGTGTGTGTGTGTGTGTGTGGTGGGGGGGGGGGGGGGGGGGGGGGGGGGGCGCTGGGAAGCCTAGTGAACATCGTGAAGAGAGGCCTTCCTGAGAGAACGTCGGGGTCTGGTGAGAAACTGTTATTATCGAGGCCTGGAATCTTATCAGGGCTGTCTGTCTGCATTCTGTCTGTCTGCATTATGTCTGTCTGCATTCTGTCTGTCTGCATTCTGTCCTTGTTCATCTACACCAGGAGTGTTGGGTCTGCGTGGGATGTTTTGCTTCGTAGCAGTTTTAGGAATGAACCAACGTGTGTAAATGTAAGTAGGCCGACATAACCTCCCCACAGTCTAGACACACACACAAACACACACAGACACACACACAGACACACACACAGACACACACGGTGGTCTCTGAAGGTGTTGGCATGAGGTGGGTGTAGGCATTGATGGATGTAGAGACCCCCACACGGATGTGGGTGTGGCCAGGGCATACCTTCAGTGGCTTCGGGGAGGTAGGTGGTGGTGGAGGGGGTGGTGGTGGTGGTGGGTAAAGGGGTGGTGGTGAGGGCGTCTGGATCGAGGGGAAAACAAGTGACATGGCAGACAGGGCATGCCGATGAGTACAAAGCACGGAAATCATAAATAACAACAACAACAACGTCTGAGACCGTGATGAGCCGTTGTGTCGCTGGGATCAAACGCATTACTCTGCTCATGTTTGGCTCAAATTAGTCAAACGTAGCTTTCCATTCTTTGCCATTTCTATATAATATATGCTAATAAGTGTCATGTATTCTGCATTATTACAAAGCCTCAGCGCATATACATACGTGTTCGTCCAGTGTCATGTTTAACATCTGTGTCAGGCTGATTACTAGAAGCTGTTTATGCATGTGTGTGCCCTTACTAACGCAACGTAACCAGGATATCATTAACGGCCCATCACGAACCCAAACAAAAACAAAAATTGATAAACAAAACAATGCCATGACAGGTGATGAAAAAATATGTGTTGTCCATTTGCTGTCTGAGGGGCCCAAACAAACACAAACACACTTCACGATGCAAGGTGTTGAAGGAGGGGGATGTGGTGTGCGTTGTTAAGCTAGAGGCAAGGTTTCACCCTCCACTGCATTTTCCTTTTCACTTCATTAGTGTGTTTTTACCCCCCCCCCCCCCCCCCCTGTCACTGTGGGGGGACATCAAAAGTGACATTTTCTCCTTCAGCGTTGTGGGCCTCATTGATAACAACCTGGAGGAAAGCACTGGCAATCGGGAAATGGCCCTGCTGTTCCTGTTGCCCAGGAGATGTCACCAAACAGTGGAGAGAGAACGGAGAGCAGGGAGAGAGTGATGTGTGTGTGTGTGTGTGTGGGTGTGTGTGGGTGGGTGTGTGTGTGGTGTGTGTAAAAGAGAGCTTGTGAGGGAGATAAGGAGAGAGGAGTGAAAGGGAGAGAGAGGAGAGGGAGAGAAAGAGAGAGAGATAGAGGAGGGGGAGACAAAGAGAGAGGACAATGCAGAAGCTCGTAGATAGTAACCAGAGCTGTTGGCGTGTTCCTGTCAGAACCACACTAGTATGCTAATACTGTACCTGTGGTCAGAGAAAACAATGTCTACCAGTGTTTTTATATCACAGTACATCAGTACTGGGAAGCCAGAGATATTTCTTTACAGACTGGTGATGAGATATTGTGCGGCTTGTTGGGTAGGAGGGTTGCCTGGCAGCGATACAAATCAACAGTTGTAGCACGACGTGTTGCTAGTGTGTAGCAGAGCCTGAATCCTGGGTGAAAGTCGCTACTGAGAAGAGGAAAGATCCGGATGCAACTCAAGTTATCTTGGCATATGAATCACATATTCAAGGGTGGACCCCCTAGTTCCTAAACATAAAAGCCTGAGGCTGTGTGATGTTTCCAGGTGCTTCCTCCGTCTCGACGGTCAAGGCCCCCCTGCAGAGGAGAGGGGGTGTTCAGCCCCGTGTCTCTCCTCGAGGGTGGTGCTGGACGGCGGGCGATGGGAGAGGATTTGTATGTTTGGCGTGTCCATAAAGAATCTTTATGGATGGTGGCTTGTCACAGCTAAGTTGTTACCTGTCCTAAAGTCCGGGTGATTTACACACCGTGTGTCGACATGGTAGAAGCTCTCACCGTTGGGTCTTTCACAAACGTTGATTACCTTCGCCAGGGGTGAAGGGTACTCAGGGGAGGAACACTGGTTCCAATCCACGGGTCAGTCCCTTTTGTGGGAGAACATTTGAAAGCCTGCCACTGGTCTAGCTAAGTCTTGCAAGATGTCCTTTCAAAATGTTTCGTTGTGGCTGTAATCGGAAGGTTTTGATGTTAAGGGAACACTCTATATTCCAAACACGAAAACAAGCTCTTGATTGAGGATGTTTTTTCCCCCTTCTCATTTTCACATTTGCACACCTCGTTGAATAGAAAGCTACGTAACTCAGAAACCACAGAGCTGAGAGACAGACAGACGCACTCAGAGGACAGCATCGTCTGCTGCAGCGTCCAAACGCCTTCAGGTGCTTCAAATCTGTATTCAAACGCTCTCGGATGGAAGATATAAATGTTTCGCTCTCGACCGAGAACATAATCTAGTGTTGTAAACTCAGATGTTGGGGAGTAAAGCTAGTGTGAGAGGCTGGGGAGGGAGGGAGGGAGCGGGGAGGGAGGGAGTTGGCCGGCTAGCTGTGATGAGTTTCACACGTGCTGGAGAGCAGACGAACCCGTCGCTACTTAATTGGTTTTATCCCGTAATGAACTGTGAGGACCCAGCAGATGTTTGGGATCATCGGTGTCAATAGCTCATTAAAAACTTGGCAGTGATAGAAAGATCTATCCTTGGTTTTGGTTCCTCAATCTACCACCCAACGAGCCGGGAGTTTACAGACATTCGTCTGAGAATGCAACCTGAGCAGGGCGCTTCCTCTCTGCTCGCTGTCTGTGTCTCAGCTCGCTGGAGGTTATTGACTTTCAAAAGAGAGAGTTTGTCTCCCGTCCTCGCATCTCTCTTCTCATTTCCTTGTGCCTTCGCGTGTGGCGGGCCCTGTCTTACGAAGTACACACACACACACACACACACCACTGTCTGCACTTAGGTGTTCCACGCCTGTGTGTGTGTGTGTGTGTGTGAGCAGAAGGGACGAGGTGTTCAATGTGATCCGTTAAATTGAATCCCTATAATCGTCGTAATATAATGTGTGATTTCTCTGGGCTTCTTGTACTCGACGTCAAATCTAAACAGCGTGGATCTGAACGCTCAGTAATATTTCTCTCTCTAGACTTCCTAAGCGACGGCTCAGGGCTGGATCTAATTGGAGGGGTTGGTAAATGAAAACACACGCATCGTTCAAACACGCGAGCCGACGGCGACAGGCGGAACGTCGATACAAGCCCGGAGACAGAAACAAAGGTAAGCCTGTTTATCAAACAATCCTTCCTCCCTTTTTCCGTTGCAGGAAGAATTCGAGAGAGAGAAGCAGAGGGCGTGATGGTGGACTGGGATTCAGCATGATAACAAAAACTAAAGTACACATCTCCCACTGCCAAAAAGAGGGGTGGGGGTGGGCGACTCCAATTAAAAGCTAATGAACAACAGGGGGGGGGTGGGGGGGGGGGGGGGGCATCCGAGTCTGCGAGCGAATCACTGAGCTCCCCCCCTTCTGCAGGCCCAGCGACTGGATGACGCTTTTACTGTGGCACAACCCCCCCCCCCCCCCCCCCCCGCCCCCCCCCCCCAGCTGCACGGAGCCACAAGCCAGACTGATGTGCTCTCGTTTCCCAATTAGACAGAGGAGAGAGGGGGGGGGGGATAAAGCAACGGAGATCTCTACGGCAACGCTAATGACACAAAGCACCTGCAGCCGCGACACGTCCCCCGCACGCACGCACGCACACGGGGACGCCGTCGGAAACACGGGCCGGGGGTCGCCATGGTGACCGTTCCTGCACCAGCTCTGCTCAGTGTTCACTGAGGCAGGCAGACAGACGGGACAGGCAGACAGACAGCAGACAGACAGGCAGACAGGACAGGCAGACAGGCAGGCAGGCAGGCAGGCAGGCAGACAGGCAGGGCAGGCAGGCAGGCAGACAGGACAGGCAGACAGGACAGCAGGCTAGGCAGGCAGGCAGGCAGACGGGACAGGCAGACAGACAGACAGACAGACAGACAGGCAGGCAGGACAGGCAGACAGGACAGGCAGGCAGACGGGACAGGCAGGCAGGCAGGCAGGCAGGCAGGACAGACAGGACAGGCAGACAGGACAGGCGGCAGGCAGCAGACGGGACAGACAGGCAGACAGGACAGGCAGGCAGAGGGGACAGACAGGCAGACAGGGACAGGCAGACAGGACAGGCAGACAGGCAGACAGGCAGAGGGGACAGGCAGGGCTGGAGGACTGTGGGAGCAGAGGGCCGCGCGGAGCCCCTCAGTCCTGACCTCGCAGCTCGCTCACCACAACCTCGTTATTTAACCATCAACAGGAGAGAGAGGCTTCAACACAACAGCACCTTGTGTGTTCTCAGAAGTACCCCAAACCCTGTTCCTGTGTGTGTGTTCTCAGAAGTACCCCAAACCCTGTTCCTGTGTGTGTGTACTCAGAAGTACCCCAAACCCTTGTTCCTGTGTGTGTCATTTTCACCAGCACGGTGCATGGATTTGTAACCCGCTGTGTCTGCAGATCTAGGACAGGCTTTCTGGGGCTACTCTGGAGATGATGGCCCCCCCCCCCCCCCCTCCCCTCCATGATGGGTGGAAGGGGGGGGGGGGGCGCTTCAGTCTGCAACAGGACATCACACCGCCCTGATAGTAAACATATGTCTGAGGAACAAACACAGCCCCCCCACACACACACACACACACACACACACCTCACTGTGTGTTACAGCCCCCCCCCCCCCCACACACACACACACACACACACACACACAAACACACACCTCACTGTGTGTTACAGCCCCCCCCCCCCCCCCCCCCCCACACACACACACACACACACCTCACTTCTCAGAGCTAAACGCTTCATTCACCAGTGTGTGTACGCTGTGTGTTACAGCCCCCCCACACACACAAACACACACCTCACTGTGTGTTACAGCCCCCCCCCCACACACACACACACAAACACACACCTCACTGTGTGTTACAGCCCCCCCCACACACACACACACACACCTCACTTCTCAGAGCTAAACGCTTCATTCACCCAGTGTGTGTACGCTGTGCGTTCATCTCCGGGCCGTCGAAGCTATGCGGGCATCCTATCATCACACAAAGGTAAGCAAGAGAACCTGCTACCCCCCGCCCCCCCCACCCCTGCGCCGCTGTGTCGTCACGCCGACCGTGTCGTCACGCCGACCGTGGCCCGTCTTCTGGTGGAATCAACAAGGCGTGCAGAGGGAACAGACGGCGGGATATGGAGTCCTGCCTCCTTAAAGACACGACGAGGGGCGCGGAGGAGGTGTGTTAGTGAACGGCGGGAGAAACTGCGGCGACAGGCCAGCCCGAACGAGCGCGCCGCAATAAGCGCAGAGAACCGGTGAAGGAGTGAGGGAGGTCTCCCGTTATTAGGTTAGCAGCCGGGTTGTAAACGGGTTAAAGCGCTCTGTGGTAAATCTCCTCCGACTGCAGGGCTGGAAGGCCCTGACGTTTCCTCTTCCAGGATGGGGGCGCGGGGGGCACGGGGGGGCGCCCGTCCTGGCCTAACCAGGTTAGTGTCAGCCGGCCAGGCATCTCAAGCATCTCTCTCCATCACTTAGCCTCACAAAACTCAGGAAACAAACGTATTAGAGGCAAGGAGCCTGCCTGCTACATCTGTTCTGCTGTCCACCGAGGGGGGTCCTCGGGACTCTTTTGTTCAGGCACAGCCCTGAGGTACTATATGTGGGCCCGTAATGGGTTTAGATGGGACATTGTGGGTGGGCTCAATATAAATGATGGAGGAGGAGGAGAGGAGAATGAAATCTGGAGTATGTGTGTGTTTTCTTTTTGTTTAAGACTCCACCAGCCTGGAGGATATCCGAGCTGCTAGCCTGCTTGGTGCAATGATAATAACCTAAATGGATTTTCTATTGTAATTTCCTCCTGGTTTAACCACTGTACCTTTGCAGTGAGGTTCCCCATCAGCGAAGATAACACTGGGAGTGAACACTGTTTACAAAGACGACCCGGGAGTCTGTTTTTACGACATGATCTCTGAGTACACTATGACTAGCAGATGAGCAATATGACGAGCAGATGCTGCAGTACATCGAACTATAAGAGTTGGGTTGGAAAGCTAAAAATCCATTTGAAGCTGAAACTTTTGTCACTTGACAATTTCTTCTGCAGTACCTTTGTACGAGAAGGTGGCACACATTTTAATAATGACACAGGCACTATTTATGAATGTGTGAGTGTGTGTGTGGGTGTGTGTGTGTGGGTGTGTAGCTCTGACGGATGTTCTCGAATATGTCAAAGCTTCTGCGTTTGTAATAAGAAGATGTCAGAACGGTAATTTGAAGGGGAATAATTATAAACAGGGCAGAACACACAGATGTCACCACTGCCTGTCTATGAAGCTGAAAGCCTGTGTGTGTGTGTGTTGTGTGTGTGTGAGGGGGGGGGGGGGAAGAGGAGGGGGGGTCTGCTAATAGCTCATGCTTAGGTAAAGCGTGTGTTGCTCTGTCAGTGTGTGCCTCTATGTGTGTGTGTGTGTGTGTGTGTGTGTGTGTCCCAGAGCGGCGTGGGCCGCTCCGGCCTGGTGTCCAGACTCGACGGCAGCATTAGCAAGTCTAATGTGGGACATGATTTGCTGCTGAATTACAGTTGAGCAACAGAGAGCGTATGAGAGCAACAGAGAGCGTATGAGAGCAACAGAGAGCGTATGAGAGCCTTCACAGACATGGAGGACTGGAAGGAACTCTGCTCACATGCTGAATAAAACACATCTGTCACGCTGTGTGTAGAATAAAGGAAGGAGGAGGAGGAGGGGGGAGAGGAGGAGGAGGGAGAAGAGGTGGCGGTAGAGGAGGAGGAGGAGGGAGAGGAGGGGGGAGAGGAGGAGGAGAAGGAGGGAGAAGAGGTGGTGGTAGAGGAGGAGAAGGAGGGAGAAGAGGTGGCGGTAGAGGAGGAGGAGGAGGGAGAGGAGGGGGGAGAGGAGGAGGAGAAGGAGGGAGAAGAGGTGGTGGTAGAGGAGGAGAAGGAGGGAGAAGAGGTGGTGGTAGAGGAGGAGAAGGAGGGAGAAGAGGTGGCGGTAGAGGAGGAGGCTGATATTGAAGCATTCAATAGAACGCCTCAACAGAGTAAACTGTGGCTTTTGTCCATTTGTTCATTTGAATGAAATCATTTTGTGTAACCAAAGCCCTCAACACCTGCCATCTCTTAGTTCAAACTTAAGATCATCCCAAGAGATTACAGGTTGTTTTATTTTGATGTCATTGTAAAGTGTATGAAGAAAAACAAGAATCTACACCCTCGCAAAAACACAGTCTCACTCCTCTAAACTCTATATTCCAACCTGTCTGACCTGCTGTCTAATGGGGTTCCATTAGCACCAGTGTTTCATCCTAACCTGATAAATAACATCTACAAAGCAACATCGGCGACCACAAGGCTCCCAGTCCTTATTTTCATATGAAAGAGCCCCTCTCAGTACATTAAGGCCCTCTGAAAATACCAACAAATAATTCTCCTACAGGCTTAGGCTCAGTAAGCGATATGAGGGAGGATAATTCCGGAGAGGAAAATGCCCAGATTAAACAGTAATGTCCTGCAGGGGAGGAAATGTCATTGAAATCAATGGTATCGAACCATGTCCAGATAACCTGGGGGGGAAGGGATTAGTGGGGAGAGAGAAAGGGAGGGGGAGAGGAAGGGAGAGAGGGAGAGGGAGGGAGGGAGAGAGGGAGAGAGAGGGAGGGGGAGGGAGAGGGAGGGGGAGAGAGGGGGAGGGAGAGAGAGAGTGAGAGGGGGAGAGAGGGGGAGGGAGAGAGAGAGGGAGGGAGAGAGAGAGGGAGAGGGGGAGAGAGGGGGAGGAGAGAGAGAGGGAGGGAGAGAGAGGGAGAGAGAGAGAGAGAGGGAAAGAGGGGGATGGAGGGGGAGGGAGAGAGAGAGAGAGGGAGAGAGAGGGAGAGGGAGGGAGAGGGAGGTAGGTAGGTGTACAGCAGGTACGTACCGTAGACATAGAGGATGTAGTCGTCGTAGGACTCGCCCACAGAGTTGGAGGCCACGCAGCGGTAGGTGCCGTTGTAGGACTTGTTGAGGTTTTCGATGAACAGGTCTGTTCCCGTGATGACGGCATGGGTGGGCACGTCATCCTCCACCTTGACCCAGTTCACCTTCTGGGGTCTGGGGGAGAGGACGAGAGGACAGGGGGGTCACACGTGGAGCCCAACGCTCTCTGCCAGGGTCTCTTTGTGCTTCTGAAACGATGCTCAGGGATGGAAACCTTGGTGTGTGTCTGTGTGTATCTGTGTGTGTATCTGTGTGTATCTGTGTGTGTGTCTGTGTGTGTGTCTGTGTGTGTGTGTATCCGTGTGTGTATCTGTGTGTGTGTCTGTGTGTGTGTCTGTGTGTGTCTGTGTGTGTGTCTGTGTGTGTGTCTGTGTGTGTGTGTATCCGTGTGTGTTTGCTTCTTCTCATTGCCGCTGGCCTCCTGACCTTTCCTCCTCTAACAGCCTTTGTCTCATCCTTACACGCCGACACGGCAGATCCTGTGTCTGCGAGCGCGAGCTCTGAGAGGAGCCGTGCCGCTGAGAGGAAGTGGAGGGAAAACAAGCCAAAACAAAGCGCCTCTCAACTCGGTTCTGCTCGCCTGGCTTTCAATGGCCGCGCTAGCGCCGCCGCCGTTTCCCCCGGGCTAGCGCAGCCGCCGTTTCCCCCGGGCTAGCGGCAGAGCTTCCCTCGTTGGGTTTGTGTGCTGGTGCTTTAACGTGTTTCCCCTCCGTTTGAAAAGACTTGGGGGGAAGGAGGGGGGAAGGAGGGGGGAAGGAGGGCTGGGGCCACGCAGAGGAGAGGGAACGAAACAGAGGGTCGGGGGGGGGAAGCGACAAAGCCTCAAAAACAAAAAAACAAAAGAGCAGTTTGAGCTGGGTAACAGTTGATCTTCTGCCTTTGTGGAGGGGTGAAAAAAAGACAAATAAAATAACAAAACCAACTGACGAGGGCGGTGGGAGGTTGGAGAGAGAGAGAGAGAGAGAGAGAGAGAGGAGAGAGAGAGAGAGAGAGAGAGAGAGAGAGAGAGGGGACCCACACAGGGACAAACATCTGAGTCAGATCTGAGGTGAAACACACACCAGCACGCTCCCAAGATGGAGGGAGAGAAATGACCCAGAAAAAAATGGTTCCTTGAAGATGAGATGAGGGGAAAGCACACGAGAGGGAGAAGGAGAGAGAGACACAAAGAGACAGAGAGAGATAAGGGGGAGGTGCGTGAGTGAGTGAGAGAGAGAGAGAGAGAGAGAGAGAGGGAGAGACACAAAGAGACAGAGAGAGAGAGAGAGAGAGACAGAGAGAGAGAGACAGAGAGAGAGAAAGAGAGAGAGAGATAAGGGGGAGGTGAGTGAGTGAGTGGGAGAGAGAGAGAGAGAGAGAGAGAGAGAGAGAGAGGGGGGGGGGGGAGAAAGGGAGAGAGAGAGATAAGGGGGGGAGAGGGGGGGAGAGAGGAGGAGAAGGGGAGAGGAGGGAGGAGTGGATGGAATACAAATGTCCACACACTGCACCAGTGCCTCACTGTCTGCCAGTAATGACTGCAGAACTCCAAGCTCTAATGAAAATGACTTCCAATTCTCTGCTCACTGTATTGATTGTATTTTCATCTTTATTAAATGAATAAGGGTGAGAGCTTGTCTCCCTGCTGAGTGTAGAAACAGGAGGACAGGGAGGATGGAGGTCTGTGTCAGAGGGATCTGTGAAGGGCTGATGTGTGTGTAT